>OY292397.1:18097923-18634794 GCA_958496205.1 Idaea biselata
TATTAGCATCCACTCTTCTTCTTCTTTTCGTATTTTAGAGTTTTCAGGTGTCCCTGAGGCCTCTAACTTGACCTAACGACTGCAATTAGAGATAACAGTGGGACCAACTGCTTAACATGCTTTCTGAAGCAAGGAGGAGATGTTTTTTTTCCACACTCATTATCAGTCATTTATCAAAATAATAACCGCGCGAAGCGTTGCTTAATTCGCACGATGAGCTTCCGTTTAAAATGTAACATCTAGAGGTATTTCAATTATACTAATATTATAAATGCGAAAGTAACTCTGTTATATATCTGTTATGTTTTCACCTCTAAACCGATTATGATGAAGTTTGGTATGGAGATAGATGGAACCTTAGAGAAGGACATGGCTACTTTTAGTCCCGATATTCCCACGGTATCAGGACTTACTCGGCTGAAACCACAGGGCACAGTTAGATAAAAGATAAATGTATTTCCACGATGTATTTCACAATGGTAGAAGTTATATCCAAAGTTTACAGCCAGCTTTATTTCAGTAGCGTAATAATACGCCATTAGTACAAAGTACTGTTTCACAACAGAGCTAGAAATAATTGTCTTCAGTGGAAACAATGCAAAGTTCGAAGATAGGAAAGGAACTTTAAGGAGACGTTTTGTAGAAGATATGATATCTATTTATGTAGCTTCGTGGTTACGCCCGCGTAAGTCTCGATCCCGCTGGAATAACGGGATAAAAAGTAACCTATAAGTTAATCATTTTCATGGGAAAATGGTTTGAAACCATTGGGTGCTGGGGGCCTTGTTGTAAAATTCTTCTAAGGACTAGTCGGCGCGTCTTTTCGAGGCTTCTGGTGATCCCAGGGCTGGTAATTTCTTGTCCCAGCGGGTTAGCCTAGCTATCCAGCGTGGGAACGCTGCCAGCGTTTTGGGCACCATGCCGCGGGAGGGCGGTGCAGACAACTTCTTGTTGCTTTAGGTTTGAAGTCTTATTTCCATTATGTGTTTTGATGTCTACGTAAATTGTTTGACTGATTTTAGTGATTATATGATACACAATAAAAAAAACATGAATCCAGATCTCCAGGTATCTGCATACTAAGTTTCATCGTAATTGGTTTAGTATTTTTGCGTGAAAGAGTAACAAACATACGATTACTTATTAACTTTCTTACATACACACAAACTCTCACCTTTACAATATTAGTAAGATAGGGTAAAGTAGGGTAAAATGCCTTGTTTGTATAGAGGTTTAAAAAACAAAATTTAACACTGGAAGAGCTGTTTGTTTTGTAGATATGTAAAGATTAAATACGTAGGTTACCTACATAAACCCTGAATTATACAGAAAAAGCGTAAGGCGAAGGCGTGGGGCAGATATCTAACAGATAAGGCACGGACATGGCAAGGACGCGTATTCTATACTAATATTTTGTAGAGGAAACATTCATTAGTTTGGTTGTTGGTAACGAATAGGCTCCGAAACTACCCAGACCAATTTTAAAAAGCGTTTCACCAATGGAAAGTTATATTATCTTGGAATAACATACGGTTACGTTAGATCCCGATATTCCCACGTGATTTATCTTGATCGGCAACGTATCCTTGGCTATGTCACGCTAGGTACAGTTTCATTGTTTAAAACAGAATTTATTCGGTTTAAAACTCAAGGACCGCACCCTTAATGTAACCGTTAAAAATAGTTAAAATGAATCAAGAAACAAATTTCATTCAGACAAATTCCCGTTCGAAAATCGAATTTTCTACCCGTCAATGCAATCAATAACCAATGAACATCGGGTTCTCTATTCAAACTGAATTGAAAATTCAATTCGTATTTCGAATAGAAGACAGTTGCTTAGAAACTTTTCGAGAGTTCGGATACAGTTACTACTCCAGTTTTTGTTCGACAGAAGGACTAGTTAGGAATGTCTTCGAGTGAAATTATTTTGTGATAACTTTCTTGTTAACAAGCTTAGAGCGCGTACACACTGGGCTAAAGACTACCACCTTGTTATAATAACAGAGTCAAAACTTGCTTATACACTGGTCTTAAGAACGCCAATGAAGGTTTTTGTTTGTCCTATGCTTGTCCTATGTATGGATTCTCTCTCTCTGTAGTAGGCCCCTAATGACCGAGGATCGTGATCATCATATCCGGACTTGCCCTTGACGATCTCTTTCCATCGGCTTCTGTTCATTGCATCTCGGACAATTTTTTGGAAGTTGACGGCTGATGAGCCCTTAATTTGATCAGACCATCTGGTTGGGGATCGACCTCTCGAACGCTTTCTGTCCGTGTTCCCAACCACGATGAGTTTCTCTAGGTATGTATGGCTTAGCGAAGCTCCCAATCGTTCATTAGCCAGTGTGCTATCAAACGATCGTCGCGTTCACATTATATTCGACTCTTCTTGCACTCATCATCATCCGAACGAATCAAGTTCCCGGTTGTATCCCTCTTGGGAGTCCCACGTCTCCACTTCGCACGATCTTCGGCATTCCGTGTAGTGAGGCCATTTGCACGCATATCACGCCTTACGACGTCAAGCCAGCACTTCTTGGTTCTTCCCAATCTGCCGCGGCCGGGCGAAGGCGCCATCGCAAGACATTCGTTTGGAACAAATTGTAGTGTAGTCCAATAGTTATATTAGCCGGTTTTCGCAAGATGTGACCGTACGCGACATAATAGTAAGCGGAATTCTTGAAATCTTCTCACACTATTCATAGTAATCTCTACTCATAAACACAGTTTCAAATAGTGTAACACTAAGTAGTGGTTTATGCAAAATACCGCCCTACTTGGCACCCGCGCAACTATTCAGTACATTTCAGTACAATAACTACATAACGGTCTACAAAATGAGAGTAATTCAGGATAAATGTTCAATGAGGCGTTAGAGGCCTTTTTCCACTACATCGTTGTACCGTTCGGTCCGACGTTGATGAAGATGGATTTTGATGGGGCTAGGAATGGACATATTTATTTATTAATTTTAGGTCGTTTAAATCGGAAGCTAAAGAATAATCCTAGTTACCCGTGGCGAAGCGGTCAAACGCATTGGTTCGGATTACCAGTAGAGTTCGAATCCTGCCGGGTACTAAAGTTTCTAAAACATTTTTACAAAAAGCAGAATTTTCTAGATTTACTCAATTTCTCATCCCAGCGATATTTCACCCTGCTCGGGAACAAACAGTACTTGCCACCGCGCGGGTATATCTCCAAGTTTGCTAGTCTCCCCCAGATTCCTTGCTGGCCCTTTACGACATCCATGAGAAGAGATAGAATAGCCGTGTTTTATGACGCAGCTTCATAGCTAAAATGTTATTAAAGTACCTACTTAAATATTAACCAATTTATATAATATACATGAACTTAATTCTAATATTCCTTGCAGTACCTGAGTCCTTATCTTAAATCCGTTAAAGGAACCCGCATGTCTCTTTGAAACAGATACCCCGACAAAGGGACTCAAGCTGGGACAGTTACTAAGTGAAATTGTGTTAAATGTTAATGCATTTTGATTATTTCTTAATGTTGCTACTTTTACACGATTCTTGAAGTAGGTTTAGGTGTATATACATTATACATACGTATTTAAGAACGATTCTATGCGTGGCATAATGCTTTATCTTGCTGTTATGAGTAATATTATAATCAACTTCAGCGAAAATGTGAACAAAGCTGAGTCCCACTAGTAACTGCAAAATCCCAAAAAAAATCGAGCACCCAAGGGAGGAACATATTTTCTGTGGCAGTGATGTCACAGTAGGTAATAAAAAGCCGGCACGCTTGGTTTCAATACAAATCAAGCTACATGTGACGTCTACTGTATGTATGTCTGTGAAGTAAACAGTGTGTAGGTACCTATAACACGCGTCGTACTAAGCCATTCACTGAAAAAAAGTACACCACGTTACAAAGCTTCGCGGTTTACGACATCCGTTGGATAAAATTTTAACGATCCGACAAAATTATTGGACGTTCATGATTGTTTTGAAGTTTTTAATGATACTGGCTTTGTAACATCGGTTGTTGCAATAACTTTTATAATTGTCGCTTTACTTTATGACATTTTCAATCACTTTCCGTTCGTAAAAGATACATTTTACAATCTATATAATATGAAATTCAATGTCCTGACAGATTGAGTCAACTATATATCAACGTATCGACGCAGAGCCCAAACCGCTGATCCCAATCACGGGATTTACCAGGGTTAACCGGCTTGAAAGTAGCCTGTGTATTCCAGGTCCGTAACTATTTACATTTAACACACTTTTTAAACTTACACGATTTCTGTCTATCATTATTATTAGACACGGGTCTAGATCGCGTTGAAAATAATCATTGTTTTTAATTACCTCGACGTTTCGGCAAACGGGTTACAACGGCCGTGGTCCTGAGAAGACAACACATCTACATTTACATTCTATCATGTCATGTCATGTGTTCTATCTACCTACATTTAGCTAATTTAATCGCAATCGGTTAAGCGGTTAGTGTGTTAAGGAGCAACAAACATACCCATATACACTCACAAACTTCAACTGAACGCAAGATTTGTTCTGTTCTCCGACCTGTTGTTACCAGTAATTCAAAATTATTTGCGACCAACGCTTTTCTAACAAATTTTATAATCCATAAACCTAATTTCAAAACATTTCACACCATAAAACCGTATTACCCGTAGATCGAAAATACAGTTTTCTGACGGACAGTTTATCGCAGAAATAAATCTCTTTGCCGGCTTTTTTCTCAATTTTCCACAACAATCCAGTGAATTCCTTTCATAGGATGACCGATAGAATCGAAGGTTTAGTCCGACCAATTTCTTCTTGCAATCGAAATTGGCGCTGGCTTCTATGTGAGTTCGTAAAACGAGTAAAACAAAATTCTAGTTCGTCTAACATCCGTTTGTATCGATAAGTTGGGGAGGCAGTTTTATCGTCTTTGTATTGTGAAGAATCGAGCTCGTTTTGAGATTTGAATAAAATCCTTCTATTGAGGAGCAAGAGATTATTTGTTTTGAAATTTAAATTTAGAATTCCTAATCAACGAGAGCAGTGAACTTTTGAATAAGAAAATAAAAATGTCCAGCTAAGCCATGGCGTTTCTGGCTTTTTGAAGTTTTTTTTGTTGTAACCATTGAGGAGTTTTTCGGTGAGAAGGTGGTTTCTGATGCTCCATTCCTCGGTATCTATTCTATATAGCCATAATCTACTGGTAGAATTCGGGGAATGGAGGAACATACCTATAAAACATAGAAAACAAATTATCCCGACAAACCTCCTCCTATTTTCCGAAGTCATGTAATTAGAATTTTCAACGATGATTACCTACCTTTCTACTTAGGACCTAATAAATAAATTTGGAAGCATGTAATATGCGAAGAGAACACCAATTCTACAGTCAATGGAGCCACTAATATTCACGTACTTACCTACACCATACCGATAGATATGTTTGATATAAAAAGAAGTCGTTATACTCTCTCGACAAAAAATCTTATCTTCAACCATTTTGTCTCCACATAAAATCTTTCCCACTTAAAACCCCAATAGATTAGAGACTTTTTCTCGATCGACTCATTATTCCATTTCAGATTTCTAAGAGCATTGAGTAGTAAAGGCTACAAGGCATCAGCTGGCACAGCCGTGTATACATTACTTTTTACTGTGTGTTTCCGCATCTAGCCGTATAACTGGGTCTTTTCGCGTTACTTTAAGTCGTGGGTTTCCCCACGATGTTTTCCTTCACCGTATATAAGAGCGATGTTAATAGCGCATTAATTTGTTTATAAAGAAAAAGACATTTGTGCGCTGTCGGCCAGGATACGAAACCACGACCTTCGGAATGAAAGTCGCGGTATCTACCATTAGATTGATGGTTTTTGATTTTCATCTGTTTTCGCAGGTTTTCTCAATGTTGTTCTCTACTCATTTTCGATTTTAATCGCGTCGTGTTAAGCATTTTTAGCATTTTTTCAATGCCCACATCGACTCGAGAACTTTACAGATCTCTTCTTCAGGATAGGTTCAAGGTTGATTAGTTATTATTTAGATTTATCTTCGGTTTTCGCGATGCTGATATGGAATTAAAACCATTTTTCGGTTTTAATCGTGCCGCTTTTATTACGCTTTTATGAAGCAGTTCACCGCACGAGGTTTCAGGTCTTTCCAGACAACCTGTTCAAGAGTATGTCTAAGTGTTTTTAATTAATGTTTTGGATTTTGTATAGACAGGCCGGAATAGTCTGAAGTAAAACCACACACACATATCTTTGTCTCCGTCCTAACGAATGTTTCTTTCTTCTTAAATAAATATTTGGGACTTTTACAATTCCAAAGAATAACAAACCTTGTCCTAAATAAAAAATCAGTTGTCTGCGAGACCTTTAAAATTGATCATTCTTTCATTCGAAAAAATGGAGTGGAAAACCGAATAATCAGTTTTCGATTGCAATTCGATTTCACTTTGGTTCACGTCTGAGTTGATTTAGTTTAGACTTATCAGGATTCGGATTGGGCACGGAACGGAACGAAACTGTGATTACAAACTTACTAACTGCTTACTTACTGCTAAATGGTTGTTCGAAGGTTTGGGCTAAGAGAGATTTACCAGTGCTCTGTCTATGCACCTGTATTTCAGTTAATCGGTGCATAAGTGTCTAATGGCCGAATACAGAAACGCTGCTCAAAATTTTAGTTCTACTTAAAGAATTAAGCAGCCTTCAAACTAAAAAAATACGATTCTAATCTTAAATTAAGCAGCTGCTCAATTATTAATATATCCTTAAATTTTTAAGTTGCGTTTCGGTATGCAGTCGTATTCACAAACGATATGCGTGGCTGAATACCTTGACAGTTGGTCTCGTTCTTCTTTTCGTATAGTGGTGTGGCTCACCTAGTGTTAGAGTTTTCAGGTCGCCCTAAGACCTCTAACTTGACCTAACGACTGCTATCAGAGATAACAACCGGTCCGCTGGTTGGTTGGTTAGGCCGATTTGATAGAGTAAAAGCATTTTTTTTTCTAAATACAAATAAAAAATTAAAAAGTTAGGTATGTAAATACCTAACTTTTAACGTTTTGAATCGTTTAAAAAAACTTAAAGTTACTATGTGTTGTTTCGAAACGCACCCTCCGATGAGACAGTAGATCCCTCTGAAAAGAGCTTAGGATTTTTTTTCATCAAACGCAAGTTCTGTAAGGAAAAAGATCCGGAACGTCAAAAGAAA
Source organism: Idaea biselata (assembly GCA_958496205.1). Classification (NCBI taxonomy): domain Eukaryota; kingdom Metazoa; phylum Arthropoda; class Insecta; order Lepidoptera; family Geometridae; genus Idaea; species Idaea biselata. The sequence goes on from OY292397.1 coordinate 18,105,144, forward strand.
TTATTACCAATCTACAAGTATTTTTCATCTCGTCCCAAAGCTCCTTCACAAAGTTTTGGTAAGGTAGCTTTCCTTCAACTTTTTAACTCGACTGACAGACAGACGGCCGTACAGCTTGATGAATTAAAGTGAAAACTTATTTTTTAGGGTTTCGTACCCAAAGGGTATAAACAGGACCCTTTTACTGAGACTGCGCTGTCTGTCTGTCCGTCTGTTACCAGGCTGTATCTCATGGATCGCGATAGCTAGACAGTTAATTTTTTACAGATGATGTATTTCTGTAGCCTCTATTACAATTAAAAACAAATATTTAAGGGGGGCTCTCATACAACAAACGTGTTTTTTTTTTTTGACATATAAACGCAACGATACCGCGGTGTATTTTTACTACTGGCGGCATCTGGTGATGGAGTTATAGACTAGCGACAGTGGTAAAAGCCTCCCACCAAGAAACCTCTTTTGGTCGCTCTTCTTTTAGATCCTTCCATCAGATTTATTGGCAGACATTCTTTTAGAGCCCGACTACAAAGGGGGAAAAAAACCCCCTATCTACTCACTTATTGTTGTTGGAATAGGGAAAAAATAATAGATAAGTTAGTTTTAATGTAGTATTTAGCTTGTAGTTTTATTTTGTTATTTGTTTGTGTGCGTTTATAGATGTTTAATTTATAGTTTAAGTTTAATTATCATAGGTTTAACCGCTACATCTTTGAAAATGGTGATATTTTATTTGATGTCTTCGGAAATAAAAAAATAAAAAAACTACAAAGCATAAAAAGCAGAAGGCCAGGGGCTCTTTTTTTGAATCGCTTGTGCCACTTCGAGCGATTTAAATAGCCCGATTTCTATTGATTTTCATCCGATGTCGGCAATTTTTCCAAGTGAATCGCACGAACGCAACGAGTGGTCTTAACCAATCGCCGCAGTAGTCCGACATCAAACGAAAATCAGCAGAAATCGAGCAATTTAGATCGCTCGAAGTGGCAAGAGCGATTCAAAAATAAGGGTCCTGTGTCTTTTACCACAGCACGATAAGGTCTTGTGTCACAATGCACGACTTTTGCATCATTTTTGTACACGGACATTATTTTATGTAATAAAATAAGACAAGACCTTATCGTGCTGTGTCTTTTATCACAGCACGATAAGGTATTGTGTAACAATGCACGACTTTTGCATCATTTTTGTACACGGACATTATTTTATTTAATAAAATACAACCAGATCGGGTCACATCTCTCGTATCGTCATATCTATTCACTAGCATACTTCATTATGGTTTCATAATGAGACAGGGTTCTACTACATTCAATAGTCTGGTTCTAGCAGATAAACCATTGTGCGGTTCAATAGCATGCCTAGTTGCCTAGACTTATATTCTATATGTTCTTGTATATAGGTCGCTCATTGTGTTCTGCTCTGCACCTCGGTATTGTCGAGATCGTGTCTGTATTTCAAGTAGGTGTATGTATGATTGAACAAACTTAACTTATCACATCGCATAAGTACTTTTCTTGGTTGAGTTGGCTTGCCTCTGCTTTTAAAATAGTATCTAGAGATAGAACTAGATAGATTCACTTTACTTAGAAGTGGGCTCGTCGTTTTTCCGATAGTTAGGCCGGGGCAGCTAATTAAGGTAAAATCTCAATTGGCCCAGCCGTATTCGAGTAGGTAATTGATGAACATAGGCAGGTATACTTTAAAAATATAGAGACGAATTATAAAGAAGTTTGACCTAGTGGAATAGGTTGGAAATTGGCATCGCATGAAAACTACTAATATTATAAATGTAAAGGTTTTTGTGTTATTATAAAAGTACCTATGGAAGTAGACAAGTATGTTTCTTACTCCTTCACACAAAAACTACTTAACTAAATGCGATGAAACTGGGTACGTAGATACATAGAGACCTGAATTAACATATATAAAAATAAATAATAATAAATAAATAAATTCTGTGAACAACACACAGCGCCATCTAGCCCCGTGGTAAGCGACTAAGCTTGTGTTACGGTGACTAGACAACGGATATAATACTTAAACTTATTTTTCTTTTGTAAATACATACATTTTATACATAGAAGGACACCCAGACCAGACACAAATATTTATTTTTAAGCATAAATACTTGCACCCGGCGGGAATCGAACCCGCAACCTCCTGCATTGCAGTCGGGCTCTCGCACGACGCGCCACAGAGGTCGTCAATATATGTATATATGTACCTAGGCTATTTTATCCCGATATTTTCGCACGAACTAGCGGGGCATAGCTAGTTTTCCATAATCCAATTGACCTTAAACATAGAAACGTTCTGATTGACAGATCCTATTTAATCTTATTCTGCGTCTAAAGAAACGTAACAGAACATTTAAAATGTTTATTTTGATTTAGTAGCAAAGATATCGAGAGAGATAAATATTTGAATGAGTAGTAAACACCGAACGCCCACCGCTACCGTTTCCTGTTAGATCTTTCAGCACATCCTTGTTTGATGTAGGACTGTAGGTAGCTATATCATATGTACATACATTAATCTCTTATCCATTTAGGCATCTACCTACCTACCTGGGATGTTCTACCTATCCTACGCGAGCAAGACTACGTTGTGTATCAATTAACAACATTACATAAAGGTTTTTCTTTGGTAAAACCTTCTTTGACTGTTTTATATGGGTTATATTTTTTAATTTTTCAAAGTAAAAATAATACTCGACTGTGCGACGCAAATAAGGGTTATGCGTCTAGTCTAGTCAGTCTATTTACGTTTTTATCACAGTCTTTTATTAAACCTGTACATCGTTTTTTAATTTCAGACTACGATCTGACGTTTTGTTTCTTTGTATTTGACGTGTTTTCTTCAGGAAGATGTGTCAAATCTTAGTCTACAATTAAAAAACGAAGTATAGTCAAAACATGTCTTTAAAAAGGGTTGAAATTTCTTAAAATATTTTTTTCAAAAAATAGGCTCTCTTATTATATTGAGCGGTGTTGGTCTAGTGGTAGATACCGCGACTTTCATTCCGAAAGTCGGGATATCGAGTCCTGGCCGACCGCGCACCAGTGCATTTTTCTTTAAGAAAAATGTATGTACGCTATTAACATCGCTCTTACGGCGAAGGAAAACATCGTGAGGAAACCTATGGCTTAAAGTCACGCAAAAGACCCAGTTATGGGGCTGGTTGCGGAAACACACAGTAAAAACTAAATAACTAGGCTCTCTTATTAAATGTTCATGTATAAAGAGGTTAAACGAAGGAACTTTATCAGCTCTCGACCACAGCTGATCATTTTTTTATGGCGATAATCACGTGAAAGTAGCAGACTCATTCAAGTAAACGGGCCATAATAAACCTAGACGATCTCGAAATACCCTAAATAGACGCTCGTACGAAGTTATAGCGTTGTGGTTTATCTAAGTATCTATTTTCTTACCTCACCTTTTGTGCCATTTTATCTTGTATTGATGTGAATCGAAAAGGGTTTCTGTCAGATTCTGAATATTATGTGTAGTAAAATTAATTTACGTTTATACATTTTTAGATACAATTTTGAAATAGTGGGTAAAAGTATAAAAGAAAATAATGTATTTATAAATATAATAAAAACAATAGTACGTAAACGTACATATTTTCGCGGGTCTTGATCGCGTGATTTTTTCTTACTTCGAAATTTCTTACGCCTACGAGGTACAAGCTGAATTTATACAAGTCCTCCTTGTCAATAAAATATGATAAAAGTTTTATACAATCATTCTCCTCAAAATAAAACTATTGTGGAATTGTAGGTAAAGTTGTGGTGTGGCAAAGTAATGTCGAAGAAACGCTTTGTTGGAGTACAGTAGTGTCGCGCTTAAGTTGTTTCGAATTAAAGTATTGTCGAAATTAAGATGTATCGGAGTTCGATATTGTCAAAGTAAAATCATGTCGTAGAACGATTTGTCGAAATTCAGTTTGGGAGTCCTGTAGGCGGTCTTATTTTTTTTTCTTTCAAATGAAGAATAATGCAATAAATCAATATAAAATTGATTGATTGTTAGTTTTTGAAGAGTGTGTTCTTTATCAAGTGTAAATCACTAAAAAATAATTATTCGAAATTCGGGACCTACGCGGGTAAAATCGCGACACGCTGCTAGTTTTAAGGTAAACAACTTGAGTCTAAGCCACCTGGAGGCATGTCCGAGTAATTTATATTTTTAATTTGATTCTTAAGAAGGAAATGTCGACGGAAGCAAATTACTTTATAATCCGGGACCAGGTCGAAGTACGGGCGGAAACTAGATTTAGCAACGACTGCTGAATGACAAATTGTTCATTTTGAAATATGATTTTCGGTAAATCTTCAATTTTATATGATTTTCAGTGAATCTACGCATTTAAAACCGCATTCGACTACCTACTTACAACGCTTACGGGCAAAAAAATTAAACGATACTTAAACTTATTGATAGGATATTTAAAAATAAAATGAAGTTGTTAATTCAATACTAATATTGTTTAATACATTCCGAATTTTTAAGTTCAAGAAATGCATAATAATGTTTAAATGAGCAGTAGAATGGTTTTTGCTTCGTGGAAATCATTTCTAAATTTTGGGTCAGAATACAGGTTTAAAATTAGCTTTGACGGTAAGAAAACGATAAATATTTATTTAAAGTTACTTATATATTTTACATATCCACAGTCCATTGACATAACAGGCCAAAAGCCACTGCAGCTGCAATTGGAAAATGGAATTGCATCTAATTTCGCCTTTCACGTTGAACCACAACTGTCACTCTGGTCATGCTCTGGCCTAATCTACATAAATCTACGAAATTTGCGGTTTCACATAACTTCAATGTCCTAGCAGCTAGCCAGATTGATCGTACTGCATTTAATACAAAGCCAACGTACAAACTGTTCGTCGCTATTTACAATGTTTGCTTGCAAATTGTTTCCAAATATTACTATATTTTTGATATATTTATCGAATCAAACCATTGGCTGAATATGGAAACCCCACTTAAAATTTTACGCGTAGTTAGGTAATAATTGAGCAGCTTCGAAGTTTATAAATTAGTATGGGTTCTTTTGAGTTTTGGCCGTAACCTCTGTGACATCTTTCTTCTAATATATAAAAGGAGGTCGACCACCTCCCCTACAAGCTTTGGCCCTCAGTGAACACCTGTTAATAGCCTATGACATTATAGTTTAGGGTTATACAAGCACATCCTAAAACATATTAGTTAAGAAAAGAAGACGTCATTACAAATTAAAACTAGTACTCGAAGTGTTTGAATTTCCACTTTATTATTTTTAACTTTTACAAATAATATGAACTTAACATTACTTTCACAAGGTGTTTTGTAGTTATTGACTCAAAATATTTGTTTTAAATGAATAATAATAACTAAAATATGAAGATTTATTACGACGCGTAATACATATCATCAGATTAAACAATAGATTCATAGAAACCACCCGGGCCAGAAACAAATACTTATTTTTAAGCATAAATATTTGCACCCCGCGAGAATCGAACCCTCAACCTCCCTCCGCTTTGCAATCGAGCCCTCGCCCGACGCGCCACAGTGGCCGTCAACTAGCTATCCCTATAGCCAAAAATAGCTGTTCCTATCTGGGTATAGAGATGTATGTTGACATGGAGGGATTCATGTTAAGATAGGTAGTGCAGTTAAAGTAGTTTCCAACAGAAAGGTAAATAATTAGGTACTTACTTGTCGAACCCATTGCTGTATTATTGAACGAACTTCTACTATTACCAACTGATGACAACGCAAACGTCTCATATTTATACCACAATTAGCACATCGAGCGTTCCGGTCAACACCTTGCAAACCCTGAGACGAGGTACTTGCAGTCGCCAAGCTACTTTGGTCTGCACCAGGGGTTCCAAAATCCGAAGACATGTTGGGGTCGTTAGTGTGTGCGGAGCCGCCCGCGCCGGTTTCCATATTGAGGCCATTATCATCACTTATATCGGGTTCGGTGTCCAGGTTAATGCTAGGGTTTTCAATGAAGGCAGTTTCGGAGTCCATGTTCGTAAATAGGTCGTAAAATAGTAAGAAATCACAATAACAAACAACTTAGCTCTCGAACTCAACGAACGTGATTTGTAAACAAACAAACGTCAAACGAATGAGTGACGAGAAAAATAAAATAATTCCTGTGTAGTAAAGGAATAGGCCAGTACCTATTATTTTTGTTTATGATTCAGTAATCCAAAACAAAAATAATCAAGAAAATCGGTGATTTATCATCTTTGTTTATGCACTGATTTTTAACCGACTTCATCCTAGGTAATTTATTTTTGATCAAATATACTTAAATATATTTTAGTACTGGCGAATAGATAGCTTTCTCCTTTTTTGAGTCGGTTAAAAGTACCCTTTTTTATAACATAAAATACTTAATCGATTTTCGTTTTTTTTTTTACAATCAACAGAGGTATCGATTTTTGTAATCGACAAACTACCGACAAATGAAGAATGGCCAAAAAACGACAGCAAATCGTAAATGTACTTATTATTTTGGTTTCATTTAAACGTCTTATTTACTGATGTAGCAAAAATACATCAGAACTATTTAAATCATACGATGATTTCTGTCGTTTCAAAAAGTTTGTTCACTGTGGGCCGTAACTTGGCGGTCCCCTTTCCATGTCACAATGCTAGTTACCGTACTCCTCCGAAACGGCGCGACCGATTTTTACCAAATTTTATATGCGTATTCAGTAGGTCTGAGAATCGGCTACTATCTATAATTTATAACGCAAAACAACGTTTGCCGGGTCAGCTAGTAATCTATATTATGTAAACGTTTTTACTTATTTTAGCTAAAATATAATGTTTCGCGTTTATCGGACTTCCATCATAAATTTATAAGAGTCCGAAAAGGAAGTGTCACGGATTCTGTGACGTTGAAAGCATGATATGAAGCATTTGGCTTGCATATATTTGTTAGAAATAATCTAACTACTAGTACATAGAAATGAAATTTGGTGTGTTGTTTGAACTGTTTCTCAGAGCCTGGTATGTGATACCTATGTAAAAGTTAAACTTTTTTTTCGGTTATAATCGATTTGTTTTTATTATGTTTTGAATTTTCTAAACTTCCAACGTTTCAAGGACTTTACAGTGCTTCCTGTTCAACCGAAAAATTAGTTTAATTTTATATCAGCATCGCCAAAATTGAAGAAAAATATAAACTGACATTTTGAACTCAAAATATTTAGTAACTTGTTCCTATTGAAATCGTCCAGCGCACGTTTTATGGCTGCTGAAACCCTTGAAACTTCAAACTCGAACAACGTCTGAAATTTCTGAAACTACAGCGACTAAATTGAAAACTCTGTCCGATTCATTTACGTTCCTTTAAATTGAAATAGATAGGGATATCGAAAATCGTTTATTTTACTAAATCACTTAGATGAACTTGACTCAATAAGATTAACTAAAATTTTATTGGCCTTATTAATAAACGTTGAGTAAGGTCAGAGTAGTAAAAACATGCTTTGTCTTTTTCCGTGACAAGAACTTTCAAAGTTGACAGACAGAAACAAAAATTGGTAAAGTTACTCAGACCCTATTCCACGTTTATTAATAAGGGTATATGCGTTTTGATAAAATATTCACACCGAATTGGGATAAACACAAGTAAAAAATCTGTTTTAAGGGCCCTATTCTGAAAAACTGAAAATCCATGTCGGGCGCATCGAAAATTGTTGATTATTTCATGACGGAATGTCGTAGAACTTTTTTTTGTATACAGATTGTAGGCGACATTGTTTCCGATATTTTAGTGCAGTTTCCATACAAATATGTCGAAACGTATTGAAGCCTATCGACATTTTAGCCAAATCAGACATTTTTTGTCTAAAATTTGGATAGGCTTTGCACCAATAGGAGGTTCTTGTCTTAAAACTACACCAAAATGTAGGAAACAATGTCACCTACAATCTGTGCACAAAAAAAAGTTCTACGACATTCCGTCATGAAATAATCAACAATTTTCGATGAGCCCGACAGGGATTTTCAGTTTCAAGGTCGTTGGCGTATATACTCCTCTTAACAGTATACAATAAAGATTTACATTTATTGGTCATTTTTTTAATTATAAACTATATAGCTGCGCCCCCCGGCTTCACCCGCCTAAGTCCCGATCCTGCGGGATTTACGGGATCAAAAGTATTATATGTCCTTCTCCTAGTTCTAAACTACCTCACTATCAATTTTCAGCCATATCGATTCAGCCGTTCTTGAGTTATAAATAGTCTAACTAACACGACTTTCTTTTATTTAAATACATATTATGAGAGAAGAAGCATCGGTGCAGAAGGGACAGAGGTCACTCCCATTTCAGATCGTTCCTGGTGCATAGGTTTGCCATCGGCATTCAGTGTGGCAATGCTACTAGCGTTATTTCTCATTTCCCATTGCACCTGGAACGAGTATAGGCGGGTTTTTTGAATAAGTATATCATTAAGAGGAGTATATACGCCAACGACCTTGAAACTGAAAATCCCTGTCGGGCTCATCGAAAATTGTTGATTATTACATGACGGAATGTCGTAGAACTTTTTTTTGTGCACAGATTGTAGGTGACATTGTTTCCTACATTTTGGTGTAGTTTTAAGACAAGAACCTCCTATTGGTGCAAAGCCTATCCAAATTTTAGACAAAAAATGTCTGATTTGGCTAAAATATCGATAGGCTTCAATACGTTTCGACACATTTGTATGGAAACTGCACTAAAATATCGGAAACAATGTCGCCTACAATCTGTACACAAAAAAAAGTTCTACGACATTCCGTCATGAAATAATCAACAATTTTCGATGCGCCCGACATGGATTTTCAGTTTTTCAGAATAGGGCCCTTAAGCATTTTTTCGTAGCTTTTTAATGTAGTTTTCAACAGTAGTACAACTTAAATTAATAAAACCTATTATTAATTTAAGTTGTACAGTTATTTTATTCTCCTTTATAAATAAATCCTTCATGTCATATGTATTGGAATACATTGTGAGCAATTCTTATCACGCTACGACTCGGGATCAATTGTGCGAACTAATGAGCTGTTGGATGTGTTAGACTGTATATATTTTTAAACAAATGATGTGCTAATTTTATTCTTCAATTTCTAAAACCGTAGGAAACGAAAGCTCATCTTAAAATCTAGTATCCTTCCGATTCGTTACAACTTATACTGAGTGAAACCGCTGATCGCAGTTAGTATTATAATAAAAGCTAGAACTACCAACATAAACGACTCCAAAGCAAAATCTATAATTTCCTTTCTTTCCCTACTTCCTGAAGTCCAGTGAATGTTCCCTTATCAGCAACTTATCACACAGGAATTGACCCAAATTTTACTATCAACTACACAACCGAACAGTGTTCCTTGTAGCCATTATTCGTGTTCCTAACCATCGCATGGCTGGACACATTTGGGTAGCGAACGGTTCATAAACTCAAACAAACGGTGTATCGTGGAGCTAGGGGTACTTAATCTATCTACAGATTCTATACAGCCGAGCTTTATAGACGTTATAACAGGTTATAGACTTTTGATCGGCCGACCTTGTTATTCCTGTACTATGTTATTATAAAATGAGTTTTAAGTGCCAGACCTGGTTTAAACCATGATTTACTATATCTAAACCATGGTTTAAATCAGGTCTGGTCTTAAAACTCATTTTATAATAGCATGGGTAATGATTTGTCGCAGTTTTAGCGTAGCAGAAAGAAGTAGTGTGCGGCGTGTAGCCCATAGCCCCGGCATAGGGTTGGTTACCCCATCTCTTCCCTTGGCTGTCTTAAAAGGTGACTTAGAGATCTGAGGGAAACTAGCAAACCTTAAGTTGTCCCAACACGGTGGCGGATAAACTGCCTGGGCCTTAGGAGGGTTGGTGCCAGGCAGGCGACTTGTCGTTAAAATATCAGCAAATCTATTTGATAAGGTGATGACTTACCTACTGTGCCGACCCCAAATAAAAACCATGTGGTTTAGCAGACCCCAGGTACCCGAGAGGAATGCAACCGGGAACATTGCTCGTATGAGAAAAAAGAAGTAATAACATATTATCTCGCCTGTTTTCTAAAAACGGGCTTCGATAAGTCTAGTGTCGAATTTCCTACTACGTATGTGAACTCTTCTACAACTATGTATATGGTGTGAGAAGGGTGAGAAGGGCCTAGTAGTCTGTACTGTGCTGTGCTATACTGTGGTTACATTATCTTCACTAAAATACACTTTACAATGCAAGGAAAGAGAACCGTTGTTGACGTCTAGGTAATTGTCCCAAGACATTTTTTTTCAAAATCGGAGATTACTTTTCCTTAGAAAACAGCTGTTGCTAGAATAAAAAGGTTGTTTTTCTGTTAGATCTTTCATCGCATGAACTTAAAGATATGAGTTAGGTAATCTGTTGTAGACAGCTGAAGACTTCTGTCGTGAACGAATAAAATTATCTAAGGAAAAATATTTTATATCAATATTTGTCGATGACGTAATAAAATATTCTTGTAAGAGATTAGTTAGAGTTACGTATGTTCCGATCCTGTCACTATATCGGAATAAAGTACTAATATTTACCCATTTTAGTAGGTTATTGGGTTATTACTAGCCTCGAGGTTTAGCAGGGAGTGATGGAACGCAGTATTTTCACAGGACTGTGCTTTCGCACAAAGATTGTGGATGTAATGCACTAAGCTGGTAAGCTTAAGTGGGGCTGGGCGGGAAACGTATGCCAGAAGAGTCTTGGGTGAAAGCCACTACCTACTGAGTGCATCCCAAACTCCAAGAGGCGACTCGGTAGACCAAAGCAGAGATAGCGTGACGAGGTCGACAAATTGGGGGCGGATCGTCTTACATAAATTTTTAACTCCTATCATCGGAGGTCCGAAAATGTTTCACATACCATTTAAAATCATAATGATCGTTCTTCATAAAAAATTTAAAAACTAAATATTAAAATATATACTCATTGAAATTCATAATATCACTATTCATACACTTCGTTTTTACTAATATTTGTTCTAATATATAAGTTTATCATAATGATCGAAACTCATAATTATTCCAATAAATAACTTTGATATTCATACATTTGTTTTATTGAAATATTCATTTTTATAAATTTTTTAATCATAAGCGTTTTATGCATAATTATTGAAAATCATAATATCTTTATTCATACATTTGTTTCACCTACTATTGTCATCTTACTTGAATTTTGAAATAAAATATACGGAGCACACCGACTCGGATAGGTTAGGTTAATGTAAGAACATGATTACGCGCAGCGCTTTGGCGAGCGAGCGTAGCGAGCGTGCCGCGGTAGCGGTCGCCAAAGCGCCTATACTATAAATAAAAAAAACCTGATATATCTCAATCATAAGTGTTTTTATTACAACATTATTAACTAAAGAGTAATTTCTAAGAAGAAATATAATAATAGAATAGAAAATATAATTACATTTTGAGTTAACTCCGTTTCAAAAAGAAGATCGCCAGAACACAAGTCAAAAACCATCTATAATTTCACAAAGAGTTTGATAATGGGGTAGTTCATAAAAAGTTTTGTTAAGTTATAATAATAAATAATAAAAGCTTTATTTAGCCAAAAACATATTACAAATTGTACTATTCTTAGAAAAAATAAACATTAATATATTAGACGTTTACATCAACAAGAGTACAATCAAACTTAAGCTTCTGTTGCCGAACTAAGCGTGAGCTTGTAATACGGCATCCAGCGCCTTCCCCCAACAGACACATTATCAGTATCAGTAAACTGTATTGTTTTGTTTATTTTAATTTGATCAATAAAAATTATTTGTGAGAATAATTAATTAGTACTTACTTAAAATTATATAAGTAGGTATACAATTATCGAATTTATGATTAGTGTTGAGTTTAAAAAATATAAATCCAAATATACTGTGAAAATATAACAACAATTTTTAAGAATATATAATGGGTATAATTATATGATGTATAATATAATATATATAAAATGAATAAATTGTTAAAATTATTGAGGTGATGCATGCAATATAAAATGGATATTGTGAGTGTAAGGAAAGTGTGCATGTGTGTGTGAGTGTGTGAATGAAGTGGATGTGTGTATGTGTAACATGGACTAGAATCAGGAATGACTCCGTCACCCTAGGGTCTTAAGACTCTGGGTACGAGGGCCGACATCCGTCCATGATTATGTGTGATTGTGTCTCTGTGTGTAAAGCGTTGTATGAGTTGTTGGGTGTAGATGTATAATTGAAAAAGTATAAAGTGTTATATAGAAGGAAGTTTTTACACATTTGTTATCAGTAGTCTTTCAGTTTCATCATATGTTAGGGTTTTGAGCCAATTTGAGGATTTCAATTTACATTCCAATTTTGTTACAGGGTATATATTAATAACCTGATTTACCATGTTATAGATGTAGGGTCCCAGAAAAGATAAAAATCTATGGCTAAACGCAGTACGACTTTTGCGGCACGAAGCGCATATACGATTTTTTCTGCGACTGCTTACCAAATTGGGGTCATAGATTATGCGGGAATGTTGAGTTAGAATGATTTGAAGGAGAAAAAGTTGACGCACAGTAAGAACACCGCAAAAATCGTACAGTTCTGTCGTAGGAAAGCGGATTTTTTTGAAGGTAGAAACCTTTAGGATAGCTCTCTGGGCAATTTCTAGTTTAATTAAATTAGTCTTATGAGCTCCACCCCAACTTGTGATGCAATATGATATTAGGGATTGGCATAGTGAAAAATATACCATCTTCATTTTGGAAGGGTCTAAAACGTGTCGAAGAGTTTTAAAAATGTACATGAGTCTTCGGATTCTGGCACTTACGTTGTCACTTAAGTTGCGTTATTAATACAAAAATTATGATAAATGTCGGTTATAATGTAAGCTATTCTGAACAACGATATTATGAGTTGAAATATGTTCCACTACATGAACAGCTATGTGTGCGCAAAGCTGTGAAAAGTCACTCACCGCTTTCCGAGAGAGGAAGAAGCAGAGATTGAGCTAAGGTAATCCTGGTGTCCAAGGGTAAGACGCTCTGGAGGTGTTTAAGAGAGTGATATGTGCCAAACACCCCCTGGCTTACCAAATTAATATGATTCTCCGAGAGGCGATTATTAAATAGGACACCCAAATTCTTGGCGCAGTCTGTGTATGGAATCACCACCCCATCATACATGACAGCAGGCAGCAGGCAGTTTATTTTATAATTAGAACTATTTATTTCTAAGTAAATTCCTTTTTAATTCATTCGAATCAGATATTTGGTTTAGAAGTTATCACAAGTTTAAAAAGTACCTATGGAATCCTTATCTAATATATAAAATTTCCATGTCAGTGTTAGTTACCGTACTTCTCCGAAACGGCTTGACCGATTTTTTGAAATTTTGTATACGTATTCAGTAGGTCTGAGAATCGGCTACTATCTATAATTTATAAGGCAAAACAACGTTTGCCGTTATACATAGAGGGACACCCAGACCAGACACAAATATTTATTCTATAAGCATAAATACTTGCACCCGGCGGGAATCGAACCCGCTACCTCCTGCATTGCAGTCGCACTTTCGCACGACGCGCCACAGAGGTCGTAAAAGGGACTCTACTGTCCTTTCGTCTGTTGTCTATCACCAGGCTGTATCTCATGAACCGTGATAGCTAGGCAAATAATAAAAACAGAATAAAATAAATATTTGAGTGTGGTTCCATAACACATACGTGTTTTTGTGCTGATGGTACGGAACCCTTTGTGCGCGAATCCGATTCGCAATCGTCCAGTTCTTTTTTCTCTAGAAGAAATTCATCAAATTTCGTTAAAGAATTTCACGCGATTGTTAAAACTTATCGAAAAGTTTAAAGCTTATCTATACTAATATTATAAAGAGGTATCGTTGGTAACATGTATGTATGTATGTATGTATGTATATTGGGGGTATCGTTTAATAAAATAGGTTCACCGAAAACCAATAAAATAAATTGGACCGATCTTTCTTGTCAAAGTTAATGAAAACTATTATCAATTGAATCTGCTTCCATTAAGAAACTTTCTGGTTTCAACTATTTAGGTTTTCACGGACCATTGTTTAATTAAATATTGTAAAGTGTAGGTAAAACCAAACGCCAGTTTCTTCATTGTATGCAAACATTCAAAGTGAGCTGAGTGAGTGGGGAAGCTTTTGATGAAGAAACTGGCTGTTTTAAGATGCAGACCAATCTATGAAGACGTTTTCAATACACGTTGTATAGGTTGGGAACAGCGTTAAAAGTTTAGTGTAATGTGTAATGCCGTCAGGGATGAAGTTACGTGACAGTTTTTGGATTTTCAGTACCTACATCACTTGTCCTAAAACAAAAAAAAAACAGTCAAAAAACGGCGAAAAATTTACAAAATCGTTTTGTATTCACCGAAAGTTTGTGATAAATCTATTGAGATATTACTCAGTCCAACGCTGGCTTGCTAACTGGTGTGTGTACATTCAAATCGCAACTCAGTCCAAAGCAAAGTCAAAACTGGACTGGGTGAAACTACTATTAATAATTGTCTACACTCGAGCACTACACAAATACAGTTGCAAGCACAGACACAGATATAGCTAGACCACGCGAATTCATATCCTTCGCGGGTCAGAAAAACGTGAAAAACCCGGACAAAACGTCGCGGTAGTCGGCACTAACTGGCAGTCAGCGCGCGTATATAGTTGCCAGACGTCCGTAAAAATTAATGAAATGTGATTAGTAACTGCAAAATCCCAGAAAATTCGAGCACTTAAATGCAGGAATATGTTTTCTGTAGCTGTGACGTCACAGTAAGTATTAAAAAGTCGGCACACTCGGTTTCAATACAAATCGAGGTAGGTACATGTGACGTCTACCTATATCTATGTCTGTGGTTGCAAACCACTTCCGTGTATATACGAGTATAGATATACATATTTCACAGAGTCTTACAAATATTTGAGAGGGTCAAGCCAAGTTAAACAAGCTCCAAAGTGCAGTACATTTTCTCAAGTGTACCTACTAACGTCTTGTTTGAACATTAAACTTCTGGTTTAAGTTATTTTCTTTGTCTTTTTTAAATATTTGACTTCTGTTTTGTTTTGAAACCTATGTTTTATACATAACTAGCTGCGCTCCGCGGTTTAGCCCACAAAAGTCCCGATCCCGCGGGATTTTCCAAAAACCCTTTAAAAGTGGATGCCTACATATCACAAAGAACACACTCTCCAAATTTCATGTATCCAGACCAGCGCTTTGGGATCTACATTAAATTTTAAATATATAGATAAGTTGTTATTTTATGATGTAATCTATACATTTAAAATTGATTGACTGACTTAACTAAATAGCCAAAACCTAGAAACCTAGAGCTATGAAATTTATTGAGTGTGTTCTTTGTGATATTGTGTAGGTGTCCACTAAGAAAGGGATTTTGAAAAATACTGCGGGTTCAGCAATAAAAAAACCGCAGATAAATATAATAAATATGTTTGTATGGGGTGCATAGAGGTCAAAATAAAACACCCCACCACGTGCTCATAAAAAGCAGCAGTGTAGCAAATCGGTAGGTATATTTCAGATTGGAGTAAAGTTCAGGAAAAAAGTAAGTCACGTACAATAGCCTGCTTTTGAAGCTTAGTGCAGAAAAGTCCTAAACTAAGTATAATAATATGTAATGACGTTATTCAATCGAATTATTTTCGTGCAAGTGCTCGCCCAACTGTAGTAAATATGGGAATCAGTGCCGAACATAAATTTTCGTTGTTGCCAAATCTACAAGGTTACCATATAATAATATGTAATTGGAACCAATATTTCCGCTCTATTTTCTATCTATAGTAACCTACTACCCATCGCAATTTAACTAATCATCGGAACTAATAAATCGCGTAAATTCACCGAATCTGTTACTACAAAGCTTACTCCAGTTTCCAACACATCTCCAAACATAAAAGTTCATTGATTTAATACATTAAACAGCTAAAAACACGGTAAACATAAACACTATAAAAGTCACACAAGTTTAAAATAACTCTCTACAAAAATAACCAAGCTATGCACAAACAGGCGCCTCTGATCGCGATCTACGTAATTTGACAAATCACCAGTAATTATCTGCGAGAGAATGGAATCAGTTGCGTGAGTCTGTGTTTTCTGACGTGAACAATCTAAGTGCCTAAACACACTATGCGGAAAATACGCGACCAAAGTTTGGCGTGACTACGCCTGCAATGTATTTTGAATTACTGATGACACACCATACCGAAATTACGTCGCGTTATAGCGTCAGCCGAACTTCGGTCGGACGTGAGTTCGGCAGCGATTCGGCGGCATAGCAACACATTATACGCGACCTAAGTTCGGTTCGATTGACGCCTCGACAACGTTCGAACCACTGAATACACCAACACAAAGTTACGCAACTGAAGTTCTGTCGCGTAATTTCGACTCTTAAGGTCATAGCCCACTTACACGACTCTGCTTCCACCCGGCAAAAATAATATAATTCAAATATGGGCTTTAAATATTGCCCTTTAGATATATTTTACTTTGGCATCATAAATTAGCAGACAGCTCGCTTTCAGCGAGCTTACCGCCGTCAGACTGCTCGTCAGTCAGTGTAAAATATATCTAAAGAGCAATATTTAAAGCCCATATTTGAATTATATTATTTTTGCCGGGTGGGAGCAGAGTCGTGTAAGTGGGCTATGACCTTTATCGTGTGTCATATCAGCCGAATGCGTCGGAACGTAAAATCAACCACAGAACTTCGGTCGCGTATTTTAAAGAAAAAAAAGAAAGAAAGAAAGAAAATTGATTTATTTAGACAAGCACACAACTACATAACAGGAAAAAAATAATAATATAAAAGTAATTTACACAATGGACACAATAAAGATAAAAACAAAATATACGTAGAGAGTAGTGCGCTGCCCGAATAAGCGCAGCCTCAGCATTATGGTGCTGCTAGAGAAAAAAGAACACAGCAGCAGCGCTGGTCTTCCGACTGCACCCACCCTTTTTCTCTCGGCCCTCCTTTTTTTTTTTTTTTTTTTTTTTTTACGAGGGGAATCTCCTTAAGACCGTCAGGCCGCTCTCGGGGGAGAGCGGCCCGGTGTGTGGGGGTCCCCCCGGCCAAGATGGTGTGCGGCCAGGGTATACCCACTAAACCCCTCGGTGTCCTTCGCGCCGCAGTTGCCAGAGCTTGCCGGAACCTTTCGGATAACTTCGGCAAGCTCTAGCGGCGGGTGGTCCGGGTGGACCCCATCTCCAAGCGCCCAAATGGGCGAAGCCCTCTCGAAAGGCGGCGCGGACACGCCGCCACCATCTCGGGGCTCTGTGTTTGGCGACGAACTCCCCCGAGTCCGCCGCCAAGAGCCGTTTAGGGGAACCAGCGATGTCTGGACACCCCTGGTTCCCCTGCGACGGGTGAGGTCTGTGGCCCCGTCGCCGACCACTTTTCGGCTGCAGGGGATAGGGCGAGCGGCAACGACACACCGACACTCCTCTTCCCCTGCAGCCCCACCGCGTCCGCCATCAACGGTGGCGGCCCCGCCGAGGCCGCGGCAGATAGGGAGAGCGGCAACGCAACACCGACACTCCTCTCCTGCCGCGGCTCCGAAACCCTCAGCCGCAATGTTGCACACTGCGGCCCACCTCAGTTACGGACGTAACCTACCGGCCGCGAGCAGAAGCTCGAGCGGCCCCTCGGGTGGGTTCCTCTTGGTTCACCGTGGGTGTCCAGGCCACGGCTACTAAGCCCCCCCGCCACGACAAGGCGGGAACCCTTCGGGGGGGACAAGGCGGGAACCCTTCGGGGGGGTCTCTCGGCCCTCCTAACAAAAACTTATTATCAAATAAAATAAACATAAATAAAAGTTAATGAATAAGGACAAAAAAACAACACAAAGGATGTATGTATCCTTTGTGTTGTTTTTTACACACACAATAAATATACCTATACATAAATTACAAATTTATCCAAAAAATATATTAATAAAAAATAAGACACACACAACACAACACACCACCAGCAACCCGACACTGGCTACTTTGCAACCAGCAAAATAAAAATTAAAAAAAAAAAAAAAAAAAAAAAAAAAAAAAGAGAGAGAGAAAACTGTGACGTGTCAAGCAGTCACACCATACTCGCGTTGCTCGCTATCAAATTGAGGTTAACTAGGGGAAAAGTGCATTTTTTATTGCAAATAGAAGGACAATTGATTTTCCGCATAGTATGTTCAGACACTAAGGGTTTTCAAGTCACC
This sequence comes from Idaea biselata, assembly GCA_958496205.1. Taxonomy (NCBI): domain Eukaryota; kingdom Metazoa; phylum Arthropoda; class Insecta; order Lepidoptera; family Geometridae; genus Idaea; species Idaea biselata. The sequence goes on from OY292397.1 coordinate 18,123,449, forward strand.
AAACACGCATTACATTGCCATTCTCAATCCTCTTGCTCAGCTGCTTATATCAACTTACGGCATGGGGTTAATGTTCAGTGTTCACACTAACATTTTCTTAAAGAATTTTGTGATGCGAACATCGCATAACGTTAGTAGACCGAAACTTGACGTCTGTAAGGGTCGGATATGAAGGCCGGAAATTAGGTAGGTACGTAAGTTGACTTACTAGTTGTGCGATTTGGACAGACCTTTATAATTACCTATTTTATTTTTTGTATTTTTTTACCTTCTTTGTTATTTATTTGTATTATTGTGAACATCGGCAAACCTTATTAAAGTTTTTTATAATTCTTCGTTTTGAGTTAATTTTTTAATTGTGTTATTTAATATATTTTTAAGTTACGGTGCGGTTTATAAAATATGTGCGTGCAGCTAATACTTTGTAGGATTATGGAACTATCAACTGAAAAACATAGCCCTACCTTTTCTAGGCCGCATCCGTTTTCAAACATTTAGTGGTTGCGGCGGTTTTCTGGCCGTCCTAGTAAAGAGCGTAACTATGTTAATTTTATTATACCTGAGTAAATCCTGATGGCTTTGAGAACATCGGGGAAATTATACTAGATTTAATAAATAGGCCAATTCATAGCCGTCTTTACTGTTTTATTATTATCAGCTGCATTATTTTATAAAACTCTAACATTACTTCAATAGTCACTTTCGTCTTCACTCACACTCCGCTCACGCTAACAATTCAAAAGGACATAGAATTCTCCCTCTTACACTAGCTTTAGTTTAGCCTTTTTCGTCGTAAGTTTCACACAAACTGCCGCTGTCAAAAGCGCATCTTTTGATTAAGGGCCCTCGCCCACGGCGACTTTTTGTAGCGATGCAGTCGCGCGTTTAGCATACGCGCGACTAACGCGTGGTAGTCGCATTTGTAACGCGCTACAGTAGCGTTGCTAACGCACTACCAACGCGCTACTGCATCGCGACTAAATCGAAGCAAACGCATCGATTCAGGGAAAAAACGGAGGTAGGGGACTGAATTGCGCTTGCATCGCGACTGAAGCGCGATAGTATCGCATTTGCATCGCTACTATCTGAGCGCCCCGTCGGCGAGGGCACACAGCTAGCGATTGCATCGCGACTGCAATACCATCTAGGTAATCTCTCAATACCGTTCGATACAGTTCGATTTCGCAGTGAATTTGAGCGAAACAAGAGACGATCAACTCTCCCCAGCGAATTCGTCTTAGGATACTAGCAATCTCACATGTCCGTGAGTTGCACACGATCTTATCAGACTTAGGAGGCTTCTCACATACTAACAATCTCGCACGTTGGTGAGTTGCCTACGATCTTAATATGTCAGGTTAGTTTCACAGGATTAGACTATCTTGACGACCTCTGTGGCGCGTCGTGCGAAAGCGCGACTGCAATGCAGAAGGTTGCGGGTTCAATTCCCGCCGGGTGCTGGTATTTATACTTTAAACATATTTTTTTGTGTCTGGTCTGGGTGTCCCTCTATGTATAATATGGATGTATTTACAAAAGAAAAATAAGTATAAGTATTATATCCGTTGTCTAGTCACCGCAACACAAGCTTTGTCGTTTACCACGGGGTTAGATGGCGCTGTGTGTTGTTCAGAGAATTTATTTATTATTATTAGACGCACAAAGTCCCATTCGCATAAAGTCTCATTCGCAAAAAGTCCCATTCGCACAACGTCTCGCACGAATTCTCATCCAAAGTGCCCCGCTGAGTAAAACCAATACAAAGAATACACAGATTTAGCTTTATCAAATTAAATTACCTTGCAATGTTCTGTTCGTGTCGTCCTTTTCCACCAATATCGTGACCGTATCGGGGCGCACGTGCGTTCTCTTTCCAATTGCTCGTTTTTCCATCCCGTTACGTGTATTGGAACGGGCAATTTTAGTAGTGGTGTGGAGAAGAATTAATTTACCTACAGCAGTATGATGGCAATTCAATATTGTTATTGTGTATTGCTGTTGCTGTTTTACCTATATGGATAAACAATGGTTTTCTTTTCAGCTACATTATAAAAAGGAAAGATTTGTATTTTTGGGTGTGTGTGTCTGTATGTTTGTAATGAATAATTTAAAAACTACTAAAACCTATTTCAAAAATTCTTTCACCAGTAGAAAGCTACATTCACCCTGACTAACATAAGCTACTTTTGATCCCGATATTCCCACGGGATCGGGACTTACGCGGGTAAAACCGCGGGACGCAGCTAGTAGAATATAAAAATTATACGATTACCTATATTGAGATACTAGGAGTGTCCCGCGGCATACATCTCGATCACATAGGAATTCTCAAAAATCCTTTCTTATCGTATTCCTAAAACACATACAGAACACGCTCTCTAAATGCCAGCCCTCTACTATTAGCTGTTTAGGCTGTGCGTTGATGAGTCAGTCAGTCACTCAGGGTAAAGCATTTTATAGATATAGATTATGTATTAGTACTAGTGGTGAGGTCTCAAACATATTAAACGCGAAATAATTTTAACAGTAATAGGGTCCCGTTTTACCCTTTGGGTACGGAACCCTAAAAAGCCCGTAATCCGTAAAGCGCTGACAATATTGTTTCCTTTTTACGATAGACAATACGTCTATTGTACAAATGAAATGAGTGTCGCTACGGGCGATAAAGGTGCGAGTTAGCAACGGGCGACATGAGGCGGCAGCGGACGACGTGTCGCGGCGACACTACTGGTTTCCACGTATTCCTATAAAATTCCTAACGCTCGCTCGACGACGCGTCGCTGACTACGTACGGCTCTGTGTGTAACATTGTGTAATATAAAAAAAAAGACACTTTGTTTCCCAATAAATAACGAAATAGGTATCTAGAAAATGTAGGTAAATCAAGGTCAAATTCAGTCTTAAATTTCGTCCTAAATTACGTAGCTCGGAGACGACCACTACCTTAGGAATATTAAACGGTGGGATCCTCAGGGTAGGTATCATTTCGTATTCAAATCAGAATTGTATGGCCACTGAATTTTCAATTTTTAGGTAGAAGATCAAATCAACCTGGGTTAAGTTTGGCTACGCTGGCTTAGGGATTTCCATAGTTTTCCCTTTAGTACGCTTAGATTGCAAAAAATATGTATTTATTTGAAAGTGACAGCTCTTTATTTACTTTTTCCTTTAAAATTGACAGTTATTTGTTTACATTTTTGATCTAAGTTTCTGAAATAGCGTACCTACAGTTAGTTCTGCGAACAGTAGACTTTGCGAGCACTCTTTTCTGTTAACTACGATCTTAGTATTTCGTATGCTACCACCATTACTGTTACCCATTGAAGATTTTGTGATGGATAATGGCTTCAATGTGCCAATTAATGTTTGTATTCAAATCCTTGTATTCAAAGGCCCTACTCTGTTGGAAGAATCCAAAAAGTTACCAATTTACTTGATTTTGATGAGCATTTCCCTTCATCACTCCGAAGATACTGATGAGAGAAAACCATTTCATTCTTTGTCAATATTTTATTGACTGAAAAATATCGCCTATAGGCGATAAGGCCGCCCATTGTATTACACCTACCACTTTAGTTTTAAGTATTACACATTTTATTATTTCTTGTAGTTTGTGTTTTTTGTTCAATAAAGCGTCATCTGTCTAAAAATCAATAACAAAAATTGCAGTATTTCGTCGAGTGCATCGATATGGCGTAACATGGGCGTAATCCATATATATCTAAAGTTTCTATGACAACCGGCCTAACCAGTCGAACACCTAAGCAACAAATCCTCTACTAAGAAGCCAGTATTTTACCAATTCGCGTATCTACATTACTTAACCTCATTCTAACAGCATTTAATCTGTTAAATAAACCTAAATAAAACAACAAAAATAAACTTTAAGAATACGGATGTTATTTCTTCACACTTCTAAGCTTGATTAAACTTCAGTATTTAGTGAAAAACAATGGCAAATGGTAAAAAGTGCAAGCGACTTTGACATTGAAAAATGGACTAACGTTCTAAGTGCGAGTGACTGTTAGACGTTTAAAAATGGAATCGAACGAAGGCGGAAACCGACTGTGTGGGCAAGTGCGGAGGAATAAAACCCCGGATATAACTTCCGAGTTATCTTTCGAGGAGTTGCGAAATAAATTCGATACTAGCGCCACCATTTCTCACGTGGTGAGGAGGGAGATCGCGTCGAACCCTGCGACGCACGGCAGCGCCACCCGACAGGTGGTTAGCGGAAAACTGTTCAAGAAGTGCAAAAGCGCAACCTTCCAGATAGATGGCGCTACGTACACAATTGGTAAGTTTAGTGATGTAGTTCGAATTTTCACCGTTGAGGCGCTACTGTGTTTGTTTTCATCTTATTGCTTTTTCAGTTTTCTATATAGGTACCTATCTATTCTTTCTCCAAACACCGTTTTTGTCTGACCTCGTGTTTTGTCATAATCGCTTAGCGTATGCAATACGGACGCCGAAATTAAAAAAAACCGGCTAAGTGTGAGTCAGACTCGCGCACGAAGGGTTCTACTATTATCTATCACACTTAAATATTTTATTTTATAGTGGTATATGACACCGTCTTTACCCTTTAGGTACGGAACCCTAAAAATGGTTAACAGACCTTCAGCTTCTACTAACATTATAAACTGAAGATCTAACAATATAAGTGGTTTTTGTGGTATATGCCGTCATTCTTCCTTATTGCAGTCCATAAGTATATTATCAGAATTCTTACATTTTTACGTACAGTCCCACGTAAATTATCCTTTCAAAAGCATCAACTGAAGGACCTTATAAAAGAAATAAAACATTGAAACATAAAACATTGAAACATAAAACATTGAAACATCTCCGTGGCCATCGAGGCTAAAATATCATCTAAATCGGTCCAGCCGTGGTTGAGCAAGTAATTTGAAAATTCGTAAGATAATATATACTTACATGTTAACAGAACCTCCTCCTTTTTGATGTCGGTTGAAAATAAACCTAACGAAAAAATATCGAAAAGAAAAATCAAAGAGAAAAATATTGGAGACTCAATACGAAAACTCTATAATATCGGAAAATCGAGATCAAATTTCCTTCTGAAACGAAAATAGAACTACTTACCCGTGTAAAAGTACAATAAAGTGTTTTTCGAGACAGCCTAATAGCGAATAGCAAGAAATATCAATAGTAACAAATTCTTGAACCTACTCTCACAGAGTTTGAAATAGAAAATTGCGCAGGAAAATTCCTATCCCCCAAAATACATGTTTTTTTAACACGATAGATTAAGTATAGATTTCGCGATGTTTTTTTCGGTTTTAATCGTGTGAAATTTATTACTTTCAGCATTGTTTCAATGCTCAACGCTTTAAGTCTCCCTTCAGGTAGGTCTCTTCTTCAGGATTGACCTGATTGATTTAATTGTCAATCTGGAGAAAATACCTGTAGAGGTCTCGAAACATTGAGCATTGAAACAATTCTAAAAGTAATAGGTAAACAACACGCGATTAAAACCGAAAAATGAATTTATTTTTTATCAAATATCGCGAGAACAGAAGAAAAATCTATAAACGTGTTAAAAAATACATGTATTTTGGGGGTTAGGAATTTTTCTTCACAATTTTCTATTTTAAAGTATATGTATGTAGGCTAATAAAGTTACTATTAATATTAAAATGTATAATTACGATAGATTATTTTATAACAGGACGACGCGTTGGACTCCTACACCTGATCATCAAATATGGTCTACGATGTAGCACGCTCAACTAGAAGTCTTTAATAAAACCAAGGTACACATTACTATGAGGCTACGTACTAAAAACGTCCAGCGATTTCTTTAGGTGAAATAAACTGTTCGTGATGGCCGAAAGATAAAATTAGGGGGGTTCAAACTGTACCCGTCACGCGAACATCGGCTTATCGGCTGTTTGTCCAATTATGTAACGTTTATTTATGGCGCATGAAACTTGTCTTCATTGTACTCAAAAAGTATTTGAACGGATTTTCATGTGGTTTCTCCAGTAGATAGAATGATTCTAATGAACGTTTAGGTAAATTATTTGTCAAGGTTTTTTCAAATATAGGTCGTATGGTCGGCAAAATATTTCTTTCATACCTTTTATTATCTATACTTCTATAGGTACTAATTTTATTCCAAGTTTTTCCCCAATCAGTTCAGTAGCTACTGACTGCCCAACTACGGGTCTATTGTTCAGAATCGAATTGTTCGTCAAGATTTTTAAAACAATAGTTTGCCCTGCAGAGTGGGACAAAATAGGCTTAAAAGAAACTAAATAAAATTTACTTCAATAATGGATTTTATCCATTAAAAACTAAACAAAACTACCAAACTAGAATCGCTTTGATACAACGTAATCAAGGGCATAATTTGCGTGCAACAAGTCAAATGTTTGTCCAACGATTACGGTAAATCTATAGACGTAATGAAATGGCCGGTCATTAGAACTCTTTGCGCGCTCAATTAGCTGAGTTGACAATCGTGACGTCATGCCACTTTAAGTTAAATATAAGTGTTCTACGAGGTTCTACATTTTAGTCTACCCCAGTTCTACCATTGCTTCTAAATATGGATCTTGGCCAATTGTATTATGGGTATCAGATAATATTGAATATTGTCTGGTTATACATCACACTTATATTATAAATCCGAAAGTTTTGTTTCTATATTTTTGTGTTTGTTTGTTTGGCGGTCAAACTTTTTTTTTTCAAATTTTTGTTTATCCATTTCAATGAAAATTTGCATAGGGATAGTTTAAGTACTTACTAGAGAGTAATTTAGGATACTTTTGATTCCAATAATCCCGCGAGATCGGGACTTACGCGGGGACAACCGCGGGACACAGCTAGTAAAATATATAACTAACCTCTAAGTGAAATTATGATTTTGTGCTCTTTCATGTACTTTGAGTGAGCGGTTTTGCGTTTGCGGAATCATAAAACCGCGATTATCGGTCACGGGAAAAAACCGCCCGCCACTAAAAGCCAGCCGCTAGTATGAGTTTCCGTGTGTCCCAAAATCACGTGCTTAACCGCAATGCAATTTAACTTAAAATCAAAACTCAGATCACATCCTATTTTTTACAAGTTTTTACCAAAACTTTAAACGCCGCCCTGCCCCCAACGGTTTTGCGGTTGAGGTATTGCAAAACCGCATGAAACGTACAAATCTGTCACGGGAAAAAGCCGCCAGTATGTCCGCTTGTATTAGACCCCTTGTATCACAAAAACACGTCATAATTTTGCAATTTGACGCAAAATCAAAACTCACATCATATTTCTTACTAATTTCTACCAAAACTCCAAGTATAATATAGCTCATTAAATTATTAAATGGGCAAACAAAATGTGGAAACGGTAATTTCCCTGGTTATAATGTTGACTTTAAGTTTTAGACAAACATACCCGGAGTTTTGTAATAATTAATTATAGAAACAATACGTAGGTATGGTACCTACTTGTGTTAGTAATGAATAGGCAGAGATTTGAAATCCTAAACCCGATTTAAAAAAAATTAAATGAGAACATTTTTTATTCTTCAAAGGCCCAATGCACATTGATAAAAATCGCTACTACCCCTGATGATGACATCTGTAAAGCCCTCGAAACGTAGGCTATAGTTGAAAGGCAAAATATAATGAAGACAATGAGATAAACACAAGAAAAAAAATAAGTTTAATTAATCGACTTCCAAAAAAGGAGGAGGTTCTCAATTCGACCCGTATATTGTTTACATGTATGTATGTATGAATGTGGATATGTCCGCGCCGTACTCCGGGGTTTTGAAGTCCGATTGCGATAATTCTTTTTTATTTGGAAGGTGGGAGTCCCGAGTTGGTCCAATAAAATCTTGGTGTTATCCATAAAATGTTGTTATGTAAGTTGTTTAGTTGTTCTTTTTGGTAACAAAAAATACTGCGACTTAGTTGGCTTTAGAAGATCTATTCTCTCGCCTCTGGGTAAGCCTTACTAAGTTAGAAAGTTCTGAGGATTTGTTGAACAAGTCTATTCCTTCTAACAAATTACTAGCCCTAGGCACAACATACTAAAACTGACGTACCTTCTTATCTATTTACTATATTGTAACTGTTCTTATTTCGGAAAGAAAAGGATTGCATCATTGATGTGCCATTTAAAAGAAGTAGGTGTAGATTGTAGAATGTTCCTACAACAGTCGAAGGGGAAAAGAAATGCCTTTTATTTACTCTGGAGTGGGACATTATAGGCTAACAATCCCCATAGTTTCTCCCAGTATCTATATAATCCATTTCAATAGCCTAAATAGTTATCACCCTTAGTTTACACAATAGTTCTATCCAAATCGGGGGTTTCCTTTGACTGCATTCTATAATGTAGACAGGGCTTATTGCCGGTGTGGTGTCCACTACATACTTTGGGATTAAAATTGTAATTAAAACGGAATAAACCACAAAATAAATAAATAGTATTAGCTCTACGTGTTGGCTTCGGCCCCACGCACGCCCAACCGCCAACCAAAGGTCCGGGGTTCCATAGCCCTGTGAAACGGTAACGTTACAAATAATAATAATAATTACAACGCTACTTTGTAGAACATATGCAGTTCGCCTAGACGTCTAGATCAACCCCTTTCCCGCTTATATTACTGTCTCAGATGTAGGTAGGTACTTTGTTTATCAAAATATATAAATCAAAAGCTTTAATAAACAAACGCCATAGCTATTCCTAGGCACTAGATTCGAAGTTGGGTAGGTACTGTGAAAATATTTACAGCGTTAACGAACCGACTCTCTGTAGTGTGAATCGTGCCTGAAATATAATAGAGACTCGTGAATTTTCCTTAAAAGATTTTTTTTGCTAGAAATATTTCATTTACATGATTTCAGAAGAAGAAGGTACAATATTTATTCAAAAATAAAATCTTCCCTTTTGTTTTGGTTTTAAATTTAATGTTTTTATTTCTCTCTGTAATCTTATGACAGACTAGGCTTCAAAGGGTACAGTAATAACAAGGGTAAGATGACGAAATTAACTTCATTTTAGCATAACGTAAAAATGTATTGAATAAATTAATCCTTTGATAAAGAGATGAATAAATCATAGGTTTTATCGACATGTGGTTTCGAAGTGGACCAACTAAATTTAATGTTATTTATAAGTAAGTAGAAAGTTCCTAAAGTTTTGCTAGTGCACCTAAAATAACTTAACTTCCGGAGCCAAATAAGTCAATTGGCATGGAATTTTATAGACTCCTGTATTTGAAATTAAGAGCCAAAATTGTCTTCAGTTCAGCCACTATTATTTAACAGCTTACCTAGCTTACAGTATTTTGTTACTGTTTCTTGCGACCGTCAATATCATGTCTAACTGACCGGATAGTCGCACTCAATCAATCATCGGGATTTGCCCTGTAGCGACCAACCAACGCGTGAAATAAAATCAAGAGTCATATGTTAGGACACTAAGTTAGAATAATAAGATAGACAAGTTAGTTATGATAAAAGTTAGGATACTTTAAGGTGGTAGTGGTAATGGTAAGTTACGACAGTAAGACAAGACAGCAAGTGAGCGCCTCGCCTACCACTGTGCAAAAATCCACACTTAAACGGTCGCCCTCTTTAAGACGTATACCAGACAGTACCACCGAAAAAATACATTTGTGTGGTGGTTACGATACCACGAACAAGTAGGTAGGTACTATTTCATTCATCTCATCCTCGTAACGTTTGATCGTTAAAAGAACTTGATCTACACTATTATAGACACTAAATAAGAATAATAACATAGGAAAGTTAGTAGCGATAGTAAGTTACTACAGTAAGACAAGACAGCAAGTGAGCGCCTCACCTACTCGAAGTACTAACGCTGACAGGCGCGGTTTACCAGACCCGAAAAAATATATTTGTGTGGTGCTCACGATACCACGAACAAGTATGTAGTATTTCATTCATCTCATCCTCGTAACGTAAGATCGTTAAGAACTTGATCTACACTATAATAGAGTTTAATTCTTGGATTAGATTGTTGTTTTCGAACGCGTAATCTCAAGGCCGATAGATTAGACGAAGTTTGTCATGTGACATAGAAATTAGGGAGCCATTTTGATTGGACTTTCGGGTACATCTACTGACCTCCATTATGCTGGTACTCTGGGTAGGTGACTGTCATTCATAATAATTATAACGACTTTGTTTGTTTTTCTCTACTTTGACATTAAAGGCTTTGTCGTTACTATAAGTACCTACATACATCGATACATATAACTATCCAATATATCTAAGTATCTATCTAAGGTTGTCCATTGCGGTTCAACGCGGGAATGCTGCTAGCATTTTGGGCAGCTTTGCATCTCGGGGATGGTCTATCTTAGTTTAAGTGTCGTTTTTGTTATTATTTTTATTTTTTGTATTGTTTGGTTTTGTTTAAAATTTAAATTATAAATTTTAATATGTATGTCTATTTGTATTATTATTTTAAGCTACATAGTCCCGTCATAGAATAGCAACTATCCTATTTCATTCCGTAGGTGTCGTAGGCGACTAAGGGATATGGGGGAGACTAGCGAACCTGGTTCTACCCGCGTCGTGGCGGGTAACTTGCTTGGTCCTAAGGAGGGCTGGTGTCAGGCAGGCGGCCGGCCCTAAAAATGTTGCGAAGTCTATTTACACTTTACATAAGACTTACCTACTATGTAAGTGGGGATGTTAGGAGGCTCCTGAGATGAATGCAACTGCAAACATCGCTCGGATTAGGACATATTATACCACTATCACACCTGATGATTTATGGACCGCGCTGACCTGTTAGCTGTTCACTCGCGATTTACAGACCTCTTAATTGTACCAGCCAGGTAATACACACACAGCTCGAACTAGTTTTAATCTCTCGCAGTGCAAACAAGGAAAGACGAAGCGAAATGCAAAGTCTCAAAAACCCTCACCATACCTAAGCCGTTGTCGGACTTTAGTCTATCTGTGTTGCCCTAAATACTAAATTGATAAACGTCCGGACCAAATTAAGTTACGCTAAGTAATTTCGAAACATACAGACCGACAGAGAGACCGTTCAGTATAGCCTTTACGTGAAGGAGTAATTAAAAAAAGGTTAAAATTATCGCAGGATGTCTCCGTATGTAGCTTCATAATTAGACGATTGTAGTACGTGATTTGTAAACGCGGATTTTTTCGCAAAGTTTTCATTCGCCATGCGATGTCAAATACCGCACATAACTTTTTCTTAAAGTGAAAGACATTGACAAGACAAGAAGTACGCCGTCGGTATGGATGTACTTTTATTATCATTTAAACCTTGAAATTTTAAATACAATTTGTGATACCTAATAAACCATAAAAAATAACGTGATGGTCTGGATATGCACCAATAAAGACTGGCCAAACATCGTCCAAGACCAATAAGCTTGGAAACAGATGAGGGAGTCGGTTGCCCTAGTAAGAGGCTAAACTTCAATTAACAGGAACTTAGGTAAATAAAAGTCGACAACCATGTCATGTTTTATAGAAATCTTTATTCGAGAATAGGAAAGTTTTCAATTATTAGCCCAAATAACAAGGGATGACCTTAATATTCTAAACGTACCTTCTTTGTAAACATTCTGAATGAGGACAGTCCTCAGAATAATACTTTCGCTCTTTCAATAATAGATTTTATTGGAATATTTGTTGTTATCTTAAGAATATTAGTTATACCAGTACCATAAACAATTTTCAATCGGTCGTCTTGTCCTATTTCACCCAAACGAGCGAATTGATAGGCCCAAACTCTTCCGACGACGACGTAAAAAATGATAAATCGCACTTACTGATCGAATTTACAACTTCAAATGGCATGTTTAGAAAAACAAATTGCCCAATATCCCGGAGGTTTCGAATTTGGAACTTGGTAGTAATCAACGGCTACCTGTAGCGGGAAAGCATGTGGGTAAAAAGACAGTCGCGCGCAGGCTTCCACGCGATGCGGTAGCGTGCTCGCGTTATAGCCACTGACAGCCGAACGCACCTCCGCTCCGTCCGTGCATGTTCGAAACTGTAAAACGGTATTGTTATCAAAGAATATAAAAAAATAAATAAACTTTTGAATTGCTTCGTCAGTCTTCGATTGTTCTAGAGTCCATTTAGACAGTCGGGCCACCTGTTGGTCGCGATTTGACATAGTCCGATGGATAGCGTCACAATCTGTTTACAAGTAGGGGGGACGACCACCCTCAGTTCGTGAGCAATGACGCAACGCTTATAGGCGCCCCGTGCGTTACTATGGCGGAAAAACAACAGTCTCCGCAGTTCAAAATAGATTTCCGTGTTCCCGACTGTAAAGCCAAACATTCATTACGCCCAGCCGTAGTAGGGTAAATTACGACCTGTAAAAAAACCAACATGCCGGCCGGTCTTGTTTTTTTCCCCGACATGAAATAATGTTTTAAAATTATAAGTAATTTTCAAGGTATTGCTTGTAAGGCAAGGTATCAATGTGCTTCTTTAGTCAAATTAAAGAGAAACAATTCATTGATTGTCAATGTAAGTGGTTCAAATCAGACCTGTGTTGTGGTAAACAATGAAGCATTGATAACGTCGATCATATTTGGTGTGATCGAAGTCGGTAATTATGAAAAGAATGCTAAATACTTGCGTTATTATAAAACTGATGAGTATCGATAGGAATTTTACTTAGGTTAAGCTAAATTTTCCAAGAAATGATTCCTTATTTTACTGCCTCTTCTACTCTTAAACGCGCATTTTTTAGGTTTAAATTTGTTTGAAATAGGTACAACTGTGACCGTCTCAAATAATTTAGAGAGTATAGTAAGCAGTTTATTTATCTCATCATTTAAGTAGGTAAATACTAGGATACGTAGATTTAGATGAAACATCAATTTACATTACATGGTTACATTATACAATTAAAAAAGTACCTACATCTCCAATGACGTTTATAGATACCCTACACAGTAAAAGAATCATTATTTGTGTAGTATTTGGTAAACAATTGTATAAATAATAAAATAATTCTCGTTTGTACCTATTATATGCGGGGAACTTAATGGTTCAAAGTTTCTTAGGTAATATTATAAATTATTACTGTAACTTTTAGTCTTCCAACTAGAAACTACGACTTATACCACGCACTATACTTCATAATGACTTAGCCCATTGAATCTCAATCAATAAATATGATATAAGTAATTCGATCAGCGTTAAAAATAAGAAGCCCACCGTTTAAGCAATAATTTACAATTTATTAGTTTAAGACCCGACGAAGCAATGAAAATGCCTAAACCGATATAATTTATGAGTTTTGGCTGAACCATATCAAAACATAGTGTTGAAATTATAAACATATCTGAATTTTTTTCGAGTGATTGATCGTTAGCTCACGTGACTTAAGTCTATCGTGATTTACCTGTAACTGACATTAAGACCTAGTGATTTTGAGTGACCAGTTATTTTGAGTGACTTATAGTTCAGTGTAACTCATTCGTGGTCGACTTGAATGAGATTGGTGGTAGTGTTAGTGAATCTTGGAGATATCGTATGATGTGATGATGAGGCGTGGCAAAGCGCTGCTGGAAGGCAGCAGGCAGGGTTCTGTCGACGGCAAGCCCCCTGTGGGCATTGTGGGCAATGACAAGGAACTGGTGCATAAGTGTCATAGTGACCCGGGAGGGGGGAGGGCTCTGGGCGCAATTCCTAGAACACATAGGCATAGGTCTGCTTCAGGGGCGCCTAGGAAATGCGTTCTCACTTTGGATGGATACTCGTATGTTATTGGTGAGTGTTGACCCCTTTGAGCTTATTATTTGGCTATAGCTGCCAAGTTGAATAGTGGCTGATTTCTAAGAGGTTAGACAAGAGTAGTGATGGGCCGACAAGTCGCCGACTACCGACTAGTCGGTAGGCGCCGACTAGTCAGGAGATTGTGCCGGCTATTCGTCAACTAAAAAAATTGCAATACCTATAACCAACATTTATTAGATTAGTACTACATTTAGAAGGTAGGTAGTCAGAAAAACCGATGTCCCTAAAATGCTCTAACTACGAGTAGGTATACTTCAGCTCTATTATATTGTTTCGAAAACGGTTCAACCATTTTTAAAAGTTTGGCAAGGTTTCCCAATTGCCGAGTGGTCATTTGGGAGATATTTATGTCCGAATTATAATGATGCCCATAGGCGACTAGTCGGCATTTTTAAAACCGACTAGTCGGCTAGTCTGCTAGTCGGCATTTTTAAAACCAACTAGTCGGCTAGTCTGCTAGTCGGCAAAAGCCGTAGTTGGCCCTTATTGACTAGCCTCTGCCAAGATTGACTGTAGCAGCACTAGACTAAATTGAAACTATCTAGTATCTATACACAATTTCAGTGTCAAAGCACCTCTGGGTTTGATTATTGTACTGCCTTTTACGGACCAAATAGATATAATAAATAAAATGCCATCAACATTCCTAAAGCCATTGCTTGTGTAGTATTTACCTAGACGACAAACGAGCAGTTGTTTATTATAAAACAGTTTTTAATCTTTCATAATAAAATTATCGGAACTCTTTGAAAATCTCATAATAGTAATTGAGAATAAAACCAGTTCCATTGTGAAGGCATACCACTAGACAGTCCGTTGTTTATTTTCTGCAATTATTAAATTGCAAGCAATTGCAATAAAAGACGGCTCTCGTTGGTGCTCATAAAATCAGAGAGTTCTACTTCTACTTCTATAAACTTTTATATAAACTACTAGCTGTGCTCCGCGGTTTCATCGGAGTGAAAAGTAGCCTATGTGTTATTCCTAGTCTCCAGCTATTTACATACCAAGTTTCATGGTAATCGGTTCAGCGGTTTTTACGTGATTTAGTAAAAAACACACACACATACATAAGTACTCACAAACTTTCAGTTTTATAATATAAAGTATAACCTAAACTTCTCTTTTTAATTGTAGACTATGATTTGACACATCTTCACAAACGATCCTGCTCTGTCTTGCTCTTGTGAGTGACAAAAGCCGAATCCATGCATAGGGCCGTTTGTGAATACGACATTTATTCTTGTCTGGCGAAAGAATGTAAAATACAGAGAATCAAAACGTCAGATCGTAGTCTGAACTTAAAAAAACTAAATATATTTTTATTTAGGTACTAAAAAAAAATATAATAATTATGTACCTACCTAGTTTATATATCCGTTGTCTAAAACCCATAGTACAAGCCTAGTGTAACGTCGTGCAATATTTAGTTATTTATATTAATTTATATTTTTATGCTTAACTTTACAAACGGTTAACTAAATTTATCCTTAAAGTAATTTGTTAAAAGCCTCAAAAAGTGAGACTAAATACCTGATTTAGCGGCGTATTCAAGTAAAGTCTATCCGGAGCTTTTGATCCTTACAGCTCTCTTAAAACCTCATCTTTCTGAAAACTTTAGAAATCTCCAGAGAAATGGGGCCACAATACACCTAAATTACACAGTATGTTCCAGAGGTTTACAAACAAACCGAGAGTGACGGTAGGATATTACTATGTAGGTCACGACAAAGGTATCTGTTTCAACTTTGTTTTGGTTTACAATGCCATCTATTGTCTTATCTTTTGCAACTGAGAAGCCGTCTAAGGTTGCTTTGCCATGCAAAAGTTATAAAACATGTTATTGTTTTATAATAGGGTTATTTGGATTTTTATTACCTAATTGTTAGCAAAACGTCTTTTTTGCAAAATAATTTGTTATGTTGATACAAAATTTAAACTTTCAGGTTAAGTTCACTTTAGACAACAATTTGAAGTACCTATACTAGCTATCTAAGTATATCCGAATACCTAGTTAGGCATTAAATAAATGTTTCGCCTTCTTATGGAGTTCTTTAAGAATGTGAAAAAAATATTTTGTATTATTTTTTTATTTTCATTGGAGCATGTTATAGAGCCCACAATCGCTTGCTAGGAATACCAGCATGCCTCAACATTAGTAGTTGTCATACTCCATTCGGAAGTTTCCGATGCGGCATAACGACTGAGTTAGCGACCAATGAACGTGAGGAAATTTTTAGAACTGAAGAAGTCAAACTTTGGCATACTTTGGTCGGGTTCTTAAACGACCAATGAATATGAGGCAATAGAAGTTAAACTTTGCCATACTTTAGTCGAGTTCTTAAACTCGGTCACAATATGCAAACCGAGTATTTTGTAGTCTGGGTTATAATTCCAAACAGTTAGATTTTATGATGAAATATCAGATATCTTAGTTCAACACAGCGAATCCTGTGGTTTTGATGCCATAACCATACATCCGCCAGCACACACATTAAACTTGCCAAATTGTAGAGCAAATGTGTATACTACACAAAATTATGCTAATTTTACAATTTTCCTGATCATGATACATACCTATGTAGATTTATGTCTACTATATTTTATGTTTAGTTGATTGAGTTAGAGGTAACGAGTTCATTTTAAGGCGGGCCGTACTTTGGAGACGTTTTCGTCCGAATTTCATTCGTGCGCTAACGTACGGAGACGTACGAACAATTCCATCCTTCCAAGTACTATAGAACCGCGCAGACTGCATACGAAGTACGTACGACTAGTTCATAAGCAGAGGCTCTACTTTATTTCGTCATTAAGAAATTATCGGTCGGTCCGCCCGTTATTTTTCTTCAGCAGTTTCAAACAAATTTTGAAATTCGAACGTCAGTAATTATCGTTCAAAGAAACGCAGTAGCCCTGCAGACCTAAACCTATGCGTACGGCCATACTATACGTATCGGCCCATACTATAGACACTCTACGCCACAAAACGGCGCCAGTCCGAAGCTAGAAGCTTTAGAAGATTGTAAGCTTTTGACGTGTAGCTTCAAATGGCGACGTTTTTAGTTACCTAGCGGTGTTTCGTGGCTCGTAAGAAAAAATACAATTGTTTGTAGAAAAAAAATCTAGTATCAATTACTCCTCGAGCTTTATGTACATTTTGTTAATGTCTGTACAGTAAGTACAGACATTAACAAAATGTATTGGATGTTACCAATACGGAGCCAATTTGACTAGGTACAGCCATAAAGGCCCTCAGCCGGAAGGTACGCTGAAAGCAATTTGTAAATGGGATAAGAAATTGCGCTTTCAAGGTCTCAAAATAGACTGACGGCAAAATATGATCCGTGTAAGTCCCGAATCTGTGGGAACATCAGGATGGAAGCCAATATGTTACTTAAAAACTTTAGCTATTCATGGCAATCGGTTAAATATTTGTGTAGATATGGTAAGAAACATCCGGCCGAAGTATTGGATTTAATTGTGCCCTCTGGTTTCACCCGATAGTTCCGTTCAAGTTCCGATACTGTTAAAATATCGGTTGAAAAGAAACTGTCAACATGTGTACTAAGTCTTCAACTATCTACATAATAGAGTTTCATTGCAATCGGTATAGCCATTTTAGCGTGAAGGAGCAACAAACACTCACACATAACAAAAATTAGTATTATAAGGATGTCAGAATTTCAGTTTCAACTTACTTAGATTTTTCATTTTAAACAACTCAGTCTATCTAGTTTTATCTTGGGAAATCATACGTAAACTAAAGTTTAGTTAGGCATCTAGAGTCCCAGTCCAACTTATTCTTTATGACCTAACATACGGGTAGTGTCTCGGGTGTACCAATCTACGGAATTAGGGTAGATTGAACTAAGAAGTTAAAGAAAATGTTACAAGACTATTTTATTTTTAAATTCAGTATTTGGTAACTCATTTCCAGACATTCTCATTCATTAGACATTTAGGGACAGCTAATTTGGGTCGGCTATCATCGACCAATAATCGTAATAGAGTCAGTAGTCAAGACAAGAACATATTTCATATTTACCTCTGCACATTTAATTATCATCTGATTTTTTTCCTTAACTAGATAAGTAGGTACATATTTGTCTATTAAGAAATTCTGTTATTTACTGGCCTCAGATTGGCAACTACTGTATACATTGACTTACTAGCCTGGCTTAGTGAAACGGTTTATATTTTAAATTAAAGATCTTTTCCTTAAATTTTTGTTTATAGCTCAAGGCTTATTTATCTAGAAAAACAAATTTTTAAGGAAAAATCCGCATTCTAAAATTTTCACTTGCGGCGAGGCTTGAACTCGCGTCTTTGGGTCGGTACCCCAACGTCTATACCAACTAGACTTGCGACGACTTGAGGGACTTGCGTAGTCTAGTTGGTATAGACGTTGGGGTACCGACCCAAAGACGCGAGGTCAAGCCTCGCCGCAAGTGAAAATTTTTAAATGTGTATTTTTCCTTAAAAAAACTTGATGACTTTAATAATTATTACTTTAAAGCAAAGGCTTTGTGCCATCAACATCTTTATCGTCTTGTAATTTATCTGGTGTGTTCTATAAAAAAAACATTTCCTATACTTACATAATATTAATTAATTATTCCTTTGTGTACTGCATAAATTAAACAAACAAGTACCTAGATTCCTATTAACATAACTTTAGTAGGAAACAGTAACTTTAGGTAAACAGTGGTTTTCTACACGTGTTTACCAGTTATCCCAGATTGATTGTTCGCAAGTGTAGATAATTACTTATCCCTGCTTTCGGCACCTTGTAATCAGATCAATGCGAAGCATCTCTCGCTACCTCTGTCAATGCTATTTCTCGGCTTCGCTGTAGGTATCCGGCTGTGATTACTTCGTGATCAGTGATATAATTGTAAGGCGTGATACATATAGCAGACATTTCGCTTTAAAGGAGATAAGATATTATTAAGACTAGTAAAAAAAGATTGCCTACAAAACATCATCTTAAATTCACTAAAATAGTTATAATTAAAATTATAAGTCCAAATTAAAGCTTTAAAGTTCCACAATCCGACTTTACTTTTATTAACAATACACTTTATTTAAGTAGGGGATTATAAAACAATGTATTAATAATATTTAATTTAAAACTAAATTAAAAATCCCGCACAAAGAATTCCGTACCATTCCGGCAACAGAAATAAACCATCAGTGATAATTTTAACTGTCTAGCTAACTCGGTTCATGAGATACAGCCTGGTGACAGACCGACAGACGGATAGTGGAGTCGTAAAAGAGTTCCATTTTTACCCTTTAATTACACAATTCCATAAATGAGTCTCTAGCGGCCGAATACAGAAACGCAACTCAAAATTTAAGTTCTACTTAAACAATTAAGCACCTCTCAAATTCAACAAATCCCATACTATTTTTTAAATTTAGAAGCTGCTCAATTATTTAAGTACACCTCAAATTTTAAGTGGCGTTTCTGTATTCGACTCTAAGTATGGTACTACATTGACGCAACCTTTGCTTTGGCACGCTCCCCCTACCCCCCTTTAGTAATTATAAATTAAGCTGAACTATATTGTTGATCTGTTGGTTGTTCGCTTCTTCCGTGTTTCGAGCCTTAGGTTTCTATACCAAAGGAGGTTAAACAAGATTTTCGTAGAAATAGATGCTAAACATTGTGGGATGAAGCTGTAAAATAATGGAAATCCACGGTATTTCCTGTGGATTAAAACCTGCGCTATTTTCCGCTTCAAAAAAGTTTCCGCTCTCATTTAAGCACGCCATTCACGCCATACCTTAATTAAAAGACAATTTTAGATGTTAAAGAGATTTGAATTCTGAGAACAGTGTTATTTATGTCATAACAACGACCATAAATAACAATAATAGTCCAGGGTCCCTGGTACATTTTTGCAATTGATTATTATATACTATCAAGCTATCTTTGATAGCAGTCGTTAACAGCGGCGACTTGACAACTCTAATACTACCTAGTATCCACACGCCACACCACGATGTTAAAGAAAAAAAATGAGCACTATTTAGTAAGCCCTCAGATAACTTTTTAATGTTAATAAAAAACAGGACCTAATCCAAAAGTATTAATAGCTAATATTCAAAACTGAGTCTATGCGATATTTAATTACCAAAATATTCAAATTTTATCACACACAATCACACACATGAAGTGCGATCAGAAAGTTTTCTGCTCCTACAAACCCATGCTTTGTTAACACCCGACGAAAAAGAGGGATTTTATAAGTTCGAGGTGTTCGTCTGTGTATCTGTCTCTGGCATCGTAGCTCACGAACGGCAGAAATTTTGATGATATAGTCCATTGAAATGTTATTTTTTATTTGGGCTTAGCGTGAATTTGGCAGAGGCTGCAGTTTTATCTTTAAGATATCAATAGATTTGATCAAGGGAATCCGCAAACTAGGATTTAACTTTAAACTAACCCCTAGTTTAAAGTTAAATCCTAGTTTGTGGGGTTGTCTCTCTTGCCCTACGGCCACCATCTTGGAAAAAGGGGTTCAAATGGTTTTAATGGTTTATTTGACGAACTAGGTCTAACATAAAAAAAATAACATTTTGTGTTGCATAAACAAGATTCTCTACAACTTGTAACTTTAAAAAAAAGGAGTAACTTTTAGTCGTAGAACCTAATATTAAAAAGTTATTATCGGCAATGTAACTTTTTAATGCACTAATATAGCTTTTTTCATTCCTTGGTCGCTTCGCGTCACTGTTCCATTTCAGTAGGTATATTTTCCACAAGTGTCGTCGGGCATGATGTTATCAATGACGTCACTGATAACGCGGCGAGCCTATTATCAGATAACGTTGATGTATCATTAATCGAAAGTTTGTTGTTTTCTATGCCGATACAAGGTTTTTGATAAAGGCTTTTATTCGTAGTTGCGTAATAATTGTTAATATTGTTTGTGTTTGTTGGGTGTTGTTACTGCAGACGTCATAGGATAACATCCTTCAGTGGCGAAATGTGATTAATTTTACAAGCTTTTGCTGATATAATCATTTACAAAAAAATATTTTTTTAAATCTAAAACAAAACTTAAGGTTATTTTACAATCATCGAGCACTCGATGAGGTAGGGTTGACCCCTACATTGCTCCCCTTAAAACGGGCTGACTGAAGCCGGGCCCAGGCTGAATCGCGGCTGACCGAGTTTTTTAGGCATAACTTTTAGTGTTCTTTCTTCCATATTAGTCTCCACTTGGTACTCGATGAGGTATGGTTGCCAACTATAGGCTCCCATCCCAATCTATAACAGTTGTCAACGGTGGTAATCGAATTCTGCGTCGCAACCAGGGGTTCGCTCGACGCACCATCATAAATTTGTCGCATTTATAATTTAAAAACATATTATTTCTGTATCAAAATTGAGAATTACTGTGTTTGTAATTAAAATGACGTCTACGTCGAGCATTTGAGTGTCGTATTCCGTAATTTTCCCTAGCAATTAATTCTACCTCTCGTAATTTTGGGTCTTTCTAATTTATTTCATTTCGCTAATGAATATTTTGATCGTGCCGTGGCCATGGTTGTTAGTTGCTACCTGTCCGTTGCTGTAATTAGTGACTAACTAAAGGTGTTGTTTTTAACCGAGTTTCAAAAAAGAAGCAGTTTGTTAAGTCGAATGTATGTTACTGAATATCTCTGCTGACTGACATTGGCTAGTTGATTACGTAAAAATGATGGAAATGTCATTTGGATTGAAACAATAGAAATGTTTCATGTTTCATCATTTTCCGATTTTGGATTCCCAATTTGACAGTTAATTTTAATGGATTTTAGCAACAATTTAACGAAATCACCGCACCGATCGCTATGATTACTTTTTATTAGAAAAGGGTATTAGCTGTTTTTTTAGAAATTATTTCAAAATGTTTAGTACCCGGCGGGAATAATGTTTAGAAGGATTAGCTGCGAGTCCTATAAAAAGTTGGTAAAGATCTGCTGAGAACCTTCGTAATGATCGGCTAAATAGCATCCCAGAACGCAGTAAATTACATAACAAATAAGTCACTGTGGCACTTAAGTGAAATAATTCCGCCCTTTTTGAAGTCGGTGTAATTTAAATTCTTGAAAACATTTATTTTACGACGTGAATCGAATCCAAAACCATAGACTGAAAGTGTGTAAGCTGAATTTGCTACAGAAATCATCGAAATTTAAGTATAACTTAATGATAAGTTTGTTAATTATCAGCCAAAATAAATATGACAATGATTCTATAGAATAATTAAATTACATTTCATGTAATTTTGACCACTCTATCCTTTAGCTTCACTAACTTAGTTGACAACTTTTAGTATGAAACTCAATTGCATACCCAACACACTACCGAGCCTGCAACTATTTCACTTATGGAAGGTAGACCAAACAGGTTCTACTGCTCCTAATGCGCCGGCTGCTTGCGCACTCGCATAGATAAGTGTCAAAACATGTAGGTATGGATTTAAATACAATGTAGAAATATATCTAACATGTACTTGAGATGTGGACAAGACTTATAATTACCTGTCAATCAGAATATTAATTGAACACGTGTTTTAGAATTGTTGTTGCGCGTGAGTCATTTTTGATAGGACAAAATGTTTCTAATTGGCGGCTTGTTCAATCTAATTGTGATCTAATTGTTTTGGGGTTTTGCCTTGTTACAGGATGGGGAATCTAGACTACCTACCCACGTAAAAGTCGTTAGTTTTAATTGGGTTTTGATTTGGTTCCTTGCTCCAATTGCCGCTAAAATAATTATTGGGTATCCAATTTTAATTTATGTACGCAACGACAATAATAGTTTTCATTCGTGCTGTTCATTTTCTATTCTGTTTGATTATATTAATTTACAAACACTCATATAAATTATTAAATTATGAAGCATAACAATGTAGTTGCATAAATTAATGCAACAGAATTGTTAATTTTAACTAAACATAACAATAATAGCTACATATGTCTACCTGTAAAATTATTTTCATGCCATCAAAACGTTTCTCTTCATGACTTTTAAATGAAGTCTGTTATTTAAGCCGCTTATATTTTAAGCATTAATTAAAAAATAATTGAATTACATTTTAAATTTTATCTCTTGCTTTCCGAATCAGTTTTTATTCAATTTAAACTCGGGTTTTATTATTATGTTTTCATCAAATTGAATTCAACGCCGATTTTCATTCTGCGTCGCACAAATGTAGAGTTAACTCTATCAAATCTTAAAAAAACAACTATATCTAGAGTTTAATGACATTCCGAAATAAAAGGTTTATTTATTTTCTGGATCAACTTATCAAATATTAATATTAAATACTTAACTAAACAAAACAAAACAAAGAAAAACAAAATCACCAAAACTAAATTATCACATCTCCAAGCGTTCCCGATGCAAAGCTACCCAAAATGCTAGCAGCATTCCCGCATTGAACCGCAATCAACTAACAACCTTTGCAGCAGGAACGCCCGGAACGGACATCATGCCCCCTCTCCCTTAACCGGCCACCGATTTATCTAATGAAGACCAAGCCTTCATGTTCTCTAAATTCCGAAATTCTTGATACTTTACTAGGATTTGAACCAAAGACCTGCAGATCATTAGCCTGCCGCGTTTTCACCTGCGCTACATGAGCCCAAGTGACGGAGTTGACATCTAGGAAATCCTATCAGTAAAAAATCTTTCCCAAACCATTTCAAATTAATGAACTTATCTTTAAAACATGACATAAATTCGGTGCAAAAGTCGCATTGCCTGGCTGCGTGATTAATGTTATGCGGTTATAACATGCCAGTGACAACTTATTGTATGTTAAAACGAGATCTCTGATAGCTATTTCGAATGCCAACTGGTTTTGTTCGAACATTGTTATATATAACATATTATCTAGTATAGTAGGTATCTACGTAATACATATTATATTGTTAATGGCATTCTAATAGAAATATTTACAACTAGCTGTTTAACCCGCGTAAGCCCGGATAATCCTCGATAATGTAGGTTTCTATTAGTGAAAGATTTTTTGAAATCGGTCTCGTTGTTTCAGAGACTACCCGATATACATACAAACATGTTACCAAAGTTACCTCTTTATATTATTGTATAGATTAGAAATGCATCATTAAAAATCTTCCCATGACGGGGTTCGAACTGATGCCTTTAATTGCCAGAAAGTCGAAACGGTCGAGTCTACTTGGCACTACAACGCCGACATAGATAATATAAGTTAGACCCAGACTTCATGTTGTATTGATAGAATATTACTTACGTACCCGTGGTGAAAGCGGTATACGCATTACAATGGATTCGTCGAGGTACAAAATCCAAAATTCAAAATCGAAAACTTGGTTTAGCTCTTCAAAGTTTGTCCTTGAAAAGTCCTCTTATAAAAATACCAGTTCCTAATACTTATGAGATTTTTATTCTAATTACAATTAGATGTAGTACCTATGTAAATGTGACATAATTTTAATATTAATTTGGTTAATATAATACCTGCCTGTATTTAATTTTTATTTGTGATAATGTCAAATAAAATTACTAGGTAGGTATACTACCAAAAACAAATATCGTCCCTACTACCATCGCAATCAAAAATATTTGTGTTTTTATCCTTGTTAAATAAAATAAAATAATGTTATCAAATGAAAATGATGTAACAATGGAAAGTTTTGACACAAATATGACTCAAAACAAGATTAGGCAGTCTCAAACAAAATAAAAATCACAACAAGGAATATAATAAAATGGAATAAGCATTAATTATAAAAATACACGACAAAGAAAAATAAGAAGACTGTACGGAAAAATTACATGAAAACCTAATAATAGAAGCCGGGTCACAACGAACGCATGGCGTGCGTATGCGTGGCGTGACGTACATCGTACGCAGATAAACCTGCTGTCACACCGACAAGAGCGGATCAACATACGTGCCACACGCACGCAAGCGCTTTAAGCTAGACTTCCAAGCGTGGGCGCAGATTTAATTTGACAGTAGATGCAGCTGTGCGCGTGTTTTAGGCGCTTGCTTTCATTACTCGTCACACTCTGGTGTAGTGAAAAATAATGCAACACCGTGTTGCAATTTCATACGATTTGAGGCTGGAGCAGACCGGATGCATATACGTAGACGTAAGCGTAGACGTGCACGTACCGCTGAGTTGTAATGTATGAAACTGTATGAGACAGGACACACCGCTTGCGTAATGTAGACGACTCTGTGTCCTGTCTCATACAGTTTCATACATTACAAATCAGTGGTACGTGCACGTCTACGCTTACGTTTACGTATACGCATACGGTCTGCTCCAGCCTTAAGACAGAGACAGGAATATACTCAAACGCGAGCACGCCACGCAACTTGTTTATTGTATTAACATAAAATACAGCTTTACATAAAATCTGGACTAAAACAATTATTATATGAGCACTCATTATAAAATTTAATTTGAGTTTTTTTACGGAATTGAGCATTCGACCATATTGCCAAATGGTAAAATGTTAATGTCTGGACTAAGATGTAGCAAGCTGACGTATTGACTCGTTCCCAGAAGAAAGAACGGGTCAATCAGATCTGGAGCTAACTAAGTTGGGTTTCCTCACAATGTTCACTATTTTCACCAAAACATAGTATATCTTCTTCTCATCTGAGCGATGTTCCCGGTTGCATCTCTCTCGGGAGCCCGAGGTCCGCTAAACCTCAATTTTTTTATTTTATTTGGGCAGTCGGTAAGTCGTCATTGACCATACCTTCTGCAATTAGATTTGGCAATCTTTTAACGTTCGGCCGCCTGCCTGACACCAACCCGCTTTGGGATCAACCAGTTTATCCGCCACCTTAAGAGAACTTAAGGTTTGATAATATCCCTCAGATTCCTAAGTGGCCTTTTACGACACCCATGGAAAGAGATAGGGTAACCCTATTCTATGCTGGGCTACACAGCACAGACACCAAAACATAATACCTACACCATTATTTTCAGTAATTTATTAAACGTTCTTAATTATATAGAGTAGATAATGTATTCGAATTAAATTAGATACCAACTATCGATAGTTGGGTAAACGAACCGGATCATTTGCGTCTAGTGTTTACTGCGACATTTTGCTGTTGAAATTGCTAATTAATTACCTGTTGTACTGTTTGGTTCGTATAATAATTACGTAAAGTTCTGGCACATGTTTTGTCGACGTTTGATATGGGCATACATTTACATCCATAATTATCTAAATATTATGATTTTTGCGTTGATCTTCTATCTATACATTTAAAATTTAAAGCTCTGACTGACCTATATATCAACGCAGAGCCCAAACTGCTGGTCCTAGAGACATGAAATTTGAAGAGTGTGTTCTTTGTGGTGTGTAAGTATTCACTAACGAGAGTTTTTGGAAAAATCCCCGGGATCGGAACCTACGCGGGAAAAACCGCGGGACCGCGGGAAAAGGATTTAATAATATCCTTTTCTTCGGTTTCAACGCAGCGGGTTCCAGTGGACACCAACTCTCCGAGGCATCAAACAGTTCATCTGCCATTCATCATCTAAGTGTGAATATAATATCTAAAAATACAGCGAGGCACTTCTAGTGTGAATATTATTTAAGAACTGAAACGCAAGGTCCTAAATTATTTCAAGTAAGCCCCCGAGAGTGTAATAACCTAAAAAGTTAACCGGTTGATCGTGCTAATCCGGAAGACACAATTAGGTCCAGTGATCGCTTAACAAGCTACATTATGACGACCTTTTGACGACCTCTGTGGCGCGTCGTGCGAGAGCGCGACTGCAATGCGGGAGGTTGCGGGTTCGATTCCCGCCGGGTGCAAGTATTTATGCTTAAAAAAATAAATATTTGTGTCTGGTCTGGGTGTCCTTCTATGTATAATATGTATGTATTTACAAAAGAAAAATAAATATAAGTATTATATCCGTTGTCTAGTCACCGTAACACAAGCTTAGTCGCTTACCACGGGGCTAGATGGCGCTGTGTGTTGTTCGCAGAATTTATTTATTATTTATTTATTTATTATAACCTCTGACCTACAACAAGTTTTTGACCTTTTACCTCCAATTTAAATAGATACTTTAAAACTTGAATATTGTTGAAAATAAAACCTAACTAGGTAGACTGACATTTCGAGGGACTGTGGATACCTACGTTGTTTGATATTATGTTTTCTACTTCTCTTTCTAGTACCCATATTACAAGCCTAGAGCCTAGTGCCTAATTTGGACCCATATTGCGCTGTGTATAACATCGTGCAACATATGTATTTTTTATGTTAAAATATCGGCATTCATTCATTGACTCCAATTCGCTATCTGAACAGGATCCTCGACTTGGCATAGTGCAACGTTAAGCTATCTTCAGTAATTGACCTACCTACACCCTATTTACCTATTAAAATACACACCCAGACAGGTTCTATAAATAAAAATACCTGTGCCTACCGCCATCGCGCCAGTCAGCCGTGAACAATTTAATTTCATCAACTCATGCAATTACTTAATATCTCTATCGATGAATGGACGAGGCATCAATAACACTTTATACTTAATGGCCATTAATTAAAGTGGTCGAAAGATTTTGCAACGAAGGTGCGGCTGGTTTAAAACCCTGCTAAACTAAGTGGCTATTACTTTTCTCTTAGATAATTTTATTATAATGAGGAAAGATGTTTTTTGTTTGTAACGTGATATTAATCAGTTAACGAATTAGGGTCAGTATTAATCAGTAACGAGTACACTCAAATAGAAAGACAATTTGATAAAGACTTTTTGAAATCGGAAATCTTATTTCCAAAATAGTCTGGCGCCCAGAGATCGTCTACCTAATTTATTTTTATCCATGACTAAAGAGGTTCGTTGTTAGACTATTCAATGGGCTTTGCTATAGGTTGGGTTAAAAGTTTACCTAATTAATTAAATGCCTTAAAATAAGGCTTAATAACATTTTTCACGTTTTTGTATCCAAATTTAGAGTGATTTAAACTATCTTTAGCTGACGCAAATAGGTGACTAGGTAGGTGACAAATAGGCTTCATCTTAATAATTTCAGCTGCTTCACGCCCAATACAATACTGGATATACGCCTCCCGTAATGACCACTACTCCAGGAGTGCTCATTACGGAGAGTCTTGTGCTATCTGCACTCAAGTGGGTGACTTAATTCCATCTTAATTCGGTCGGGTTGGCGTTGCGTCATCATCAAAGATGCCGGGTGAAAGGTAAATATCAACATACGAGGTTCCTGGCCTAGAACTAGCCTAGAACCTTTTAATCGGTTATCGATTTACCGTTGAATCGATATTTCGATTACAGGGAATGTAAATAATCTCATGTCATATCGATACTGAATGAATATACTACTGGAGTGCATCATGCAGCTTGATCGGTGGCTTTTTATTAGTTTACCATCTGTTCTCTTGTCAAAAATATGTAGCAAGCTTTGTTTTTGCTCGAAAGATTTTGTACTTATATATTTTACTTGCAGTGCCCGACTTTGTCCGCCTAATTTTTTTGAAAATATAATATAGCCTATAGATAAGTGGACTATCCAACACTGAAAAAAATTTTCAAATCGGACCAGCGAGCGGTTCCTGAGATTAGTTTTAACAAACAAACAAACTCTTCAGCTTTGTAATAGTAATATATATAAGCATAGATAGGCAGATATATGTCATATCGGTACAGAATGAATATACCTACTCGAATGCCTTCCTTGGCGATAATATGACTTCCCGTCTCGTCATCGTCAATTGATCGCTAAATTAATCTGTATTGAAATTCGTATTAGATCATGTCATACTTGACGATCTTTAAGACCCTTTTAAGACAGATTTCTACTTAGAAAATTTATTTACAAGGAAAAATAGCATTCAAAAATTTTCACTTGCGGCGAGGCTTGAACTCGCGTCTTTGGGTCGGTACCCCAACGTCCTTACCAACTAGACTACGCAAGCTCATAAACTCTAGTTGGTAAGGACGTTGGGGTACCGACCCAAAGACGCGAGTTCAAGCCTCGCCGCAAGTGAAAATTTTTGAATGCTATTTTTCCTTGTAAATAAATTTTCTAAACAAAATAGCCTTGAGCTACATACAAAAATTAATAGAAATTTACAGCTTTCTACTGTCATATTTTGTTGGAGATATTTTTATATTTTTTATGAAGCTTGTTTTTTAATTTACCATTCAAGCTCTACTGTTCTCTGATCACAATAACGTAACAAGCTTAGTTTTTGCTCAGAATTATTCTTCAGGTGGTACCTATATCTTCTTCTTTCTTATATATAAAATTTCCATGTTACAATGTTAGTTACCATAGAGGAGTATGGTAACGAAAAGGCTTTACCGATTTTTACCAAATTTTATATGCGTATTCAGTAGGTCTGAGAATCGGCTACTATTATAATTTATAAGGCAAAACAAGGTTTGCCGGGTCAGCTAGTATTTTATAAGCAGGTATATTACGAAGTTGGTCGAATTCAAAGCAAAATCCCTTTTAAAACAAAAGATCAAATAACGAGCAGCTTACAAGTACAATCACTAACAACAAGCTTAAAAGGTAAATAACCTTTCAAAGAGCTATAACAAAAACCTATCCCCATAAATGGCGTGAGGTATCTCATAGAAACGTCGTTAAAACTTTCGTTCGCGACTTTCCTAGTTTGGCTCGCCCTTTAAGGCTTCAGAACGTCGTTAGTATATTCAATAAGGTTGCTCTATAGGTTCCTGTTGCGTTAACAAGGGTCGGGTCCTAATATACTGTACTAATAATATCATCTAACATAAGTATGTAGGTTAGGTGTTCTTGTATGAGTTAGGTATACGTATTACTTAGATGTAGTTTAAACCTCATATCATAAATCTAGACTGGTCTCTATTAGAGACTAGAAGGAGAAAAATCGCCTGATAGTGATCCATTTCCAACTCGTCTCTGACTGACGAGCTTTTCACCAGTTCCAAAGTCAAACTTTTCGGGAAATTACTCGCATCTTTAAAATGATGAATAAAAATTTGAACGTCATTGTTAGAATACCCACCATCGGTACTCTATTTCAGAAACTTAGATCAAAAATGTAAACAAAGAACTGTCAATTTTAAAGGAAAGGATAAAGTAAATACTGTCACTTTCAAGTAAATGAGTATGAGATTTTGTATACATTTTTGATCTCTAAGTTTCTGCAATAAGGTAAGGTAATCTAAGCCTCATATTATGTAATTTATTTGAAAGAAAATACATTTCAAGTTTCTGTACTTATTATTTCTCTCTTCTATTTGACTGTCGAATTTGAATAATAATATTTGCAAGGGATAAAAGTACTTCCGGTGTGCAATATTGACTTAGGGTTCAGGTGACTTCTAAGGGTCCTATTGACCATTAAGGGTTCAAAAGGGTTTTGGAACCCGAAATAAATATCTTTCTACAAAAAATATATACACTATTTTTCAAGGAAACGTACTGATCAAGAATTCTTGTGATAAGCTATTGTGACGAAAAAAGGGCGATTGCTTTTGGTTTGTCAATTTTTCACCTGGGTGGCAACGAAATAAATTCTACTTGCGTTTTATACAGGAACTTGAATTATCTACATAAACATATTATACCGTAAAATGTTCCTACTTTGCTCCCCTATGGGTAACTATAGTCTTATTAAATTAAATGTTTGATCGCCTCATATGTTCAAATATTCGTAATATTTCATTTTATTGTGAACGTATCCGAAATATCTTATTTTTAAGACTTAAGGTTGAGCTTGGCGATTAAACATTTATTTTGTTGGGAGCATAGACTAAATCCATACTTTGACTTATAATCTGTTAACTTTGGTAAGGTTTAACCATTACTAAGATTACTTGAAGTCGAGTAAACCCTAAACACAATGCCAGTCAAGTGTTTCTCACTACTGCACTCGAGTACCCTACTTGAGACGAAACACAACGCGATTTTGCAAATCAGCATACACAACACAAGTGAATCTTGCAATTGAGAGATTGTTTCTAACAAGAGCGCCTTATATGATGTTCATAATAAAAATAACTTGAGAAAGATTCAATGGGTTAATATATGTTCAACTTCAAACTGATCTGATGATCTACTGATCTCCAGCAGGTCCTCCGGTGTACAGATGCCAGGGTATATGGGTAATTGTCGCAAATAAAAAACTTTAGTCAGCTATCTATTGTATTTTTACAAAAACAACACATTATAAATATCAAACAACATTCTACTAAGCAATTTTTAGAACCAACGCTTCGCTGCCAACAATCTCTAATCTGCTTGACTCCAAAAGATCACTGAAATTAAAGAAAAGAGTACCTACATTTCAATTCAAAATAAAACTTTAGAATTACGTAAATAATTTAATATTGCGAATTTTGTTAATCTGTGCTGATTTCTTTTTATTTTCTACTCGTATTTTTTACTAGTATTGTTTTTTAACAATATTTTGTTATTGGGTGTTATTTAGGATCATGGATAGAATCATATCAAACATTAAAGAATTCAATAAATAAAATACTACTTTCTACGCCTCAAGGCACAAACATGATTCCCGCGTCACATTTTAACCCAACATTATATAGGTAAGTGTAACCAACATGGATATCCCACGGTGCCATTACTTGATCTTATCCGGGTCGTTACCATAATTATATCCACGTTGCTAAAGTGAATCGTGCCTCAGGGAATTTCGGCCATCTATTAATTTTGTACACGTTTCACTTTACATGAAGGTATTGCTCTTAGTAGAGGCACGATTATTTTCTAAGTTTATCTTTTGTTCCTACTTAGGTATATTGCTTAAAGACCGTCGATATAGCCGATTGTTAGAAGAAGAACAATGAATTGTGTGACCGCACATGAGGCCACAGACGCCGCTATCTGAAGCCACCTGAAACGACCACCGACCGGCGCGACGGCGTCAACTAAATGCGATGAGTCGATACAAAATGTATGAAATCAATGTCGGTGGCCCAACTTTGTGGTCGTTACGCACAGGTTAATAATTATAATGTTACTAAACGATCTTACCCAGCAGTTTCATTTGGAAACGGAATTTCATCTTTAAGGGTGAGATGATATACAATCCGTAACTAGGCACATTTCGGAAATATGCATACTTGTTTGTGTTTTTAGCTTAATGTTATTATTATGTTGTAGTGTTACATACCCAGAATTCTTCGGAGACTGAACACTGCTGATAACCACTTCGACCTGATCACTAACGTTTTCAAAATATTTGAGGTCAATTGTGTAAGATTCGTTTCTGAAGTTCACTACAACAATGTAGATTTCACCACCATTCCATCTGAAATATAAAATTTAAATCTTTAACTTTTTTTCCTTAAAATTTAATTCGGTTTGATTGGTTTATTTAATAAAAATGGAAATGTACATGGAAGTGTCCGCCTGGCAATTTCATTTTAGTCCAAATTGTTAAAAACCACGAACGAAATCTCTCATCAAGTAAGTTCAGACTGTACTAACTTCTTTATGATGACCTACTTATATAAATAATCTGTTTCCAAGTGTGACTTAAACAAGATAATCTATCAACGTAAATTAATTTAAATTGGATTTCAACTTTAATTTTGTTAGACTGTTCAATTACGTGATTACTTGCAATTGAAATATAATGTACCTTATTATTAAATTATTAGTTACTACCAAGACTTTAACAAGGTAAAGTCTAAGATCTATCATGTCTAGAGTATCCATGTTATTTACTTTGTAATATTCATTAGGAGATTGCTGTGTTGTAACCATCGCATCGCTGCAAATTGTTCTACATTATATTTATTACAAAATAAAATATTAGCAATTTCATGTTCGTATATCTACTTCAAAGACATGTTCATATTATTTTAACTATCATCCTAATTTCTAACGCCTACTAGGGAACATCTAATTTATAGTATGCTTACCTATCGTCTAGGAAGATGGCAGTCCAACAATTTTCGACTCATTTTAGAAAAGTAATGCCGGTACCGAGCTACTAAGTAGAATACGCATGAATCTACAGTACTACAACTATGTCAGTAGGTTGTGATGAGGCTCGAAAAATGTTGACCATCAACGAAATTTTCAATATAAATGATTTCATGTACAGTGAATTCGTATGTTAATCAGCATCCCATGATCTACAGGTTCTAGTTGACAAACAATAAAATCATACTTAATCCCTAAATGTCAACAACACGACCATGAAAACAGACATCGAGCGATCATTACAAGATGTTTCGTATCTTATCAATTTATCACAAGTATGTTAAGAGTTCTTAGTTCCATATTACGTAAGTTCTAGTAATATGGAACTTGTACTTTAATATACTACAATACCCAACAAATTACCCTGATCAAAATTTTAATCCAAATTCTAAAAGAATTGGGTCAACTTACTTACCTCCTAATAGCAAAGATATCGTTGTTATAGGCCACTGATTCGTATCTTCCATGTCTAAATACCGCTTCGGTCCGCAATTTTGAAAGAGCCCGGTAGATGTTCAAGTGTGAGTTCTCAGTGTTTTTCTGGGCTTCCACATTGAGGGTCTCATAGCCTTCTGCGACTGGAAGCCAAGTCTTGTCTCCGGTCGAGAAACCTGAATTGCAAGGATCGTCATCAAATAAATAAAATAAATAAATATTGCACGACGTTACACACAGCGCAATCTAGCCCCAAACTAAGCACTAGGCTTGTACTATGGATACTAGACAACGGATATACTACATACTACATTCATTCATATATAAGTGATTCAAAAGGATTTTTCCTACCTTGGATTTATTCGATTGGTCGGAAAAAATAGCTATTTCATTTGACAATATCTCTCCCGCCTATAGGCTAAAGTTGGGCGGAATATAACCAAGACGTGGGTATAAAAAGTTGTAAAAAAGACGACAAAGTTAAGCACTTAAAAATCCGAAATATTTTCCGGCATAAATCGCTGAGGCTTGCGGAACAACCACTTCAAGTTCGATTAAGCAATATAATAACATAATGGTATATCTCAAAAACGCACTTGAGCCGAAACGAGAAATAAAAAGGGGCTATAAAACAAATAACTCGTAAACTACCCGCGTTTATGTCCGAGGACCACTGGAATGGAGTACGTTCGGGGTCTCTGGAGACTGTCCAATAGTTTATTGGGTCATCAGTGTTGCAGCCACTGGGGTCGACGGTGTCTTCCCAGCTCACAAACCCATCGACCATTCCTATTTCTTCGCCCTTTTGGGAAAAACGTTAAGTTTATACAATAGTAGGTACCTAAATGAAGACATAAGTTTACGTTGCGTTAGCCTTATTTGTGTCAAGCCAGTTATCGTTCTTTGTAAGTTTGTGTTAGTTTTTACCCTAGAGTTAGACACAATTTAATATCCAGCCTAACGCAATCTAGGCTTAGTTACTAATTATAAATTGTGTAATTGGATAATCATTAATATTTCATATTAACAAATCGAATTGTTTGATTGACAGTCATTTTCAATTTTAATACGTTATGTAAGAGATATATTTCGATAAGTGTTTTAAAAATTAATGAATTACCTACCACTTTGGTCTACTGTATAATTCATTTCCTCATTTAATATTCAACGGAGTACATGTTTTTCGTTAGTCGACACGGAACGTCACTCTAAATATTCGAAATTACAATATTATGTGTACCCAAAGTTTTCATCAGGAATTCAATTATGACATAAAAATAAGAAATCACTTTGGTATGTGTTGTACCTACCTACTATGCAATTTCCTATATTGAATATCTAAGGTAGGTTACACTCACCATGTATGTGACTGCGACTCCTGGCATTAGAAGAACAATCATGTTGATACCATCCACCATCTCTGGACTGAATCTACTTGCAACACGATTATTGTCATGATTACCAGCCTTAAAAAAACAAAACATAATGATATTCTACATTATATGTACTATACTGGAAAAAAACCCTTGAGAAGTTAAGGCAAGCAAAACTTACCACCCAATTAGAAAGCTCGCCAATGGGTTTGAAAGTCAAGAACTTATCCAAAGCATATTTAATTTCGGCTGCAGAGGATTGCCCATTGACATCAGAAATCAGGACAAAATTAAACGGCATATGAGCTCCCTTTCGCTCGCCCTCACCAAAATACCTCATTGTCATTTGAGGACTCGAATAAGCTTCTGTCATCATAACCCTGGTGAGACCGTCTTTCTCTTTAAACTCATCAAAGACCTCTCTCCATTGGTAAATCATATCGAAAGTCTCGTCTTGATCAGTTGTGTAGATGTGACTTAAAAAGCTGTAATTGTCTGGATCCGATTCTAAGTTGTTGGCTAATGGTT
The DNA here is from genome assembly GCA_958496205.1 of Idaea biselata. Classification (NCBI taxonomy): domain Eukaryota; kingdom Metazoa; phylum Arthropoda; class Insecta; order Lepidoptera; family Geometridae; genus Idaea; species Idaea biselata. The sequence goes on from OY292397.1 coordinate 18,158,578, forward strand.
CATCAGGATATTTGCCACCGTATAATGCTTTGTCAACTTCAAAGAGATGAGCTATAGCATCAATTCGGAAGCCAGCTACTCCTTTACCAAGCCAGAAGCGGACAACATTCTTCATTTCTTCGACTACTGCAGGGTTTCGGTAGTTCAGATCTGGTTGACCAATTACAAACTGGTGAAGATAGTATTTTCCGACTTCTTCGCGGTACTCCCATGCAGTTTTTCTGAATACACTGACCTGTGTGAAAATAAACTCTTGAACATTGGTTTTGATGGTACTGAGAACTCGTTGCGTGTTTGTCTGAATAAAAACTCAAAAACATGGAAAAATATTTCGTGGAAATATTATTATTTAAATTCAACTATACCTACTGTTCAATAGTTTTTGAACTTTGGACCAAATTTTCAAAAAATAACAATTTCTTACCCAATTATTAGGCGGATGCAAACCACCATCTTCATCAACCACAGGATCTTCCCAAACGAAATAATCATAATACTTCTCATGACCTCTTAGGGCCTCTTCGAACCAAACGCTCTCATTGCTTGAGTGGTTCGGAACAAAGTCCAGAACTATTTTAATATCTGCGAAGAAAATGGAATTAGTATGGAAGACACTTCAATTATACAATCATTAAAATGTTGTGCCTGAAATGCAGTTACATCAAGAAAAGATTGAGCTTGAACTTTAGAACGTTTGTTATTATTTTAAAAGACGACGATGACTTTCAGATTACAAAACTTAGATAAATAACTAGGTACTTAGATAATTGAACCATCTAACTTACTTTTTCCTTTGAAAGTGAACTATCGCCAACTGACTTTACTAGTGTATAAAGGCACTACTATACTACAAGAATCAAAGTTTCTATTTTGTCAAGTTTGCATTTAAGGGCCCTATTCTGAAAAACTGAAAATCCATGTCGGTCGCATCGAAAATTGTTGATTATTTCATGACGGAATTTCGTAGAACTTTTTTTTGTGTACAGATTGTAGGCGACATTGTTTCCAATATTTTAGTGCAGTTTCCATACAAATATGTCTAAACGTATTGAAGCCTATTGACATTTTAGCCAAATCAGACATTTTTTGTCTAAAATTTGGATAGGCTTTGCACCAATAGGAGGTTCTTGTCTACAAACTACACCAAAATGTAGGTAACAATGTCACCTACAATCTGTGCACAAAAAAAAGTTCTACGACATTCCGTCATGAAATAATCAACAATTTTCGATGAGCCCGACAGGGATTTTCAGTTTCAAGGTCGTTGGCGTATATACTCCTCTTAAGCGGGTCGAAGGTGCATTCTCGTTTCCAAAATGCCCCTTCAACCAAAATCCTTTCTTTCTCAAATTATCCTGTACACAATTTGGAAAATCTACTTACCTAACTCATTCGCTTTAGCTATCAGCCTATCAAAGTCGTCCATGGTCCCATATTCCGGTTGTATGTCATAGAAATCAGCGATGTCGTAGCCAAAATCGTACATTGGCGATGTGAAGATTGGTGACAGCCATGTCGCTCCGATACCTAGCTCTTTTAAGTATTCCAAGCTATCAGTTATTCCTGTAAAATAAATAAATACATGTGCTGATTTTTTTAGTATTGGACCCTGATTGCCAGAAACCTGGTGGTTAGCTAACAAATTTAAAAAGTCATCCATAGGAACAATTCAATTTTTATTGCCATGTGCGGGTTTAAAAAGCTAATTGAGCTGATTCTGCAAGCAGTTCTGCTTTTTGACATACCTAGTCACGGTAAATGTGTACAATCTACATATCAGACTCGTGTATGTTAGCACGGATCTGATATGTAGATTCGAAATCCGTCGTACGATAGGTATACACTTATTGTGAACGTGTCCAAAAGCTAAATTGCTGGCAGAATATACTAAACTACTTTTTTAACTCCAGGTATATCTTCGGTAAAAATGCCTCACCATTCAAATCGCCAATTCCATCGCCATCGCTGTCTTTGAAAGATCTTGGATAGATCTGATAGAAGATAGTGGTTTGCCACCAGTCCAGCTCAGTTTCTTGAGCTGATGCTAGTAGACATAATGCAGGGACGAGAAGGAGAGCCTTGAGGAACCTGAAAAAAAAACAGTTAAATATATCTAAACACAAAGGATAAAATAATGTTAAACAAATACTCTGAACGACATCCACCGCCGAAAATAGTTTAGTTTAAATTCGAAGAGTTCATCCAGATTTCCATACCCGAGTGAGTGATATGTCCACCGGAAACTATGCCAGCTATGCGAAATTGTTTGTACCAAAACAACGGCCAACGTGACGAATAGATAACGTAAGTCTTTTTTTAAACGTTATTTCATAACATTTTGTATTAAATCCATTTTTGTGTGTCGCTCGACTAGAAAATCTGGACTATAACAAAATTTACTATTTCAAAGTTGGTTTTTAATCTACTGTTTTTAGGTTTTAAATAACACAGATAGAACGTCTTACCTCATAGCTAAAGCCTGTGAAGATCAACTGTTTTAAAGAAGTATCGTATTTTATAGTAAAACTGGAGATATTTTATATCTTGACAGAAATCTTCAGCTGATAACATCGATAATATTGCGTTTTCAGATAATTTAGATATAATATCTGTTTGCTAGGGAACGATCTCTCCACGTTTAATTTTTTTTCAAAAAACTACACTGACTCGCACCAGTAGCCAGTAGATGCGATGATATAAATCGCATTTAATAAATCAAAGCGGATTGCTATGAGCTGAAAGAAGCAGCAAAAGCTATTCATGCTCCCTCTGACTGTAGTTTGACAGCACCAAGTGAAAGCTGAAAGGTGCCTAGTGTATGCTAAAAACTTAGCTTGTCTTGCATCGTAGAACATCGGTAAAATAAAACAAAAATGTGTACAATAATTTATGGTTATTTTATTCAATAACAGTTCATACCTCTTTTAAATCACACTAACACAAATTCATTAAATCTTTATTTATTCAATCATTTGCACCCTTAAGGACTACAATTCAATTCAATGTTAACACCAGCCCCTCGTATCCGTTGACAGGTAGAGCAGCAGAGTCGAATGTCTCTCTGAAATGAAAATAAAGCAATATTAACTTTAAAAATAAATTACTCAAACTTAACTCAAAATGATGTATGATAGACATCTTCTATTACTACGTAGCGAGAGAGCTCATGTATTCGATTTCCGTCGTAAAATAAAAATGTTTGCATCTTCAGGTATTTTTGTGTTGCAGTGTTTATATTACAAGTTTTTTAGTTAGGAACCATGTTGGGACTGGTTGTTTATTGGTTGTCAACAAGCATTACATCTATTAAATTTTTAGCGTCAAGATTTCGTTACCCATCTGTTACTAATATTATAAAGAGGTAACGTTGGTAACATGTCTGTATGTATATTAGGGGTAATCTCCGAAACTACTGGACCGATTTAAAAAAATCTTTCACCTTTACAAAGCTACATTCACCCTGAGTAACATAGGCTACTTTTGATCCCGATATTCCCACGGGATCGGGACTTACGCGGGTGAAACCGCGGGAATCTGCTATATTACATAAGTTGCTATATTTTAAACTTTCAAATGCGTACCCTTCGTTTTTCTGCGACTGCACACTTCTCAGGATTACTCTGACGTCACCGCTAACATTTTCAAAGTATGTCAAGTCCACAGTGTACTCGGAGTCTCGCATGTTCACTACAACTAAATACACTTCGCCGTTGTACCATCTGCAAATAACAACACAGTTGTTAGTCTGTCGGTAATTGGAAATGTAATTGATTTTCAATAAATAAATCTATTTTATTTATTATAGGTAACTAGTAACACTAATTGCCCGACTGCATTTAATTGTTAACTTCAACCTTAAAGCTCTGGCCAATTGTGCACGACAAATCGTATGAGATAAGACAAAAATACTGTAATTTGTAAATGTAAGCTGATCCTCGTGCAGCTTAAGCAGCATATTATGTTATTAAAAAGAACTATAGATTCATTAAATTGATCCTTATGAAATATCTGCCTATTTAGGAAACTAACTGCACCCTGGAATTTAGTTTAGTTTAGGTAAACGTTGGTTTGCGTTTACATACACATATCTACCTAATTTTACTTTCTTCTTAAACTTATTAAAGTAAAAGTAATATTAATATTTAATATTAATTTAATGTTAATAGTCATTTAAATTTATCACCTCTATGCACTTTGTTTGCAAATTCAAAGAACCAAACCGTCAGATCTTGGTTTAGAATTAAAAAACGTAGCATATTATGTAAACGATTTTACCTTCTAAAAGCAAACACATCGTGGTTTAAAGCCAAAGACTCATAACGCCCAAACTGAAAGACTTTCTCTTGGCGAAGATTAGCTAACGCCTGGTACACCTTCATATGTGATCTCTCAGCTGCCCTCTGGACTTCGACGTTAAGAGTTTCATAACCTTCTGCTACTGGGAGCCATGTTTTATCTGCTGTTGAAAATCCTAAAAAAGTACAATATCGATTTAAGTCACAATAAGCCGATACTTACAGTAAAGGTTTGCGCCGCCTATCATAAATTATGTTACTTTTTACACGCAGTTCAAATGATCCGCAAAATAAATATTTGTTCTACCTTAGGAATCTACACATTTTTCTTTAGGTTACTGGGTATATCTCGCAAGACAGGTACCTGTCGTAGATAACTACATCGTGTGTCGTGCGTGGCACATTCAGATAAATTGATAAACATGAAACTGAACCCCCTTGAGATATAAATACTGATAAAAGAGATATTATTATTATTGTAAATATCTATCAATAGAATGAAATATCTAGCTGTTACTGTGGTCGGATACATTCAGTAGTTTTAAATAGTTTACCGGCATTTTTATCAGAATTCCATTGGAATGGTGTTCTTTCTGGATCTCTGGAAGACTTCCAATAGTTGATAGGGTCATTAGTATTACAGCCACCAGGATCCACTGTATCTTTCCAGCTAACGTAGCCATCGACAAGGCCCAGCTCTTCACCCTGTTGATAAGGATCAGTTTTAATTAAAACTTAATTTATATTCAAACGTAAAGATTATTAAATATGTCTTCGTGTTTACCATATAAGTTACTCCAACACCTGGTAAAAGAAGTACTATCATATTGATGCCATCGACTAAAGGTGGTCCGTATCTTGTAGCCATACGACTGTTGTCATGGTTTCCAACCTTAAAGCAAACATCATTCATTAGTGACTATTATACAATGTTTTAGTTGTTATAAGTATTCTTATTTGTTAATACATACCACCCAGTTAGCACCCTCATCAACAGGTTTATAAGTCAAAAACTTGTCAACAGCTCGTTTGATATCAGCTGCGGAAGACGAAGCGTCTACATCAGTAATCAGATCAAAATTAAATGGCATCTGTGCACCTTTAAGGTCACCTTCACCAAAATATCTAACTACATCCTGTATGGAGGCATACACTTCAGTCATCATAACTCTAGGTACACCATCTTTTGCTCTGAATTCTTCAAAGATATCTCTCCATTGGTAAACCATGTAATATGTCTCGTCTTGGTCTTTAGTGTAGATGTGGCTAAGATAATCGTATGAACCGGAATCTACATCTGTTCTGCCTGAGAGTGGTTCATCAGGGTATCTGCCTCCAAATAGCTCCTTTTCAACTTCATACAAAGCATTGACTGCATCCACTCTAAATCCTGCGACACCTTTGCCAAGCCAGAAACGAATAATTTCCTGAAAATAATTATTTTCTGTAATATAACCAAAATATTTCTGGTAATGCGTATTTAAAACTATTTGATTGTCATTATTTTTTACCTTCATTTCCTCAACGACATCAGGGTTTCTGTAGTTCAAATCAGGCTGCCCAATGACGAACTGATGCAAATAATATTTTCCTATCTCTTCTCTGTACTCCCAAGCGCTTCCACGGAAGTGACTTAACTAAAAGCAAATGTTAAAATATATTTAATGGCCACTCTTTATTTAAAGTTTAGTGATCTTAAACCTAAAACAGATCACCGCAGTCTTAAGAGGATTGTCTCCATTCTCTTTCTCCATACAAACGTAGTTTAAATTTTCCTCCCTGGATAAAGACATTAGAGCAAATATGTTTATGCCATAAAACTTATATCTGTCACGACTATTTAACCTTACCTTTTAACCTTTTAATTTTTTTCATTTTTTTTATTTTTTATTATTATTTTAATTAGAAAATAAAAAAAAAGGTAGATGCAGACAAAAAGGTAAAGGTAGACAGATATAGGTTTAATGGCATAAACATATTTGCTCTAATGTCTTTATCCAGGGAGGAAAATTTAAACTACGTTTGTATGGAGAAAGAGAATGGAGACTATCCTCTTAAATTTACAGCATTTAAGACTGCAGTCAATATTTATGTCTTCGCCAACATGTTAGGTAAGTATATTTTGTCCTTACTGTATTATTATTTACGCGTGCTAAAGTCTTATTATCTCTAACGAGTTTGTATTAACAAAACCCTTTTAAAGTTGACAAATTATATTCCTGCTAATAAGACCCAAAGATGCATGTTTAATTGGTTTTTCTTACCCAGTTATTAGGCGGTTGCCTGTTTCCCTCCTCGTCAATCACTCCGTCTTCCCAAACAAAATAGTTATAATATTTCTCGTTGCCATTCAAAGCTTCTTGGAACCAAACGCTTTCGTTTGATGTGTGGTTCGGCACAAGATCCAATACAACTTTAATACCTAAAGAATAATAAAGATTTTTCTCTGATCTTTGTAATCGGTTTTATTTTTAGTAAGCAATATGTTGTTAGAGAGCTAGAAGATACAGAGATTTATAAACTACATCACGACATGAAAATCATTAATTCCACTTCTTATTTCTCTTTTTAAGTCATGTATATTGTATTTTTATATCTAAGTATCTGTTTTTTTAAGAAGGAAAAGAATATTCGACTTAGAGTGGACGTCATATGCAACTGGCGATTGCGACGCATAAACAGAGACGTGGAAGGCATTTACCCAGTAGTGACAAGCTAATGAAAAATAATAAAGTTTTTTAGAAACAGACAATGGGAGCTAACGAAATGTTTGTGCTGTGGTTGACGCAATTAACGTCGCTACATTAGTTTGACTTCACGTTGCTGTATTTAGGTTTTAATTAGTCTCAATGTAAAACACTCACCATGCTCACTGGCGGTGTTAATCAGATTCTCGAAGTCGTCCATAGTCCCGTACTCATCATGAACCGCGTAAAAATCCGAGATATCATAACCAAAATCGTACATCGGCGATTGAAACATTGGTGATAACCAGATCGCACCTACACCTAGTTCTTTGATGTATTCCAGTTTGGAAGTTATTCCTGAAATGATAATTGAAATAAAACCGTGCAGAAATTATAAATAGTAACTGTTTATAATAACCGTTTAAAAAGGAAAAATAACTAGCTGTGTCGGGATAATATCGATAAAAAGTAGCCTATGTGTTATTCCAGGTCTCCAGCCATCTACATACCTACATACATAGTTTCATGGTAATCGGTCCAGCGGTTTTTACGTGATTGAGTAACAAACACACACACTTACAAACTTTCAGCTTTATAATATTAGTAGGATAGTCACGCAAAATCTAGAAAACCAAATGCAATTAGGCTTGAAATGTGGACAACTTTTTATTCTTTTAAATAATGTCCACGGGATCGGGTAATGTTCTACCCGATCCCGTGGACATATCAGTTATTATTTTTAGTAAGTTAGCTTAGCAAGTTATTAAAAGTAAAACATTTAACAATCAATTACTAATTCACAATATAGAAACTGAAATACTAGTTAATTTTTTGTTTTTTTTATTTGCTTTTTACAGAATCGTCCTGACCAATCGTTCCAATTTCACGAAATTATCTCAGATCTAACGCCAAACTTAGGTACACCAAACTAACCTAAAATGGCATGGTTACTAGCATAAATTGGGTAACTGAGTTCTATATAGAGAATTCGGCCTACCGAGACCTACCTATTGTATTTCAGTACTATTGCAGGTGTGAATGCGCTATTACCTACGTTTGTAAACATAGGTAATAGTGCAACTCATATTTAACTAAAACGGGACTTCAAAGTCCAGGGTCTAAGTTCAAGCCACAACCATGAAGATAAATTATTATTCAACACAATCGTAGAGTTCGTAAGCATTCAGCATTTTTCGAACTCTACGATTGATTGATTAACGCTTTATTGTACCATAAAGAAACAAAATAACATTTTATGATATCCATTTTTATTGCTGACAGTACATAGCAAGAGTTTTAGAATAACAGTTAGGTAGTCTACTTGTATCCCGATATCTTCACAAAATGTTATATTTATCCTAAACTTATTATAAGCTTAAACTGCAACAATTTAAAAACTCACCATTCAAATCACCAATACCATCTCCATCACTGTCAGCAAAAGATCTTGGATAGATCTGATAAAAAATCGTCGTCTCCCACCATTCTAACTCTTTTTCATTACTTTTCAAAACATTTGAACTAGCTAAACCTACTAAAACTACCAAAAATGGTAGCAAAAATACTACCCTCATTTCGGAAAATAACTGCTGAAAATGTAATGGAAACTTGACGACTAAATCTAAAGTGAATGGACAAGATTTATATAAATGCTCCCTATTTATCAAAAAGATTATTATATGTTACTCAAGACTTGAGATGTGATGATAAGAATTTGTTTTGCTCAAAGGAATATTGAATATTAGAATAATTGACTTGGTATACATTCAAAATGATCTTTCTTTCCGAAATGCAAAGTTGTTAGCGGTATTTGAATCTGGTTTACCTACCAGCCCTGATAATTGTTTTGTTTTTTCAATACCGCCTAAAATGTCCGTGTTGGTTAACACTTTAGAAATACAACATTCAAGATGTTTTTGTTAATCAAATTAAAGTTAGTTAATTGCCTGATACATATATCTCAAACGTAAAGCAGATGCTCGTGGGATGAATGAAAACATTGTGCGGAAACTGACGTAGTCTAAATATTCATCATGCCTTAATTAAAGGCATGGAACATCTTTTAATTCTTTAATTAAGATTCTAGCGCTGTAGTGTGAGCAAACGGGCTAATTTTATTACTCTGAAACTCTTGAAATTTCCTTATTATAATACTAACTACCATTATCTTTGTAAAACAATAAACAGTTTGACCTTGCTTCTATTTATGGATGAGGAATTCTGTTACCTGGAATTGGCTTCCTGCCAATTATAATTATCTATCTTTTCACGAATTCTAAATACCACCTTATTCATCTAATTCACTTTTAAATACCTAAACGAAGTATGTTTGTAGAATAGGCAATTTATCTTGTTCAATCACAATATTGATTAAACAATAGTTCGTAACTCTCACCACTCGATGGCGTTAGCATGCAAATTGAATCGCGCTAGCGTTGCGTTCTACTAGTTTAGTATGGTCGGAGCCTGTTGCTCGACGATTGAGTGTTCTTCATAGTGAAATAAATAAGTACAGTGATAAAGTGAGTGTTTAATTAATCATATCTTCTATTACACTCTCAATATCTAATAGACGAAGTCTATGAGTAGACCTAGTTTAAGGTCAGATCACTAAATACCAGATGCTTTTGGTATATAGACAAAAAATACATTGGTAAAATGTTAAGGACCGTCAGATAGCTTGTTTGTCTTTTCATTATACCATCCAAATTGTAAAGACTTTGGTTAATTACTAAATTTAATCCTAGAGCTTTAAATAAAAATCGCCATCTCTTTTTAATGAACCAAACTCCCGCGTTGATATTGCATCTGTTTCCAAACATTTTCGTCGCACGTCCATGTTGATATTGGTTCATTCATTCGATACAAAGCCGGTGCAGATGTGCGAACTGTAGCAGTGTAGGTACCTCGACACACAACATACCTAATAACTTACAGCTGTTTCAATTGACAGTGGGCAGAAATTCTGCGAACGTGGATTTTGCAATGATTGCAAAACTATGATGATTTCGGAGAGAACCAAAATTTCAAAATATTTAAGAATTAACAACTTTTCAAGTACTTAATACAGGAGTTTATCTTATTTATTAAGTTAAAACTTGGTCAATCATAACTTGAATGAATGACTACAAAGCGTGCCGTACCTAACAATATCTAAAAACACGTCCACATGTATGGTAGATTGATTATAGCCAACTGAGTGTGACTATTTTATACACCTTACCTCATCATTTCAGCTGTTAAAAGTCCACTGCTGGACATAAGCCTCCCTCATAGATTTCCAGATGCTTCGGTCATAAGTGGCCTGCATCCATCGTGAACCCGCGGCCTTAACTAAGGCGGGTAGGTCTTAAGATGAACATGGACAAGACGAAAGTCATGTCTAATGCCCATGTTGTACCTACCCCTGTTATGGTTGAGAATTCGGCTCTCGAAGTTGTTGACGCGTACGTATACCTAGGACAGACAGTCCAGTTAGGTAGGTTCAACTTCGAGAAAGAGGTCAATCGTCGAATCCAGCTCGGATGGGCAGCGTTCGGGAAGCTCCGCAACGTCTTTTCGTCTAAAATACCTCAGTGCCTTAAGACGAAAGTCTACACCTTACCTATCATTAAAGAATTTCTGAACTTTTTTTTCTTATAGGTAGGTACAAGATTATACGCTTGGTCCGTGGTTATCAGCTACTTAGTAAATTGCGCGCTCATCTAAGCTTACTCATTCTCCGCAAATACAACGTTTGCTACGTTAGCTGATATAACAACAAAATTGTGTTAATTTATCCCGCATGACACAATTCATTGTGAGTTACTTTTATGATTATAATATGAATACGGGAAAAAGAGTATAGTAGGTATTATAAGTTTAAGGTGTCTGTGAGTCTGTGTATCTGTCTGTCGTATCGTAGCTCACGAACACATGAAGCTATTTTGCTATCGTTTTTACCTCGGTTCCTGACAGTAATCAAATCAACCACCATTGTAACGTTATCATATCATCATGTCAGTTCCGATAACAAACAAATAAACAACAAACAAGCTTATCGAATCATGTGCTGAGTTTTCTTTCGATGGAAATTTACTTCTTCATAGTGCTTGAGATCTTGTACGTGATATTCTATTACACGAGTTGTTTTGATGTTGTTGTTACAGTTATCTGTAGATAATCTTTAATTATTACTATTTTGTAGGAGATTTGGCGTTCAGAATAAAGACTAGTAAAATAATAGTTTTATTAGTAGGTATCTAAGTTCCAAGGGCTTTTTAGGGTTCCGTACCCAAAAGTTTTACGTTTGGGTACGGAACGCAGGACACACTGGTGACGATTGAAAACGATCATGTGAAATCTTATTGAATAAATATAGTTTGATTTAATCCATTTACCTTTAGTTACGTTTGGCTATCTATCTGTATGTCTGTCACCAGGCTGTATCAACGTCATGAAATTACTTCAGTTACTTTGCTTTTGAAAAATACCAAACCGGAGTTATAGGTACGTACCTACAAGTTCATACTGATTAGTATCCCGATCAAACTATCGGCCAATAAAAAATCTGTTGTGTGCGGGGTCTTGACAATTTAATGATGTCCCTATATGTTAATCTTTATCTATACATAGGTACTTCAATCTTTACTAATATTATAAAGAGGAAAGATTTAGTTGTTTGTTTTGTACGAATTTGCTCCGAAACTAATGGAGCGATTTCTAAAATTCTTCCACCGATAGACAGCTACATTGTCGAAGAGTACAACAGGCCCAATTTTGATCCCGATATTCCCGAGAGATCGGGACTTCCGGTAAAACTACCGGCGCAGCTATTGCAAATATACAATTAAAAATTCTAGAATGTTTTATATAATTATTTATTTTATTATAAGAAGTTCAGAACATTATAGATTACCTATTATTTCCATAAACACTTCATGTAAGTCAAATACAAATCAAGTACAATAGACATAATAATTTGTAGGAATAAAATCATTAAACAGGAACCAGTACAGGTCTTATACTTGCATCCTCAGAACCAGTGCTTCATCAGCGGAAAGGTCCAAGAAATTTGCTTGGACATTATCACTGAAACATAAAATAAACAAAAAAATAACGTCAAGAACGAAGTTCCTTAGAAACTACTTCAGCAACGCCAAAGAACAATACTGCAAACCGAATGACTACTTTGATATACTGTTACGTTACTGTAACAATGTAACAGTAACTATACTGTTACGTCACAATTTCAACCAAATCAACCCCCAACTAAAGGACTTTGTCCTAAAATCATACAATCTGAGTATCAACATGGATGGTCTTGTAATCTGTTGACTATATTAACCTGTAAGTCCTGGAAGACAGTACACTACTGACTTCGACCTCCATCTGCCCAAAGACCAGGTCGAAAGCGGTCAGGTTCACAACTCGGTAGGTTTTGCCGACATTCATCACGATCACATAGGTGTCGTCGTTGTACCATCTGAAAATGAAAGAACTCGTCTTGGTACATATTAAAAAAGGATTATTTTTTAAATGCCTGGTTAGGTATATCCGTTGTGGTACAAAATGTGAGGTTGTGTGTGTCCAAATAAGTTAAGCCGATTTGAAAACGGTTTTCGCTTTGACATACTCGTACGTCTGATTTCGGAACAGGATTAGAGTTAGGATTATTAGAATTATTAGATTAGGATTAGGGTTACTGCGGTTCGTTTCGATACGACAACGATATAATAATACGATGGTTCTACTGTCACCCTACTATCAGAATGTGACAGTAGAATCATCGTATTATCGTATCGATGTCGTATCGAAACGAACCGCAGTAACCCTCCAGGTTCTAGGTTCGAAATATCAATCGTTACACTGGATTCCCACCACCAAAGAGAATTGAGCAAGAAATAGCTAAGCGAAGCTCTTTTACATAAAAATATGTTTGTGTTTCCTCCAATTAAATAAAAGTTTAAGCGTGCGGGATCAAATATGTCAGAAAAGAAATTAGCCAGCTCAGCCAGCTTTTAGGGTTCTGTGGGTAAAACGGGATCTTTACAAAGTTTTTTTTTTCAGTTTTCGCAATGTTGGGTTGCAATAAAACTCATTTTTTCGGTTTTAATCGCGTGGTGTTTATTGCTGAACCCTTTTCCTTAGCTTAGTTTAACTTAGTCTTTCCTCTAACTTATAAACTTTTCCCCCTTTTTTCAACTTCGCTCGATTGTTTGTTTGTGGAAATACATATTGCTTACCTATGCAGTCTTGTATTGCGAGGTAAAGATCATTAATGCCTCCGCTCCGGCCGCGCTGGGAACGCGTATTTACCGCTACAAGACGCATTATTTTAATTTTACAATATATAGAATTTTAACTTATTTTAATTATAGTTTTACTTTGTGAAATGGTGTGCTCTAAAATAGGTGTTTTTTTACTAGTTAACTTGTTAAATTAAGAAATTTATAAGACTGTCTAGATAGGTACTTCTCTGCAGACAAAAATTAGATTCGAAATACTTTCGAAAGTTATTTTTGCCCGCTTCATTAACTCTTAAGATCAAAACTCATTGTATCACGGTGCCGACCAAAATCTCTGTTTAGGTGAGAGTAAAATGAAAATGATAATACTTATTAGCTAACTCTGGTGAAAACCTGATGTTAGCAACTTGTTTATATTCGCTATTTCCTAACAGATTCTGTTAAATAATAAAATCGATTCATTTGAAAATAATACTAAAAAAAATACCGTGAGTCTTGGCTCAACCAGTCGTAAATTATGAAGATAATTTTAATGTGCGTTTTGACTCTAAGAGCTGCGTAATTAGTCTTTGAAGCTTTTCTTTGAATTTTTAACGAGCATTCTTCTTTTTAATCAAAGGTTTTACTCGGTAGGATTATACCGAGTTGGGTACAATTTGTTATAGCTAAGCCTCGCGGTTTTACCTGCGTAGGTACCTACGTCCCGATCGAATGGGAATATCTGAATAAGTCAGGTTATTTTTATTTATATTTTCGACAAAGGCTACTTTGTCGTTACCTACCCTACCTACAAGTTACCTAGCGCTGCGCAAAATCAACACTAAAACAGGTTCTGCCATGATTGTCTTCAGCTCAGCAACAGTACTTCCCTGGTCGTCCGTTTAAGCATAGATTTTTGCACAGCGATAAGTAGGTGTTCGAAAAACGCTAACGAAGTCGCGGGGACATCTAGTACCTGAATAAAAGTACCCCACATGTTAATCAAATATTTATATAGTTTTATTGTAAATCATAGTAGCGTTGGCGTGAAGTAGTAAGATAATAATATATACAAAACTAACTGACCCCGTGAACTTTGTTCCGCCTTAGAAGCAAAAAAAATCTTATCCTATGTCTGGTTCCTGGTTCTAAGCTAGATTTTTTAACCAAATCGGTGTTCTTGAGTTATAATTAGTTTAAATAATCCGACTTTTTTTATATAGATAGATTAAAGTAAACACTTAGTTGTTCTCGTACATAAAAATAGGACTTTCTTAATAAGCTTGTGTTTGCTCTGAAGCCCTTATTATGTAGAGCAGCCATCTACCTAAGCCTGTTCAAGATGTTTAATTCTAACAATAAAAGATACAACCTCTTTGTAATCGTTACATTGTGTGGAATTGTATTGAACGTTTGGATTTTTCAATGTACTCCATACAATAAGGTTTGTATGTATTGTGTCGAAATTAATGATGGAAATGTATTCTGGGAACCAATAGCACAGCTTACCTAGTAATTGGCGCTTCCAAACGTTGAAAGTGGATACAGTTAGTATGTACGAACTTAGTATAACAGTAGTAGTATCAATAATCCTATGCAAAGTGACATAAAATATCCTAATCACACTAATATTATAAATCCTAAAGTTTGTTTGATTATATTATATTTGTTTTTGTTTGTTTGTTCCCTCTTTACGGTCCAACGGCTTGACCGATTTAAATAAAAAAATGCACTGGGATAGTTTAAGCAATGGTGAGTAACATAGAATACTTTGATTGATCCCGATAATCCCGCGAGTTTGGGATAAACGCGGGTGAAACCACAGGGCACAGCTAGAATTAAGGTATGAGTTGGCAACGGGCGACATGAGGCAGCAGCGGACGACGTGTCGCAGCGACCACTACTGGTTTTTATGTATTTCAAAGAAATTCCCTACGTAGTAAGCGACACGAAGCTAGTGTCGCTGCGACACGTCGTCCACTGCTGCCTCGTGTCGCCCGTTGCCAACTCGTACCTTAATACATGAGTAATGTGTTTTGATCGCTTACCGTTTAAAAGCAAAAACATCACTATTCAGTGCTAAAGATTCGTATCTTCCATATTTGAAAGCAGGTCGAATGCGAAGATTGGTCAGTGCTCTGTACACTTGATAGTGAGATCTCACTGCTGATCGCTGATTGGCTACATTCAGATTCTCGTAGCCGTCAGCCAATGGGAGCCAAGTGTTATCTGCTGTCGAAAATCCTGAAAATACATGGTTGATGATATCAATCCAATTCAATCCCGCCACATCTACTTTTCTTGAAAAAGTGGGTTTTATCTCTATTGATTGATTTTTAAATTTATAACCAACTCAATAAACTATTTATGTATGAACTCAGTTATATCTTGAGTTATTGATGCTAAAATCGTGATTTTTTTATCAATATTTTACTAATGAATAATATCAATCGCCGCCATTTCAACAATTGACCAATCACAACATCGGATTCTGGATGTAGCTGAGTTGGATTCTAGACGACACATTTGTTGATTATTCACCTGCATTCCAACATTCAAAAGTTAACTTAGCTTTTAAATGTAGGTATATTTGCCTGTTTTATTTACTTTCTCAATCCATCACAAATTCAATTTTGTGTTAAATTATGCGTCCTTACTCTCAGACCGACACTTCAGCGGTTAAAATAGTACTTAATATTTCAAACCGATAAGACTGAACCGCTGAAATATTCACTGTGGATTCCCTTATAGCTCAATAATGTATAAGATTAACTTTTCAGGCAAAAGTACCTACCAGCATTTTGTTTTGAAAAATCGTTGTCAGATTTTAGGAAAAAGAGTGGCCACCGTGCACCAGACCCAAATAAATCTTACTCTTGTAGACAAAAATAATTATTTTCCTTTTTTTATTTAACAGAGTTAACTAACTTATTCAATATTATTGACACTTTAACAAAACGTAGACAAAAAAGTAATCGTGTGCCTTAATCTCAGTTTTGAAAAACATACGTAACTACTTTAAGAAGTTGAATTTTAAAAATATGCTGTTTCAATTTGTCTAGACTAGTATTTGAAATGCCAAGAAACTCTTTATAATGCTTTATGAACATTATTCATTATAAAGCATCATTATAAAATTCCCAGGTTCCTGGATAGCACGCGATGCCTCATGATGACGATGACGCCCTCGAGGACATATTTTATGTATAGATTGTTTTATATGATTTTTATTAAATTTGTAAAGGTAACTTCTTATAATTTTCTGCGAGCGTTAGTCTTTTTAAGTTTTTTTTTAGATGTAAAATATCTTAAAAAAATATAAATAAAGTTTTTTAAATTCACCTCGTTGTGATTTTACACAACTAAATTTAACATCTAATTTAATCTTCAAAATGTGAAGCTTAACCTGCTAAAATAGCACGTTTACTAATTAAAATATCGTAGCGCAAACCTATTTGAATCCCACCACCTACGACCTACTCCATGTCTTGATATTATAGGATTAAAATT
This sequence comes from Idaea biselata, assembly GCA_958496205.1. Taxonomy (NCBI): domain Eukaryota; kingdom Metazoa; phylum Arthropoda; class Insecta; order Lepidoptera; family Geometridae; genus Idaea; species Idaea biselata. The sequence goes on from OY292397.1 coordinate 18,175,276, forward strand.
AATCTACCTCATGAATAAGGGCATAAATGATATACATCAGCGATCTTCATGAAAGGCAATATAATTTAGATCCTAAACAAATAAAGGTAGGGTAGAGTTTGCATTGAAGATTCCTATTGTTTTACTTTGATCTCTCTGAGGCTGTATTTCAATTTTTCAATGTGATATCTACACAAACCTGTACGACTAGTCGTGAAATCTAAAACACATGTAACTCGTGTTGTTTCTTAACTTAAGCGTTGAAAAGAAATACCTTAAGTTTTGCGGTCAACGGTTTTGTAAGGTTGCAGATTCAAGTCCTGTCGGCTACAGAATTTTGGAAAGCATTTTTTCAAAAATCTAGGTACTTTGTTTTGTTTAAATCTTGATGTAATTTTTAGATATCAATTTGTCTCGTTTATCGTGAAGACTATGAAGAAAATATACTGACAGACAAATTAAAAAATATTATGTATTAAACAGACAGACAGACAGACAGCGAAGTCTCAGTAATAGGGTCCCGTTTTTACCTTTAGGTACGGAACCCTAAAAACGGCAACTATTGACACGTGTTAAGTAGGTTGCACCCTTACCTACTACACAATTCGTAGAAGGTAAGAACATAACTAAATATGTGTAGGAATTTCTACTTTGCATAACAAAAACAGTTGCCTTATATTGTACAACAAAAAGTAAAACAAAAGCAAAGGTGTTTGAACAGTTGCCAGAAAATAAACAACGCCATTGTCCAATGTCCGTCTTACGTTCCCAAAATTCGTAACAATATGAAACCGTAGAATATTTAGGCAAAGGTACGTAGGTTTCTAACGTTCAAGCGGTCTAGAGTCGTGATCTTCATTCATGTTCGGTGAAGAATTTTATACAAAGAGAAATAAGCAAATATATTCAGTAGGTAGCGATGGAATTCGTAATGTGGAGCTATGAAGAAATGAGTCGTGACAAATCGCCCTGAATGTAAGTTTCGCATTTAATCTACTAGTAGATTTTTCAAGTTAGATATTCAATTAGATTTGAGAAATAAAAGTGTATGATAATAAGACTGGTAATAGAGAAGATGAAAGTACTTGATCAATCAATAATTGAGATGAGAGCAGGAAGCAGGAAGACGTGTAGATTTATTTAGTTTTTTTACCCGAGGAATTTGTATCGAAATCCCGCGTGCGTAAGCATACACATGTCACATGACACTAAAACACCCTTCGTGCGCCTCGCGGCTGTCTGTTATACTAACAGCAGTCTTAATGAGTCGTTGTACTCTAGGTACCTCATTCATCAGGTACCTAGAGTTCAACGAAAAATATTATTGTCTCACCAGCATTTTTGCCATTACTCCACTGGAATGGCGTTCGAACCGGGTCTCGAGAAACATCGACGAAATTAGTCGGGTCATCTGTGTTGCAAGCCAGAGGGTCCTTCGTCTCAGTCCATGGTACAAATCCGTTCACCATACCAATTTCTTCACCCTAGATTTTATTATAATTTTAAATATTTACTAAGTTTAACTATATTAACTCTGCCATAAACAAACCTCAAGTACAACGCTGCACAAGCTAAGGGAATAAGGGTACCTACATCAATCCAGATTTTTTGCATCTAGTTACTAGGTGGCTTCAACCAGTCATTGATGACCCTGTTTCGGTGTAAACTTAAATAAACCCTAGAATTGTTTTCAAACTCAAAAGTGGGCTTAAAAACAATTCCTGATGCGAATAAAATTTGCAACCGCTTTTCGGGTTTGCACAGTTCAATTCTTAAGGCTAGTTCACTTTGATAGCAGATGTGAAAAGTATTAAAATTTTCAAACCTTACCATGTAGGTAACTGCAATACCAGGGTGAAGAAGAACGAGCATGTTAAAGGCATCCACAAGTTCCGCTCTGAAGCGAGAAGCTACTCTGCTCCTGTCGTGGTTGCCGATCTAAAAACAATAGAATCGCCATAGTCAAGAAATATTAAATTTCTTTCAGTCTTGTGGATCTGAACGTGCAAGTCCGTGATATGGTTAAAACATGTGATCAGTTTTAAATAAAGCAATCACTATAGCTTATGTAAATTGGTCCATAATATCATATCACCTAGATCACAAATTTAGCCATACCAAAATGCCATATCCAACACACACATTTACCCAGCGATATTTAACGGCCGGTTGCTCCTCTGGCCGATCAGCCTGTCAATCTAAGTACACCGCCATCATTTTTGAATGCGGCACCGCTGTAACGCCTGATGTTTAGCAGCCTTAATTTAACCTGGTTTTACATGATTAATCTCCATTATTTGAAGTTACCAGCTCAATACCTACCACCCAATTAGCATGCTTCTTTAAAGGTTTGTACGTAAGCCACATATCTATCGAATGTTTGATATCCCTTGCATCAGACTCTTTATTCAAACGTTCCATTAAGAAGATGTTCAATGGGATATGAGCTGCAGCGTGCCTGGAGTCACCGTAGTATCGCACTGCGTTCTTAATTCCGGTGTAAGAGGTTTCTGTTAGCATTATTCTGAAAGCATAGACCAAAAATAATGGGTTAAATTATAAATATTTGAGTTCAGCTGCTAGTAAATATCTGTTTTCGCGTCTGAGAGATTTAATCCTATGTTCACCTCACCTGTCATGTGACCCTTAGGTGGAACTAAATAAACAATAAATTTCTTGTTCCTTTAGTTCCACTCACGTACCTAGTTCATAGTACAACTTGCATCTAATGCATGACAGATTTGGCGAACAACGGATCTAGCATAAGAGGGATCTGCCGAAAGTAGTGACATCCCTTATAATGACTTAGGTCGAAACGGAATAGTCCATGTTAAGACACAGTAAGCGTAATCTAGCCCAAAACAAAGAAACTAGGCTTGCACTATGGGTACAAGACAACGAACTTACCTACTATATATATTACTTTAAGTATGTATAATCTGGCGAGGTAGTGGTCAAGCGCTCACCTATCAATCATATATAAGTCAAAAAAAAATGGAAACAATTCGGGCAGCTCAATAAAATACAAAAAATATCCATGAAAAACAGAGCCGAATCGTAAAAGTCTATGTGAGTTGTATGTAACCCGTTGGACTACAGATACCCTTACCCGTAGATAATTGAACGCACCTTTACTGAGAGCCAATTACTGTAAAGATTTATAGACTCATCCATCACTGGTGTAGAAAACTACCAGTTCGGTAAATTGGCATTATTTTGTGCGGTTAATCAAAAAGATAGACTAGACCAAGCTGAATTAGAACTTGTTATTATGGCGCTTTACTTTGACAACGAGTTATTCGGCGCAAGCAGATTTTTGGCAATTATTTCATGAAAGATTGTCGTTTTTTATTTTTCTACATTAGGTACTGTTTGAAGATGGGAAAGATGGCCCGTTCTTTTCTCCAGGTGCTGGGCAAGCTTTCATCGAACAATGTCCAGCGCGGATTAAGTAGGTTGATGTATAAATCATCAAAAATTAGATGAAAATGATTTTGTCAAACTATTATTTATTTGATATCTGATCTCCGTAATCACCATATTACTATTGCCTAGCTTAGCTTAGAGCTATACCTACAACATTGTGTACAATGTCGTATTAACATTTTTTGTCACTAAAGCATGCATGAATTTCTTAATATGTTCCAAGAATTTATCGTAAAGTGAAGGAATTCGTTACGTATGAGGTTATTAGTTGTCATACCCGCACCGACATTGCGATATGTAAGTACCTACTCGAGATTTCAAGACAGATCGATGGCTTTGAAGACGAGATAATGTACTTACGAACAGGGTAATAAAAATAGAATGAAATCCTGTGAAACAATATTGATTATGTCTGTTTACCTTTTTTACATTCTGTTATTACAGGGCAGGGGTAGAGCGTAATAAAGTCTAGATAGTATTAAATTACTGTATACCGTTAGCACTATTATTTAGTGGTATAGGACAACGTATAGCTGTCCTATACCACTGAATAATAGTGCTTATGATGATGCAGTCTAAGACAAAGCACGCTTACCTTGAAGATAGGTACCTGTTAACTCATGATTTGATCACCATGGCACGCTATAAACGTTGGTAGAAATCAGGATTGGTAGTTTTCGCCATAATTTAATTTTGTTTTTGCTATAAATTTATTGCGACTAATAGACCAATTATCGTTCGATGTGAAATATCAGCGAACTCTGAATCGGTGTTTCTAACATGTTTGGTTGTTTTTGTTACTTAAGTAGTATTTGTAGCAAGTTATATCTTTGACTATAACTAAATGTACCTTGTCAAGTTATCCCTCAGTGAAATAGAATCGAAAACGTCTCTGAACTGCGTCACCATGTCATAAGTCTCCTCCATATCCTTGGTATACACATGTTCTAAGTACCCGTAATCATCAGGCCCTAGTCCTGGTTTCCCTGTCCTGGGCTCATCAGGGTATCTACCACCGTAGAGGTCTCTATCGGCTTCGAAGAGGTGGTTGAATGCTTTTATCATCATACCAGCCACACCTTTCTCTAGCCAGAATTTCACGATATTCTGTGGAAAGAAATCTACGTAATTACTTACTTTTCTGGCTTCCGAATCAGCTTGGGACTATGGAAGTCATTTGGTCCGTTGAAATGAAAGAAATCATAATCTGTGCAAATTATTGCTATTTTTGCGACAGGGAAAACATAGATTATTCATTATAGAACATAATATTTATTATTTATTAGAAAGATTTATTAGACGCTTCGTAGCACACAATGCTGTCGTTATCATATTTCAATCATCTTTTGTTTGATATAACAATCGTCTTTTGTGTTAAACATAACACAATTCTTTATGCGTACTTTATAATAATACAGCATAGCAGTGCTGTATATTATACATGCTGTATATTTATTTTACAACCCGGTTGTCATATTTAACAACAGATTACTCAAATTTAAATTCGCACTCAGAAATATTTTATCCTAAAGAAGCATTTCCGAGTTGGATGTATGATTCTTTAATTTCCGATTCTTGGGATGGTAATTTTTAATTATAATAATATTCTAATGTAAACAAAAAACTATCCTACTCTAATATAAACGTTTACTAATCATGACGTGTACACATGTTTAGAAGTATCGTCTAGTTTTAAATATCTTTGTAAAATAGTTTTGTTAAGTTTCGATGATATTCTGGAGGGTTACTGCGGTTCTTTCGACACGACAACGATACGATAATTCTAGCCGATACGATGATTCTACTGTCAACCCTACTATCACAGTGTGACAGGAAAATCATGGTATCGGCTGGAATTATCGTATCGTTGTCGCGTCGAAAGAACCGCAGTAACCCTCCAGTTTTGTGTGCCTGAGTAAATAAATTATAAAGTACGCAAACTTACCTCGAGCATGCGAAAAAGAAATTTACCTATCTAATTGGCAAATTCATTAATGTAAATCAACCGAATATAGCGTCGCTTTGCCCAACTCAAGCAGACATCGTGTACTTATAAAACTTGGTCTTTATTGAGACCGATATACAATCAATTGTAGCTTTTAATAGTTTGATACAATAAAAATTGCAAAATACGCGACTGCGGTAGTCACGCAAGCTTTGTTTTCCGATTTTGTATTATTTATATTACCTATTAAACGTTAACTTACATTTTATATTAAAAGCTCTGTTACCCAATATAGAGGTAACTGATGGCAGAAACTCTTTTACCTTTAACTCATCAACCATGACAGGGTTCCTAAAGTTCAGATCCGGCTGTGCATTCCCAAACTGATGCAAGTAAAATTGATCTCGATTCGTTGAATAGGTCCAGGCCGATTTCCTGAATACGCTTATCTGTAAAGATAAAAAAGCTGTACCAACTACTGATGAGGATGGTCATTATTGTGATTTTTTAAGAACCACAACACACAGGAAAGACCGAAGTATGACCTACCCATAGGACCTAACACTTTGATTGGCCAGACCTACTTACTTTACAAGCGCCGCCGCGCCGAGGCGCCTACTAACTAGGTAAACTGTACCTATATTTACATCGTGAAATCGTGTCAAAACGTAGTGTAAGCGAAAATACATCTGGTCATCATCATGATCAGTCCATTGGTTTTTTAGTCCGTCGCTGTGCCTAATCTACAATTTTCGCAGCATAACCAAAGCTATAGATAACCATATTATACAATACAATACCCAATTGTTCGGTGGTTTCCTCTGACCAGACGGGTCGATATGCCCATTCTCCCATATATACCAATCGTTGTAGTATTCATCGTGGTTTGAAGATCGGATGAACCATTCGCTTTCATTGCTTGTGTGGTTTATAACGAAGTCTAGTACTATTTTGATGTCTGAAAACGGTTTCCAAAAATTGATCATTTATACCTATACCTAATGTTTTACGATTTCTTCCAAAACTATTTACGGGATCTAGTGCGTGTGGGTGGACATTATCTTGCTATCCATCTATTATAAGTAAGTAAGTAAAAATCTTTAATCAGAGTTCTCAGAAATCTGTTTTTCCAGAGATAGACTCAAGAGCCTCACCCACTTCAAGAATCATTTAAATAACATCTTAGAATCTATCAATTCGAATTCCAATCAAAACGAAATGAAATCATCCAATTAAAATTAAATAAATACTTATGTTAAATTCTCAACCCACTGAGTGAAATAACGATACCTACTAATAATAAATAGAAGAGTTTAATAAACAAATTGAATTTTAACATAAGACGTACAAATCACTACTCTATAGCAAAGTCGCTAAGGTTCAAATAAACAAGAGTGTCGATAACTTGTACCTAGGTACTGCTTAAATTAATTTACATGATTTTAGAATGAATATTTATGAGGTCTTACTGAGTTCGTGGGCTTTCTTCAAGAGTTGCTCAAAGTCTTCCATCGAGCCATATTCTGGGTGAACGGCGTAGTAGTCCATAATGTCATAACCGAAATCGTGCATGGGTGATTTGAAGACGGGGGATAGCCATGCTGCTTGTACACCTATTTCTTTTAAATATTCCAATCGTGATGTTATACCTGGAAGGATTAAGTTTCTTTACTGACAATAGTCTTTGTTATTTTGTTTCTTAACTACTTATCATCTTTTCTCCCTCATCGTCCAATGATCGTGTTGTACTCGTAAGAGGAAAGGATATCTACTCGTTCTCCATACAAATGTCGTCGACTGTTTCCTCCCTGGATTAACACATTAGAGTAAAATATGTTTATGCCATAAAACATAATATCTGCCTAATATGTTTTGGTTTTTTATTACTTACCATTTATATCACCAATTCCATCATGATCACTGTCCATAAATGATCGTATGTAGATATGGTAGAAGACAGACGTCTCCCACCAATCTTGCTTCAGGTTTACATTCTCATATCTACCTTCTGATTGAGAAATCACAATAAATATGGCCACTAGACTCCACATTTTTTAAGCATTACCTTTAAAAAGTTTATATTTTAAATCAAATAGCGTCGTTAGTTACAGAGTGTAATAAAGTATAGTTTAAGAGGCCACTGCAAAACAGTATATAATAACAATGAGTCCAAAAAAACTACATTTATAATTTAATGCAGTGCCAGTAGCAAAGTTTAGGCACCAACTAAAATTATTAACAGCAGTGTTACTAAGTTAAAACCATAATATTATTGTTCATTGTGGAAGTTTTTCATAAATATTTTTGTGAAGTATCTGTTTCCTGAGTTACAAATAGTAAAACTTCTTCGTGAATCTTTGTAAGGTTGCGCAAGTTATCACGTTAATTATTTTAAGTAGTAAGCAAGCAGTAATAGTACCTTAATTAGAAAAAAATTTAATAAATTGAAATAAATTGAAAAATGTAAATAACTTAAAACTTTCTTTATATCAGTCACACGAATCGGGTCCGGACTGAGTTGAAACCGGGAAGCAATAGGCAAGTACTCCTTGAAATTTCAACACAGCCCCCAGCCTTGATCGTAAAACAAATTTACGACTTTTTTCAGTAGGTAGTCTTTACAACCATACCTTCTTAATAACATTAAGTTCTCGACTACTCCCAATAGAATACTTTGTCTCAGCGACATGCGTGCCAATAAACCGTTCTTTATAAAAACTGAGACAGTAAACAAAGTCGAGTTACACGTGTTTTCTCAAAGGTACTCTTTATTGAAAGCTATGTTGTAAGTTGAATACTTATCGGAATAATATATTTTCGATTTTGGCTTTATTTATTTATCTAACAAAATCTTCAGCTGTTCATTAACAGCAAAATATAATTGATACAAAAAATCTAAAATCAATCTGAAACCCAATAAGGGATTTACTTACATTTTTGTATATTACAGTATCTAAATCGACTGACGCGAGTTGTATCATTACCATTATATTACTAAAGCGAAAACCTTGAGTACCTAATTATAAGTAGATTTAAATAGTTAAAGTTAAGCTTTACAACGCAGTTTTAAGTTTTCGTTATTAAAGCGTTACCAGATAGAAAGTAACGATTTGGCTTTGGTACGACACGCGTATCTGCCTTATTCGTGGCTGCAGTATCCTACCCTTCTTCGTTAGTGGCTCTGCTCCAGCCTATGTATTGGGCTATAAACAAGTTTGGGTTCATTTCATTTGTTTTTAAATATAGAGGGAATTTTGCTGCTTTTTTTTAATATTTGAGATGAATAAAATTATACAGGGTGTCCGGAGACCAGTGGATGTCCCTGCACGGGCGGCTGGCGGGGAAGGGTTGGCTGCCCAGAATTAGTTTTTTTTTTCTATCTCAAACGGTTCGAGCTGTACGTCACTTTTTGGTAAAAATTGAAAAATGTCTACTTTTTTGCACATTTCGGGGCATCACGTCCGCAGATTAAGCGATAGCATTGTTTTTTTTTTCGCCATGTGTTCACTAATATTGATGTTTGAAAATTACCTTAACTTTTTTTTTAATACTATAGTTAGTAACTTACAGGATGTCCCCAAAGATAGATTTAGTTTTATAAACTTTACTTTCTGCTAAGTTTGAGCATCTGTGGTATAAAAAAAATGTATGAAACCTGTCTGGCCTACTATTGAAAAAAATTGCCTATTTCATAAGGATTCTAAAACAGTGTTATACTAATAACTTTTTGTCATAAGTTACTAAGCTAGTGCTATGAATGCATCGAAGGTACTATGTTACATGAAAAAGTTGAAACAAGTATTGTACAAAATAGGACACTTATTAAGATTTAATATGTCATAATGTTACAGCAAATGCTCAAATTGTCCTCCTCTTGCCCTTATACAGGCCCTTAACCTTTTCATAAACGATCTCTTAAGGACACGATTATATTTTTTTTCTCCTATTTTGTTGTGCCGCTTCGTGGACGCGTAGACGCAGGGCTTCAAATTGTGGTTATGTTTTTTTGTATACTTGTTCTTTTAAACACCCCCAGTAAAAAAAATCAATTGGATTCAGATCAGGCGAACGTGGAGGCCACAATATTGGACCTAATCGGCCAATCCATCTTCTTGGATAACTTTCATTTAAATAGTTTCTCACTCGCACGGCATAATGTGCAGGACAGCCGTCATTTTGAAGCCACATTCTTCGCCGGATTGCCAATGGCACCTCTTCGAGTAGTCTCGGGAGTTCGTTTTGGAGAAAGTGTAAATAGTTGGCCCCGTTTAGGTTGCCTTGCAATTCGAAAGGGCCAATAATTTGGCCATTTAAAATACGGGTCCAATAGTTAATTCTAAATTGGTACTGTGATCGGTCTTCCCTGGCTAATCTTGGGTTGGTTAGCTGCCAGCTGTGCAAATTGTGCAAGTTTAGGTAGCCATCTCTTTTTTTGCACGTTGACTCATCGCACATTATGCCGTGCGAGTGAGAAACTATTTAAATGAAAGTTATCCAAGAAGATGGATTAGCCGATTAGGTCCAATATTGTGGCCTCCACGTTCGCCTGATCTGAATCCACTTGATTTTTTTTTACTGGGGGTGTTTAAAAGAACAAGTATACAAAAAAACATAACCACAATTGAAGACCTGCGTGTTCGCGTCCATGAAGCGGCACAACAAATAGGAGAAAAAATTATAATCGTGTCCTTAAGAGATCGTTTATGAAAAGGTTAAGGGCCTGTATAAGGGCAAGAGGAGGACAATTTGAGCATTTGCTGTAACATTATGACATATTAAATCTTAATGAGTGTCCTTTTTTGTACAATACTTGTTTCAACTTTTTCATGTAAGATAGTACCTTCGATGCATTCATAGCACTAGCTTAGTAACTTATGACAAAAAGTTTTTAGTATAATACTGTTTTAGAATCCTTATGAAATAGGCAATTTTTTTCAATAGTCGGCCAGACAGTTTTCATACATTTTTTTTACACCACAGATGCTCAAACTTAGCAGAAAGTAAAGTTAATAAAACTAAATCTATCTTTGGGGACATCCTGTAAGTTACTAACTATAGTATTAAAAAAAAATTAAGGTGATTTTCAAACATCAATATTAGTGAACACATGGCGAAAAAAAAACAATGCTATCGCTTAATCTGTGGACGTGATGCCCCGAAATGTGCAAAAAAATAGACATTTTTCAATTTTTACTAAAAAGTGACGTACAGCTCGAACCGTTTGAGATAGAAAAAAAAAAAACAAATTCTGGGCGGCCAACCCTTCCCCGCCAGCCGCCCGTGCAGGGACATCCACTGGTCTCCGGACACCCTGTATATACAGTGATCTCTTCGTTTTAGATAGGTACTTATAGGAGTAGAACACAAAATGCTTTAACTTACTTGTTCAATTGTTTTAAAACTATGGTAAAATATTATAACTATCTTCTCCCAGCACTAAACGTATCATCTCTGTTACTATCCTCTTATATAGATTCGTAGAGTCATTGTCAAAATTCAAACCATAATATTTTCATAATCGAAATGATTGTTAAACATTATCACGTCATCTTAAATATTCAATGAATTAGATGAACTGACTTCCATGGTACAAGTCGCTGGACAGGTCATACATAGCGCAATGAATTTTGTGCCGATTTGATTAGCGCCATGTTGCGCTGTTGTCGCGCGTTTTCTATTGAAAGTGATGGTGACCGTCCACGGAACTATTAGTTCAACGGACGGCCACCATCACTTTCAATAGAAAATGCGCGACAACAGCGCAATATGGCGCTAATCAAATCGGCACAAAGCTCTAATGTCGCTTTGTATGGTATACCAATTCCAGCGTACTTGTATAGTTTTCATTTCAGTGCTTAGGTGCTTAGATGCGGTTTCACCCGCGTAAGTCCCAGTTCCTTGTACAATGGGTAGACACCAGACTTTATCAAAAATTGATTTATAGTCGTTTCTACCTGAGTGTTATGTTTTTTCCACGTGTATGTTGCGTGTAGGTAGATATAAATGTGACCATAAATTTGTGGCCTCGTAGGGGCCAAAGGGCTGAACCGATTTTGATAAGTGACTCCTCGTTAGATTCGTCATGACAGCGTAAGTGTCATGACGAAAAAAAGACTTAGTGTCTTTCGTCCCAGGTGTGACGATAAGGATAAAAATTAGGTTACTTCTACGGATTCAATCAATATTAACAAATCCGTTATTTCTTAGTGTTTAACACACTAGGTAATAACACTAGATAGGTCGAGTTCCGCCTGGTACTAAAATTTTAGAAAGCATTTTTTCAAAAAGGATATCAACTGTCTTCAAAATCAGTTCATTAGTTCTGGAGATAACCACCATTCAAACCTTCATCCAAACATACATTACTTACATGAAACTTTTCCTCTTTACAAATTAGATTAGGTACCTAAATATAACGTTCCACGTCCCTGCCAAAACTCCCAAATTGAATTACAAATCAATGCTTAATTAATGTTTACTTTTTGTTTCAGGTAAGCTGCTACATTAACAGTTCGTTACAAGGTAGCAAACACCCCATTCGACACAACACGAACGCAACGTAGGTAATGTAAATAGGTCACAATTTCCGTTTGGTATGTTTTCTCGTTAATAATTGATAGCATTTCTGAAAAGCCCCTTTTCACGTTAGGCCTGTTCAAACTTTGATCGTAAGAGTTCCGTGTCAGAATTAGTTAGTGATGTTACCTATGTGTATTTTGACAGTAGATTATCGTAAGGGTATAATAAAACCACAATTTGACCAGTTGAGCAGATAAGACCTTTATTGTAAGTTGTTTTATACACCACACCCTTAAAATCGCTTTAGTTACAAGAATTTCTTTGATCTCCTGCATGTCAAATTTATTAGTCTTTTTCGAAATATTTCTAAATGTGTATTTTACTTGGGAATATAGTTTTTGAAAAAAAAAGCTACTAAATAGTAAATGCGTTACGAGGCCTTACACGAGAACTGCATGATACTTAATTTTGTTTTAGCGGGTACTATTACTAGTGGTAAAGCTATCTAAGGGTCAATTTATACTAACGCAGAGTCGAAGCGCCTCGAAGCGACAAATTCTTCACAACTCAAGCGAAGCTGTACGAATGCGCGCGTTTTCGCAAGAATACAACAACACACCTACAACGGCACAGGCAATTTCCGGCTGATAACGCGTAGGATCGCTAGTGGGAGCGTAGCGAGCGAGAATGCGCGAGAACCAGCGTTGCTCGCGCGGATGAGCGCGCGTCTTTTTAATTATAAGAAGTACCTAATATGAGCATTAAACTATGGAGATAAGGTTGAATTTGTAGTGCTAAGTTTAGTTTAGTTAAGTTAAGTTAGGATAGTTATCTAGATACCTAAAAAAACACATTGGAACGATCATTATTTTGTCAATTTATTTTGATATTATGTTTGTATTATATTATGTCAACCTCCGCCCGCTTTTAAATAAAAATATAGAAATAGATACTTTCCAAGGAACAATATCAAATATCCCCAATGTAGATAATACCGTCGAGCACAAAAATCTTATTTCTCGGCAAAATAATAGATTTCTTCGCTCTCTGTAGTCGGTTTCAAAATCAGAGAGAAATATCGAAGAGTTGTTATTTCAGTGTAACTTTAGCTCTAACTGACGACGTCATATGTATATTGCCGAATCATTCAAATTGCTTGAGATATATACTCAAAGGCAGGCTGCATGGTCTTAGCTGTAGTGTAGGTAAATGACGACGGCTAAATCGCCGGCCTATGAGTAACGCAGCGTACTACGTGGACGATTGGATGCGAACGCGATTGCGAAACGATCCGATCCGGTGCGGTGCGGAAACAAGGAACAGTCGATAGCTATTGAAGTGTCCTACGTGACCAAATGCACGTAAAGTGCGATGCGGCGCGATTCTCGACTGTTCCTTGTTTCCGCGCCGCACCGCGACGCATCGCGTTCGCATCCGATCGCCCACGTAGGACGCTGCGTAAATCATCAATTCCATAAAACGATCAAAATCGTAAAACTTTAGGCGTCACGTCATGTAGAGAGAGGATACTCATCACCACAAGCAGAATATATAAATTAAAATTAATTAGCCCTTAAACCAAAAAAGAGGGTAGAAAATCTAGAATACAGGGTAAAGTAGAGTGAAAGATGACTTGATGAAAATAGATTAGAATGAAGAAGGACTCCTGTCATTATTTGCTGACCTAATACAAAAAGAACATGAAAAAGAACCTAATATAAATATTGGTTGAATATCCATAGTATTTCTCCCTGATTTTGAAACAGAGTAAGCACCTACAGAAAAGTTTTTCGATATTCTTACTTGTAAAGTTATATCGACACCCAGTATTATTAAAAGTTTATCCTCCGTGAGCTCTTTTAGAATTTCAAGTTAGTCTTGAATTTTAAGTTGATGGTGGGATCTTGTTTACGATGCTTGACAACTTTGAATAGCTATTTAAATAGTTCCAAAGAATTGTTTTTAAGGTTTGAGCAAGTCATTTAAGATTTTCATTTTCTTATGAATTAATTGTTTACATGGGCTGAGGTCTTGGCGTCTGGCTACTCTGGCCTTTTGACCGTCGTCATTTTACCATATTTTCAAGTCAGTCGACGACTACCTTACCTACTAGTACCTAACCAGCCAGCTAGACTAGTGCGGGAATAACCCCTTAACCTATAGGTGAGCGACGAGACGCAGCAAGTGGTGACGCGACCTTACTTCTGATTGACAGACAGATCAACACATTGGCCACAATCACACACAATTACTAGTTTCATTTTTCTCGTCGTATTGCACCGCGTTGCTTAGGACAACGTGAAAATACGTTAGGCACTTGGTCAGGATTGTTATCTCTGATAGCAGTAGTTAGGCCAAGTTAGAAAGACAACGGGTAACGCTAAACTCGAGCATGCAATATACGCAATGATTTAAACTTGCTTAGCTGCAAGCGCCACAAGTTTTGTAATTATAAAAGCGCTGGAAACTATTATTTGCACGGTAACTAAACAACACGATCAGAAGCTTTATTATGTACAAATTTTAACAGATCAGATGAAGTCATACCACTATTTTACAAGGGATCGCAAACCACGTTACCCGTGATATACAGTCCTCCTCCGAAATTCACTCACCATTTAAACAGAGCGTTCATAGTCTTCAGACTTCTTGTTTGCCGATGGTTCGCAGAAAGTTCACGTTCACAAGCAGGGTCATACTAAATGCGTGGCGTACGTTTGCAAGGCGTGGCGTAGGCTGGATGCTGGTAAATTCTGTTGCACCGGTTTGGAGTGGAGTAGCACTTTTACCGCACTCATGCACGGTTGTTACGCAAGACCACAGAATACATATATAGATTTAAATAGTACAAGGCAAGACTTTGATTTGACAGCCGACGTATAAATACGTCGACTGTCAAATCAAATCACACGCAAAATTGCGTGCGTTGTATGTGCGTACATCACACATCACGAAACTGGTAGAGTGTTACAAATATTATTAAATAACGGGGTATTTACCATGTCTCGGGAATAAGCAAGTTGACATTACTGGTGAAATATCGAGCTCCGTTATAAACAAATTTAAACATGGTTAATAACCCGTTATTTAATAATATTTGTAGTAAAACTTCCATGTAAGTTTAATATGGTAGAGTGTTATCTTTTAGTTTTATACAATGTAAGAGGAAAGAAAAGAAAGAAGAGAAAGAAGAAAACACGCACTCACGCCACGCTGCCACGCTAAGCGTTTGGTGTGACCAGATTTTAAATGTAGTCGTTCCCTTGCTTATCAAGTCGGTCGACTAAAGTCTGGTAACCTACAAGACCCTTTAATCTCTCACGGAAATCTAAGGCGCCCCTAGCGGAATACAATCCTGAATTTTAATTCATCAATTTCATAGTAGGTTACGTCGTCGTAAACTTTGATGAATTTTGCCTCTCATCCTGATGAAACTATTCGGTAGGTATCTGAAAACAAGAGGTGGAGTCTTAAGCTTCTACACTTAATTAACTTACTGTAAAGTGAGGCAAGTTAATGCTCTGACCAAAGTTTGCGTTAATTTTGGATGTAAAGTAATGAGTCGTTAAGTTATGGTGGCCTTGATGAATAATGGTTCATGTTATAAGTGATTAGATAAATAGATAATGGTAATAGTCTAGTTATTTGGTATGTTTTAAATAGCTTACAATGTCATACTGGCATATTACCCTATGTTGGTATTGTCCATGCCGTCTTTCCAAGTGATCCGGTGCTGAGCTAGGTCCGGTTTTGGTAAAAGCCTTATTGGTCCCGATCGATTCCTACACACAACAAAGAACACACTCGCCAATTTTCATGTCTCTAGAACTGCGGTTTGGACTATGCGTTGATATATAGATCAGTCAGGACTTTGAATTTTATATATTAGATTTAACTATTGCAGTCACTGCAATAGTTAAATCTAATATATAAAATCGAATTGTGTTTGAGACGAACTGTTCGTCTCAAACACAATTCGACTATTAAACTGAATAGTTTGTAGACGAAAAATTATTTTATTAAAATTGACAAGAAGAAGAAAAATTGAAATTAAAGACATTTTTCGGTTTAAATCGCGTGGTGTTTGTTTATTAGTTTTAGCATTGTTTCAACGCTCAACGAAAACCGAAAAATATCTTTAATTTCAATACAACATCGCGAAAAAAGAAAAAAAATCTAGAAGAAAAATTGTTGTCAAATTGAAAGTTGATATTGCTGTAGACACAACCGTCTCGTAACTCTATTTTCACTCCGAACTGTAATTAATTCAGAAATTTTCTGCACCTTTGGAATTCATTTGCAAAAATATAAAATTTTATGTATTCTCCCTTTTACCTTCGAGAAAAGCCCTTTCAGTTTGCCCAAGGGATGAATTCGAACTCGATGTACGATTTTTACAAAGGAACCATCCATTAGGGATTTTTTACTTTAACGTTGAATAATAAAAACTAAGACTAAGGCTCAGGCGTCGTTTTTTTTTATTTTTATGTGAGCTCCATCCACGCCAGATCTGACTTGAAATATGGATCATTCACCATAATCTTCTAATATATTAAATTTCCATGTCACAGTGTTAGTTACCGTACTCCTCCGAAACGGCTTGACCGATTTTTATGAGATTTTGTATACGTATTCAGTAGGTCTGAGAATCGGCTACTATCTATAATTTATAAGGCAAAACAACGTTTGCCGGGTCAGCTAGTATTATATAGAATTTTCCCCCGGTAGATGTGGATCTAGTAGGATTTTTTTCCAGTTCCTTTTCGAATCAAAATTGTTTATTTCCTATCTTAGTTTCCTTGAACCTACAGTTTCTATTTTAGATTGTTAAAATTTTAATGATAATGATGATGATACAAGAGTTGTCGAAATTGTTAAAGATGTTTCATAAAAGAATATTAAATGTATTTTAAAGTTTCTAATAAATAATATAAATACAATTTCATAAATAAAATGCAATTCATAACCCAATAACCTTAGTGCCCATCTAAAAAATGTCTAACGCGTCAAAATAAGTTTTCACTTCTGTCGGCACTCCCGGAGTGCAACCCGTATTTTTATTTATGAGCCCGGGGTCCGCTAAACCTCAAATATTTGGGGTTGGCGCAGTGGGTAAGTCATCATTGACCATACCTTCTGCTAATAGATTTGGCAATATTTTTACGGCTCCCTTCTAGGAACCATACAGTTTATCCGCCACCACGAGGAGAGCTTAAGGTTTGCTAGTTTGCTAGCAAAGCTAAATCCCTAGTCGCCTTTTACGACACCCACGGGAAGAGATAGGGTAACCATATTCTACGCCGGGGATTCACGACACATTTATATATTGAATCTAAACCTTCTGTCTTATAGTAAGTTGCGGTAAGTGAACGCAGATATGGTCTCCAAAATGTCAGAGTTCACAGCCACCTATCTCGTGAAACATAGTTTATGACTGGGATTTGTAAAGTGGACGTTTTTATCTCGAAAGTAAGAGATACGAGGGAGCAAAAACATTATTGTCGGACCATTTTTCTCTCGTAAAAACAGACGGTCTAGATTTAGTTTTATTTACCGTATTAAAATAAAATTATTTCTCTTCTGGAAACAGTCCGTTGTCAGAACGGTAACCTTAGAAATACAATTGTCATCATTTTCAAAGTGTTTTTTAGTACTGCTTATATGCAGGGGACGCTGAAATATTGTAATTAACTATACTAATTATTTTGTTCTGTAATGAAACACAAGATATCTTCAAATGTATTATGGGAAATAAATTATTTATTATTAATTATTGCCATAAATTTTAAAAACAGCTGTGGTTTTTTTAGTAAACATAACGCTGAGATTTCTGAAAAAAATAATATAAGTGAAAAATAAAAGTTTTTTGTTTGGATTTAAACTTGATACCAACAGAACTATTTCCTATAATATGTTTTACACGTTTTTGATCTCGCTTAAGACGCGTATGTATATTTATCTATTAGGTACGTACACCAACAGTTAACTACACTAAATAGTATAGCCAATACACAAAACACATTTTTGAATGATGGACAAAACAAGTGTGCTTACCACTTAAGAACGCGGCGACTGTTATCATTTCCATACAAACTTAATACCAAAATAAATTATGAATAATTTAGTTTTCTACCTTAATATCGATATTATTCGGATTAAGATTTTACCCCACCACAAGGTTTTCCAAAATATTCATTCGAAATGAAATAAAACGGAGAAACATTTTTTTTTTTCATTTTTACAGCGTAAATTACTTTTTATTGTGAATAATATAAAACAAATGAGATGTAAACTAGTAATTTACGCTGGAAAAATGAAAAAAATGTTTTTCCGTTTTATTTCATTTCGAATGAATATTTTGGAAAACCTTGTGGTGGGGACCCTATAAAAGTAAAATCTTAATCCGAATAATATCGATATTAAGGTAGAAAACTAAATTATTCATAATTTATTTTGGTATTAAGTTTGTATGGAAATGGTAACAGTCGCCACGTTCTTAAAGGTATACCTACACAACGTTTCTATGAACTAAAGGTACCTAAATTAAAGAATCTTAGAACAGTTCTGATACAACAAGTGAGTGGTAAGTCATGTACTTGTTCATGTACTCGTTTTGCCTGTATAAAATCATTTTAAACGTGTTTTGCTGTAAATCCTATGTAAAATTTTAATGGTTCGAAGTTAAAATTGTGTACTTTTAGTTAGGCTATTTAAGCCTAACTAATATCAGCTGTGAGTGCACTTCCATCGGCTTTGTTCTCCGCTTTTAGAATAGAATGGCGTGAAATTCGCGACACGACAGCGTTGACAGAGACTGTGAAATAATATGGAGTGTTAAATAATGTTGCTTTGTGTGCTTTTAATTTTATGAAGACATTTGTTTTTGTTTTATTTTCTGATTTTCAAGTTGTTTTGTTTTATTTTTTTTTGTCTCTCATTTTAAACTACCTATCTATATTTATTATTTCTCTTTATTCGTATTTCTTTTTTTGACCAAAGCGTCTCTGCTTCAAGTCTAGGAAAATTTGCTTTCAGTATACGTATGTTTGTTCCTTCTCCTCTACAGGTCATATTTTTCAAAAGATTATGATGAGACTTTATACATAGGGACTCTAAGCATACATTTTTTTGTCGAAGGGATTTTGGTTTTTGGGATGTTTCAAAGGGGGCTATTTTATATCACAGCACCGCACTAAAATAACCATTTTAATGATTCATTTTTTATTTAGTAACTTTAAATTAGTCTCATAGAAATTTGGTGGAGCTCTGATGGGGATTTCCTCCTCATGAGATCTCCTGCTTTTTTAAAGATACTTAAATGCCTATGTTCAAGGTGGTTACATTTACATGTAGGTCCTTAAAATGCTCACGAGGTCTATTGTTTGCAGAACTACTAGTCTTCTTTATGAGTCGTATTCACAAACGACTCTAGCAAGACGAAGTATTAGGCATTTGTCTCTTTCCGCGTATCCCTATTCTTTGTCTGACCCCTTGAAACTTAAACAAAAATGTCATTCACATGACATAACTGGGTCACATTTCAGTTGAAAATATTGCTGTTTCATTAGCGTAAGCCATTTTCTAGTTCTATCCTCCTCTTCGAACGATAATATGATGAAAATATCATGTGAAATATCAATTTAACTTCAGTGCAAGTGTCAAATTTATTGACATGCACCGTCAAGCATACGCCGGGAGTCGAATGAATTGAGTTTAGAGAAATTGTAAACGGGGTTTTGTTGGAACGCGATGATGAAATGTTGTCTGAATTTTCATTTTTGTGAAAACTAGTTATGATGCTTGTAAATTGTTTAATTTCTTTTAATTGTTTAATTGCATATTAATCAATTTTGTTTCGTGAAAAATAAAGAGTGTAGTTATTTGGTTTCTGTACTATATTCAAGAAATGTCAAATACTTCATTTATTAGACACGGGTCTAGATCGCGTTAAAAATAATCATTGTTTTTAACGCGATCTAGACCCGTGTCTAATAATAATGATGGACGGAAATCGTGTAAGTTTAAAAAGTATGTCAAATACTTATTAATGTAAATACAAAAACAACCTAAAATAATTAAAATTGGTAATATTAAAATTAAACAACCTAAAACTAAACAATAAAATATAATAAGTATATCTTTACTATAATAATTTTCATTGTTTTCCGGTATTTAATTCTAAATACCATATCATTTCATAAAAATCAAATCAATTCATTTTAAATTCCGTAAGTATTTCGCGCCCTTGTTTAGAACTTGTCGTGTATTTATATTTACGCATGACATAATTATAAAGGTAAGTATGATATAGGTATAGGGTATAAATAAATATAATAAATATTGCACGACGTTACACACAGCGCAATCTAGCCCCAAACTAAGCACTAGGCTTGTACTATGGGTACTAGACAACGGATATACTACATATTATACTTTTTTTTTTTGTAAATACATACATATGATACATAGAAAACACTGAATATCCCATGTCTTCGGACCGTGGTGAGTCCTAGGACATGTTGGTTTCCTCACGATGTTTTTCCTTCACCGTAAGAGCGATGTTATTAGCGCACATACCTTTTTCTTAAAGAAAAAGACATTGGTGCGCGGTCGGTCTGGATTCGAACCCACGACTCTCAGAATGAAAGCCGGGGTATCTACCACTAGACCAACACCGCTCTCGACTCGCCGTATAGGTAAGTATGATATAATAATCATTCTGGTGGACTGCATATACCCGGAAGCACGACAAAATAGTGGCAAAATAACCTAACCAAGTTGAACAACGAAATGTAATTGTATTTTGCAATACGCCACACTAGAACATTGTTTTCTAGTGCAAAATAGAATTTAGATTTTCAGCTTGGTAATTTTTACAAAAAATTAAATATTCGCAGACCGGACAAGTATCTGTTTCCCTTAATTAAGTTAGATAATGTTGTATATAAATTCAAAACATATTGTTTCTGAAAAGCAAGCATAAACAGACAGACAATAACATGAAGGAAATCACTATTGCAGTTTCCGGTACCTCATAACAACGGATATTTCGTTTCAATATTGTTCCTCTTTGCTTTGAGTTTAGATTCCTAATACAGAGTGAGTATTGTATTATCCATGGATAGGATGTTTTGTTTACAAATCAAATAATGATTTAGCTTGCAATAATTATTTTATTTAGGGTCCGGGTCCTTTCACGGCTTAGATAACCTCAAAATAATAATAAATTAGATAGATAGTCAGATTAGTTTCATTTTATTTGTTTCTGTATTTATTTCATGTTTTTTAATTTATTATTTTTTATTTTGGTACAATAAAGCGTTATCTAATCCTAGAGACAAGTCCAGTTTTATGCTTCAGTGATTAATATATGAAACGGTGATCTTTAGCACCCCTTCCAAGAGATCGGGAACTACGCGGGTAATAATAAATAAATAATAATAAAAAAAGCATTTATTTCAGGCTACTAAGGCCTTATTACATACCTTATTGACTAACATACATATTTTATAGTAAAATAAATGTGCTAATAGATAGCTTAGTAGATAGATAGAGATATATAGATAGAAATCTTTATTTGCACAACATAAACAGAGAAAAAAACACATTTACAAAAGTAAATACTAAACAAGCTTAAAAATAAGTTGCACAAATGGGCGGCCTTATCGCTGAACGCGATTTCTTCCAGGCAACCTTTGGATGGAGTAGAACTGTAACAGCTTGAGTGGTAGGCAGTGCACCTAGAGATTACCTCATATCTTAGTTTTAAGATAAGTGGTAAAAATATCATAAATAATACATATACATACTTATACATAATATAATTCAAGTATAAACATTAATACAAACATTAATAGACTACTTATATAAATACATAACCAAACAATACATATACTTAATTATACATATACATACTTACATAAACATTGAATAAACGCAAACTATTAGCATACATTATACAACATAAGCATAATAAAATATACAATTACACATAAATATCAGAGAGTACTGAAATAGTGATTTGTCACCATAGCCTTGAAAATGGGCAAGGACTTAGCAGATCAGATAAGTTGTGGGAGAGAATTCCAGAGGATTACAGACTGAACAGCAAACGATTTACTGTATAAGGTGGAATTTGTAACAGGCACTTGAAGAAGTGGGGATTCAGTAGAGCATCGTTTATAAATATGGGGATAAGTATTATATTAGTAGCACTTCCATGACACTACACTTTAGTTTTAGTGTGTAAAACAGCGGAACCTAGCTAGGCTAAAACCTAATAGCCTTATTAATAAACGTGGAGTAAGGTCGGAATAATATTACCACTTTTTGTTTCTTTCTGTCAACTTTGAAAGTTCTTGTCACGGTAAAAGACAAAGCATGTTTTCACTACTCTGACCTTACTCTACGTTTATTAATAAGGCTATTAAGTTTTCGACGCGACGGTATTTAGAACTAAATTTAAATTGCCATAACAAAACAGTAGCATGTTCGACTGTTCGTGATAAAGTTGACTTAAAACTAAGTGCCCATATCGAATTTTAAAATTGCCTTTCCGTGATCAAATTTTATTCGAAAAGCAATCGTACTGCGGGATTCCCTGCAGTAGAACCCTCCCCTAGGGACTAGCGCTAACATGCAAACGTTCCTGGCTACGATCCTTCGTGCTACCAAATTTATACAGGTTTAAAAGAATATTTTACCCGTTTTAGGTACGGAATTTATTGTTCAGTTTGGTTAAGTCACGAATTCGCGAGGATATTTCGGTTTTTGTGGAAACTCGTTTTATGATTAGGTAGGTATTAACATTCTTAGTTTTTCTAATAATTTATTGTTTCATTATTTAACTCAAATCTAAACACTAAAAAAAATGATAAACTAAAACTAAGCAAATTATTCCTTTACTTATAAACGATGAAACAGCTGCATAAATGACATAAGACTATGTCCCTACCATTTCTCTTTTACTGTCATATGACGTTTCAAAGTTGATAGACAGAGACAAACATTACATGACTTAGTCATCTGTTACTTTACTTTTAATTTGTTTTTTCAGCAACTAGCCCTACAACTGGGCTTTTTTTCGTGACTTTAAGCCGTAGGTTTCCTCACGATGTTTTCCTTCATCGTAAGAGCGATGTTAATAGCGCACTTAATTTTTTCTTACAGAAAAAGATTTTGGTGCGCGGTCGGCCAGGATTCGAAACCACGACCTTCAGAATTAAAGTCGCGGTATCTACCACTACACCAACACCGCTCTCAGAAGTGTTAATCATCTGTTATTCATTGTTTTTAGGTAAGGGAGTTACTTACTTCCGCTGGCTTAGCGACCCGAAGTGGATCAAGATCCTTTATGCAAGATCCTCCAATACTTGTTTCCTTAATTGTTACAAAGATTAAAAACTCATAATTAATGTCCGTCGATATTATACATATAATTTCTAGTATATTCTATTTCTAAAAGTATTTCTTTTAGAAAAGCTGTATTCATTAAAAACATCTCTAATTAAAAGTTTTCAGATTGAATTTCACCCAAACAAAAGAACACTTCAGTATAAAAGAGCTGCGATATATGTACGTAGTACCTACCTCTACCTACTACGTACTTGTGATATGCTTCCACATTTTACGAAACAAATTACTTTCATACACGATAATAACATAGCAAAACGCAGCGGTGTAGCTGACGTTATTAGCAAGAATAGAAGGCAATTTAGGTTTCTATCGAATTAATCTTACACGTGCAACTTGCCTTATAGCTCAAGTCGCTATAACAACTTATTTTTATTATTTTTTTATATATTTTACTTATTTATTTATAGATTTTCGGTTTTTATTTGTAGCTGGAAATTATAGTATTTTAAAAAGTTCTTTAGAAATGATCACAAGCACAGGATAGGGGGCATTGGCATCTCTTGGTGTCGAAGGCCGATGCCCCCAATGGCCTTAAACTATTTGATGCAATATGGAACAATGAACGAGTACTTTCTTTTTATATTTGACTAGCTGCGTCTCGCGGTTTCACTAGCGTAAGTCCCGATCCCGTGAAAATATCGGGATCAAATGTAGCCTATGTTACTCAGGGTGAATGTAGTTTTCTAATGGTAAATGAATTTTTGAAATCGGTCCAGTAGTTTTTGAGTTTATTCATAACAAATATACACACACACACACACACACACACAAATACAAATATTTCCTCTTTATAATATTAGTGTAGATTATAATTTAAGGAAACACCTAGAACCTATCTCCTTTTTAATGTTAAACAATATCTTACAATTTTTCTCTACTATCGGAAGGGGGATATGATTTTAAGTGAATTCTAACAAACGACGTAGCTTATCAAAGGAAAAGTTACTACAGATAACTACCTACTGTATAATCATGAAGGTATGGTCATATAATTTGGTACTCTCAGTCCTACCTACATGTCATTGTCAGAACCACCAAAAATTTCCACACCTCCGTAGGTACCGAACATACTTCTTTGACTTTCACCTTTTAATAAAACCTTTACGTCCTTTTTCGATCTCAAAAAGGTTTGACCCTCGATTGTTAACTTTGCAATTTGCATCGAATAAAAATTCCCATGGGGTAAAGTTCTAGGGATTTATCGTGTTAGAGCGGGCTTTTGAAAACAAATAACTCAATTGAACACCAAGCGGATGCGCTCTGGCATACAACAAACTTGTCTGTGATATAATTCTTCTGTAAACTGTCTAAGGTTAGATTCGAACAAACTAGAATAAGCTATGAATATAAATTCTCCGGATAAATCGTCTTTTGTTTGATAGACTCTCGCCAAGCTGTTCAATCATAAAAAATGACATTGTATACGTCGTAGGATAATTAGATAAACAGTTTTTTTGCGAATATCCTACGTTTTTTTGCAAAAACCGAATATTTAGACATTGGCCATGATATTTCTCAGTCTTACTGAAATAAGTTAGATTTGTTGCAAAAAAACTCATTGAGAAATGTCAAATATCCAATTATTCGGTTTTTCGCAAAACAACCTGTATATCTAATTATCATACGATTTAAATAAAGAATTGTTATTAATTGCTTACGTCAAAATATATCCAAATCGCTGAATCCGATCTTAAGCTATGATGCACCGTGGATGTTCAAATTAAAATGAAAGTAAAAATAATTGCAGAACAAAACAGGGGAATGTACTGAAAAAGCGCCTATATCTTACGCCAGAACTTCCTTCCTTTTCGTATAGTGGTGTAGCTCACCTAGTGTTAGAGTTTTCAGGTCGCCCTAAGGCCTCTAACTAGACCTAACGACTGCTATCGGAGACAACAACCCGGACCAACTGCTTAACGAGATTTTACAAATGCAAATGCAAATTTTACTAGTCAGTACTACCAAACATCGACTGATAAATTAGTCTGCGGTCTACTTCCATTCTAATCGATAAAGATATTTATCAACCTACTTAGCTCGCCACCTCAATAAATTAAATCAACGATACTTGTGATCCCGTAATCGACTGAAACGATTCGATTTGTTTCATTGCCGATGAAAGTGACATTTATTTGATAATCTAGCGCATAAAAAATGCGGTGACACTCGGATACGGGTGTCGTGTGATTATAATGGATGTCACTTGAGATTTCACACGTCTGTCAGAAATAAATAAAATGTGGAATATTGTGGACTGATCGGTAAAGTCAAAGGGCTTTAAAGGGATGTAAGTATGTATGTATGAGTACCACTGAAATGAAACTATACAAGAACACCAGAATTGGTATACCATACAAAATGACATTAGATCAAGTGACAAGTGATGGTGGACAAAATGACAAGTGATGGTGACCGTCCACGGAACTATTAGTTCCACGGACGGCCACCATCACTTTCAATAGAAAACGCGTGTCAACAGCGCTTCATGCCGCAAATCAAATCGGCACGAAATTCAGTGCGTTATGACCTGTCCAGCGACTTGTACCATGGAGGTCAGTGATGAGTAAGTACCCATGATGCCTGCCTATAATCATATATTTCGCTAATAGTTTTATCGTGAGAATGTCACTGTTGGATAAAGGGATGAAGCCCCCTATCTATTATTTCCACCTATCACAATCATCTGCGATTTAGCTGGAAGCGGTTGCAATAGTCTCGCTAGGTGGTTTGAAAAGATTTGGTAAAGAGGATAGTCTCCATTCTCTTTCTCCATACAAACGTAGTTTAAATTTTCCTCCCTGGATAAAGACATTATTATTATTACTTCGCAAAAAACACACCCTTTAAAAACACGTTTCTAGGGCCAGCGGTTTAAGCTGTGCTTTAAAAAATTAATCAGAAACTTAGTCAGACTTTGAATTCATAGATTTACAAAAAAAAAACTAGTTCTTAGTAGAAGGCTTTCTTTAGGTACTTCACAAAAAGCACACCTTTTAAAAACACGTTTCTAGGGCCAGCGGTTTAAGCTGTGCGTTAATAGATTAATCAGAAACTCAGTCAAAACTTTGAATTCATAGATTGCTAAAGAAAACTTCTTTATAAAGTACATCCTTCACGATCTTTCGATATGAGATAACAGCCGAATACAGAAACGCCACTTAAAATTTGAGGCGTACTTAAATAATTTAGCAGCTTCTAAATTTTAAATTAGTATGGGAATTTATGAATTTGAGAGGTGCTTACTTGTTTAAGTAGAACTCAAATTTTGAATTGCGTTTCTGTATTCGGTCGTTAAACTCATACTCAAACCAACTTCCTAAACTGCAATAAAAATGTGAATTTGTTTTTCATCCGAAACTTCTCTAAAAACCTTGGGGAAATCACAATTCGATGCGGTTGAAATCTTATCTGAAACTTGCGTCAAATCGGGACCGCATTCGAAATCTTGCGGCATTATCCCAAGCAAATGCATTGAACGTTAAATTGAATACATTTTGTTAAATTCTAAACATCATTTTTTTAAGTATTAAAAATTCTTGTTATTTACCTGCGGCGGATTTTACAGTAGGTACCTATTTTGGCCACAAAGCACGTCGAAATGCTAATAACTTAGTAAGGCTCATCCTGGCGGGCAAGGTAGAAGGAAAAAGACCTACAGGTAGAAGCCCAAAACGTTGGTCAGACCTGGTGTCAGAACAGCTGGAGATGCCAGTAAACATCGCACTGCGGCTAGCTGAAGACCGCAGCAAATGGAAACATCTTGTACACGACGATGCATGAAGTCACGATCCTCAAATATCAAAATCAAAGTACGTTTATTCATTCGGATATTAGCAAGATATCTCTTTGAAATGTCAGTTTTTTTATATTTAATCTACTGTGTCTTCGGAACGTGACCTACAATGAGAAGAAGACACAAGAAACTCATGGGGTTTTTTTTGTATATTTTTTTGCAGTAATCATGTGATTTACATTGTCGCATATATATTATTGAACAAAAGTGGAACTGGAGCAATAATCTATAAGTAAGGATTATTATATCTATAAAAATCCTTACTGGCATTACAAGAGCGAAAGTAACTCTGTCTGTCTGTATATCTGTTCAAATAAGTTATAATATACAAAATAATTTAATAAAAAAAAAACTTAAAACACTATCTCATTCACAAACACACAACCCGCCCAACACCGCCCAACCCGCCCCGAGACCCACCACCAGAGTTCGAGGGATCGACTAAGGAGAAGGAAAAAACACTTAGGAAATCGCAAGCATAACTAAATTATTTTAGCTTATTTTCGCATGTGCGTTCACCGCAAACTACGCTAGCTATGCTCATATGTTTGATAAGCTAGCTAAGCTAAACTAACTTAGTTTAGTTGTCGGTGAAACATCGACTTTAATCTTAATACAGTATCGTAATCGAAAGTGGTTATTTTATACCTACCGTTCTATCAGAAGTTTTTAATTAAATAATAATTAGTGTTAGCTGTAGATTCGTAGCGGGGGGAGGTAAAGTTACTGAAACTCTCTTGAGTGTTATTTGATTACACTTTAATTAATGTGTTAATGCTGTTCGGTACCTTTAATAATAATTTCTTTCAATTCGAAAGTTAGATATCAACCTTACTTATAAACAACTAGCTGCGTCCCGCGGTTTCACCCGCGTAAGTCCCGATCCAGTGGGAATATCGGGATCAAAAGTAGACTATGTTACTCAGGGTCAATGTAGCTTTCTAATGGTGAAATAAATCGGTCCAGAAGTTTTTAAGTTTATTCATTACAAACATACGACACACACACAAAAATACAAATCTTTACTCTTTAAATATTAGTGTAGAAGTTTATGTAACGTTTGTCTCTGTATGTTAGCTTGGAAACTTAATGTCACAGTAAAAGACAAACATTACTTGAAAGGTTAGTCATCGTTTATATTGTAAGTAATCGTGTAAAACCTTAATTAAGGTTAGTTGATGTTATAACTGGCTGCGCCCCGCGGTTTCACCCGCGTAAATCCGATCCCGCGGGAATTACGGGATAAAAAGTAGCCTATGTGTTATTCTAGATGTCCAGCTATCTATATTCCAAGTTTCATTGCAATCGGTTCAGTAGTTTTTGCGTGAAAGAGTAACAAACATCCAAACATCCATACAAACTTTCACATTTATAATATTAGTAGGATAGTAGGATTAGTAGGAAGTAGGAAGTAGGATAGGAAGGATATAGGTAATTCGATTTCAATCCAAAGCGTGCAGGGGTGATTTTCTACATCAGAATAACCAACTATTGTTTTACGACTTTTGGGAATTCAAAGTAGTTTTGAAAATTTTTAGTTTAAAGTTTACTTTGAGTTTAGTTTAGTTTAGTTTGAAAATCATTTGTTTCCCTTTTATTTAGTTAGAACTACAACAAAAGCATAAATTGCCTTTACTTTCAAAAGCACCTGTTTATTCAGTGAAACATACCTACCAACACTCAAATTTTGTAATAAAAAGTTCGAATTTCCAAAAGACGTCTTCTGTCTTCTCTAGATGAACGTACCTATTACAGACCACGAGACCATATTATCATCACTTACCATCAAGTGAGTAAAAATCGTGTACGTAATAAATGGAATTACAAAAATTGTGGAACAAATACAGGGTTGCACTGCATTTATACAAATGCGCTGGCAACCCAATAATATTAAATTCTAACTTCACTAGAAAATAGATGCGGTCATTTCTGAACAAGGAGAGTGAATTTGTTCGCGTCTAAAACTGCAGCATCTGACATTGGAATTTCTCGACCAACTAAATTTTATTACTAAGCACCTAGTTAGTAATAACATTTTCTCCATAAGAGAGAATTCTTTACTATAATACCTCTACAGTCCTTCTTTTAAGTCAAATGTCAAAACGGCCAATGATCATGGGACACTGAACTCTATTATACAAGTACGCTGGAATTGCTATACCATGGAACGAGTGGTTCCGTGGACGGCCACCATCACTTTCAATAGAAAATGCGCGACAACAGCGCAACATGGCGCTAATCAAGTCGGCACAAAATTCACTCCATGGTACAAGTCGCTGGACAGGTATGACCTGTCCAGCGACTTGTACCATGGAGGTCAGTGCCATGGGAACAGGAAAATTTTCGAAACGTCAGTATGTATAAAAAAACGCATTTAGATCTGTTAAAAATAAAAAAAAACGCCATTACATTTGTTTCAAACTATAGTTTCTAACGAGATTCGAAAACAACGACAGTCCACATTATGTTTGATCGTGAAATTTGTTTCCTTTTTAGTGTTGTTTTTATGTTTTTGTTTTTAGCTGTTAGGTTTCCAAATAAATAAATAAGTGCCCAGGCGTCATATCCATTAGACCACACGACTCGAAAGGTTTACGACTTAAGTATAGGTACGTTTAACTTACAAACGATTCTTTCCTCTAGAAGTATTCGTCAAAAAACTTCTAGCCACCTTAATAAGAAAAATCTTAGAAAATATTGGTATTGCTATCCAAAGAGACAATGCAGCGAGTCTATTGGGCCTACCTAGAAAGTCATTTTTAGATTGTTAATAATTAATTATTTTAGTGAATTAGGATGGTGTATTGCATGTAATCTATTTTACTAGGATAAAGAGGAAAGATTTGTATTTTTGGGTGTATGTGTCGTATGTTCGTAATTAATAAACTCAAAAACTATTGGACCGATTTCAAAAATTCTTTCACCATTAAAAAGCTACATTGAGTGACATAGGCTACTTTAATTCCCGATATTTTTACGGGATCGGGACTTACGCGGGTGAAACTGCAGGACGCAGCTTGTATTAAATAAAGTGCCACTTTCCCAAAAAATATTTCTTTTAACTTTAATTAATTTCACCATTTTCATCATTATATTCCCATCCTTTGTTTCAATTGAAAACAAGAGCCCGTTTCGTTGTTTGTCAAGGATAGGGCCGGGATAAGGGACACCTTTGTCAGGTCGGTCGTTGACGACAAGTCGACAACTTTAGACCTTTTTAATTGTTTAATGATAATACTCGCGTATTGTAAGCTTTAGTTAATTCATTTGTTGAGTGTCAGCGGTTTGTTCTCGAGCTTTGTTGGACCTTTTGACGACGTGAATTCTTGAACAGATACGGCTAATAGGTAACACAAAAGAATTCTACTTTACGTTGTTATAAGTTAGGTACCCGTATTACTCCCAGACAATGTTGTTTCTATTTATGTGAGAATGATCAAAATTGGTTCGTTTGTGACGGAGATTACCTGCAACAAACATTCATCCAAACATACATTCAAAATGTTATCTCTCTGTAATAGGGGAAAGTGGTCACCCTTCGTACGCGGGGCACATTCATACAGTCAGTTACTAGTATAGATTAGAAGTACCTATAGATTCATTATGACTATTTCCATGTTCATTATTTTTTACCTACTTTACCAACCAGAAACTATAACTAGAATTTTTTTGATGATCCCAAAAACTGTTGATATTATTTGACAAAACTATCGACGTGATATATAATTGAAAATAAAACAGCTTCGTCTAATTCTACTGACCTTATTTTCAAGAGAGAAAAAACGAGATTCTTCAAATTGTTTTAAATAGGCTAGAAAGCTCGGCTATTAGAGTTAATAAAAGTCGGTGATTTAATATTAGCTACGAATACTTACCTCACCTACACCGCCGCCCCATACAACCTGCTGGCACTCCGCCAACTAAACTTAAGCAGTTCACTGGAATTTTCCAAGTAACTTAGAACACTTGCTTGGCACCGCATAGTTAATCGCTTTGATGCTAATTTTTCAGTGTTTGCACGAATTTTTAGAGCTAGAGTTGGGGAATATTGTGCAAATAAAGCGAATATCTATTAAATAATATAGATCTATCTATATTATATTTTTAAAAGAAATATTATTTTACTTACATAATTAAATCACTTTTTGACACACAATAAAATTTATAAAATATCATTTCATTAAAAAAAACTGTGAACATAATACAGCGCCATCTAGCCCCATGGTAAACTACTAAGCTTGTATTCTGCTGTTACCTGATATTCTTGGCATTCATAAGTATTTTATAACTTATGCATAATAATGGAACTTTCATCCATCTGTTGATAGGGGAAGCTATAAAACTGAATTTCGACTTACCCTTGTCCACTGAGGTAATTTTATGATTTTATGGGTTCGATAATGTTATATTTCAGCATTATAGAACTACGATTAAGTATTGCGTTCAATAGTACATAATGCGAGGTATGTAGGCCTTTACCTACTTTAATTCTACGAACGAAAAAAGAAACGAAAGAAAATGTGTCATCCGTCCTTCAAAACCGTTCAGATAATAAAATTTTCGGTACGATGGAGTTTCTTCTGAAAATTTCGTTTTTGTTTTTCGTTCGTAGAAATAAAGTAGAGGCCCAGATATTATACTCATTCTTTTAAATGAAACTAGAAACTTAAATTCTGCATATTTTATTTTTCACATTATATTTCGGGTATTTTAGCTCCGTCTGCAAATTACGAAATGTATTAAAGTACATAATACATATATAATTCTTGTCATGCTAGGGTTGTTCCTGGTTGCGTCCCTCTCGGGAGCCCGGGGTCCTCTTAAACATAGTAGGTAAGTCTTACGACCATACCCACTGCGAATACATTTGACAAGTTTTTACGGCCAACCTTCTGCCTGACACCAACCATACTTGCTCCTAGAAAGCAGTTTAGCCGCCATCGCGAGGTAGTAGGTACTTCAGGTTCACTTGTCCCCTCAGATAGCTTATTTGACTATTACGGCACCCACGGGAAGATATGGGGTCCCATACTATACCGGGGCTACCTTGCTATCCGCAATGAAACGAACGTGTTTTATAACGGACACTATCGATAGATATCTCAAGTTTTTAATCGTTGACCGTATAGCTGCAGGTCTGTGACCATAACCCTAGTCTATGTTCATCAATGGTGCCAACACCCAAAAAACCTAAAATATTTTGGATAGTGTCCGTTTCAAAATAGGTCCGTTTCATTGCGGATTCCCCCTACATATAAGAATACGTAAACACAATAAAATAGAATAAAAAATACTAACTGTTAATTGCTTTAACATTCTTTAGTAATTCTCCATAATATTTCAATTGATTTTTCTCTAAAAACATAAATAAAAGTGTAAGAGGAAGAAAACAATCATTATTATGGTGTTAAGAAAACAATATTAAAAACGTTTTCATTTACCTTCCTCGCTTATTTCTTTACCTGAAATTACATTTTATTTATTTTGATTGTTCACTGTTTCTTAATTGAAAATAAAATGTTATTTATTTTTATTAAAAAAGAACCTCTTTGTAAAAGTATCGCTGTTATTTCAACGACGGGCGATACATAATATGACAAAAAAACTCATTTGTGCTGGATAACGTACGAATATGTTTGAAAATGGAACCCCCTCTTCAAAATCTGGATTCAATTCTGTTACTCTTTCTGAACTTTTAATGAATTTTCAATGCAAAATCATTGCAGCCGTTCTCGAATGATTGTATTTCCACTAACACAGCTTTATTCTATAATATTTTTGTATTTAGATGATACTAGTAAAAAAAGTTGTATTTTTATTAAAACGACTAGGTAGGTAGGTAGGTAGTATGCTGTTACTTACGCATCGCTTTTTTGTAAAACTTCGTTTCCATTTTCTCTGAAAATTAAGATAAATTATGTGAGATGGCAAGGCGGTTTGCATCATGTTATGCCTAATCTTATGATGGCAAAACATATTGTGCCTAAACTTACCAACTTACTTTTAGATGTTTCTTCTGTTTCCGCGATGATGTATTGAAATCGGTTTGAATCGCGTGGTGTTTATTACTTTTAGCATTGTTAAAACGCTCAATGTTTCGAGACCTTTTCAGGTCCCAGTCTATCGTGTAGAAGGGACCTGGAAAAGTCTCGAAAGTTGAGCGTTGCAACAATGCTAAAAGTAATAAACACCACGCCATTGAAACCGAAAAATTTCTTTAATTTCAAATTACTTTTATTGAAAAGAGTTTATGACTCGATTTTATTTAATCATATATTTCAAATTTATTTGCTTTGTTTTAGTATTCGTATTTTTGTTATAAATTTAGATTTTAATTGTGATTATAACATTTTTATGTAAAATAAATAGATGGACTTCTCTAGTTAATTAGATTAATAAAATTGTCATTAGTTTGTAGATTTAATGATACACAGGGTAAGAGGATTACCTAGCCGTTATACACCGTTATACAGGGTGTTCCGTAATGGTGGGATAATCCTGCACGTGCGTATGCATGGATGCACCCCCTAAATTTCAGTTTTCTATTCCAAGCCGTTCGAGATCTAGGTCATTTTTTTGAACTTCAATAGAACAATATCAATAGAACTATCGGTGAAAGAATTTTTGAAATAATCCCAGTAGTTTGAAGCCTAATCGTTACAAACAAACAAACAACATAAATCTTTCCTCTTTATAAGATTAGTATAGAGTACCTACCGTTTTTTCTAAAATACTTTTCATCTCATCCGAGCGATGTTCCCGGTTGCATCCCTCTCGGGAGCCCAGGGTCCGCTAAGCCCCAAATAGTTTTTTTTTTTATTTGGGGTCGGCGCAGTCGGTGAGTCATCACTGACCATACCTTCTGCAATTAGATTTGGCAATGTTTTACGGCCGGCCGCCTGCCTGACACCAACCCTCTTAGGGATCAAGCAGTTTATCCGCCACCGCGCGGGGAGAACTTAAGGTTTGCTAATCTCCCTCAGATTCCTTAGTCACCTTTTACGACACCCACGGGATGAGATGGGGTAACCCTATTCTATGCCGGGGCTACACGGCTAAGAAATACTAAATGCTATCTAAAATACTTTTAAGTAACGAAAATTCTTTCCACATTACCAATCTCTTTGAAATACTTCTTCAGTTCTGAAATATTAAAACAAGACATTTATTTGCAAGAAAAATGAATACCCATTCCCGAGAAACAGAGAAATTTGTTGGGACACACGAACAGACAGACTGCAGAAAGATGGTAAATATTGATGCAGTCTTAGTTGTTGCACCCTGACTTGGAAGGTCGCTTGCGACTTTAAATCATGCTTTATGCTAGACTGGGCCGTGTCCGGGCCGGGGCGGGGACGGGCTACTTTTGTAAGAAGACAGCTTATGTTTTGCATGTTGTCCGTGCCGCGTCCGTGCTGTCTTCATACAAAAGTAGCCCGTCCCCGCCCCGGCCCGGACACGGCCCGATCTAGCATAAATCATGCTTTAAACTCCCAAAAATTCTACTCGCCAGAGATTACAGTTTCAGAAGCGCCAACTACTAGATATCCTAATTGTCGTATTATGTACAGCAATGCAAGTTACATAAAAAAACTGATCTAAATCAAAAGTGAATCAAACCTCTGCTCGACAGTTCCATTGATTTATCCGAACTTTCATCCGACGATGAACTGCTAGTTGACGCTATGAAAAAATTAAACGTTTAAGGTAAAAAAAATAAACTAGTCGTGTCAGTTTGTATAAGGGCTTAAGGGCTTTTACCCACGAGGCACGACACGACACGACGAAATACGGTAACGACTTCGGGTGTCTTAAGCCGCAACCAAACATCGCGAGGCAAGCGTTGGGAATGATTCACCTCGCATGCCTTGGGCTGTGTGGACGTGTGTGCTCACAGTGAGCATTCGCGTCATACGATCAGCCTCAGTGCAAGCCGTGCGCTCCGTAAACGGGTGTTTTTCTATTGTTCTACTGACGAACCCTGTGTTTGGTTGTTTGCGTGCTCAGCTCGAGCATGTACGACACATGCTCGAGCTAGCTCGATGTAGGACGAATGCATAAATGTAATCACACATGCCTGAGGTTGAGGCATGCGTGACGAACCATTGGCAACGCTTGCCTCGCAATGTCTGGTTGCGGCGCTACATTTCTATGAACTGTTTACATACGCAGCGACACCGCACAGCACGACACGGCTCATAGAAATGTATGACGCCCGTAGTCGGCAGTGCATTTCATCGTGTCATGTCGTGCTTCTAAGGAAAACGCTGTATAGGAACATTGTTGTGTAACCTGAAGATATCACCGAACACCCGATGGTTGTAAAAATCTGCAAGAAAAGAAAGAGATAAATCCAAGCTATCAGTTTGGTACGAGTTACAATTTATGCGAGGAATTGCTATTCGTTACTTATTACAGTTTGGTCGAATTGAGCCTTAGTTAGTTAGTCAACTGTTTTAATAAACATAATATTATAATTATAATATTTAAAAAAAACTACGACCAAATACTTACAGAGAATAAACTAAGAATTAAAAGTCGCGTATACATTTCCATTTCCATCAGTAATCTAAAATCTGAGATTGAGCTAGTAGTAAAAACGTCTAATTAAAGTTATAGCTTAAACAATTAATTAGCCGTGCGCTGTATTTCATATCTGCTATTACCTAAGGCATCTAAGAGGTGTTTCACACACGTAGGTACATGTCAAATCTTCGTAACAAAGTACCGTTTTGGGTCTGAGAATGTTAAATTTCCGATAAAAAAAATGATTTTCAAAAAATAAAATCATGGAGTGAAATCTTACAAATCGTGGTTTCATCCGGAACGCCCAATAGAATGGACTGAGAACTACAACGTATAAGTAGAAGCAGATCAAATTAAATAGGTTACATAATTATGTTAGAATATCAAATTACTACAGGTCTATTTTGACTGGTAGTGCCTTAAATTGTATCCCTACCGCCTCCGGGGGGCTCTTTGGTCTACTGATTAAAAATTAGAGTGATTTCCACCGTTATTGTCACGTTGTCACAACTACCGGCGCACTTTTGTTTTCTTCCAGTTACGTACCACTAAGTCTCGACTCGACCATACTGGAATAAGCAATGAATAGCAATTAGTCTAAACTAAACTAACCTCGCCCCTTTTAGACCAGCAAGCTTCAGTTCAGCTGGTATATCATGATCGCTTATAACCGTTTCCATTTTCAACGATACGAATACCTTTTTATAGTGTGGAAATACGCTCAATGCTCCCGCATTGAGCGTTTTTTTTACCGTAGGCGATACAAAGTGGCCCGGGTCAGGTGGTAATGCAGTAAAGAATGGCTTAAATCACTCAGGCTTTGACAATATGCAAATAATAAATAACTCAGTTTCCGTTTCCAGAGACTTCAAGTGGATCAATTTTGCAGTTGACGTGGCGATGGAAGATAGAGCACGACTGACCTTTTCGAAAGAGACGATTATACTGCCAATTGGAATATTCGCATAATATGCAGAACTTCTTCTAAAATTAGAACTATCGAGATTTTTTAATAAAGAATCTGTTATTGGCAGTAAGTTCAGTCTAATAATAAGTTTTCAATGTGCTGTTGATTCTATGAGTAAAGAAAAAAAATATATAATCCTACGCAAATTAACCACTTCTATTTTTTAACTTTGTGGAGCAAAATTAAAAATTGGAGGTCTTATCGATGTTCCGATACAACAACTGACTAGATTAGTAGATTTATGTAAATTTCTCACAGTTATTTTGTCTTACTCCTCGCAGTTTCACCCGCGATCCCAATTCTGTCGAAATATTGGGATGAAAAGAAGCCTAGATGGGTTATTCAATGTCTCCACCTATCTACATTTACCAATTTTCATCGCAATTGGTTCAGCGGTTCTTTCGGGAAGAGACTTTTTAACAAATACATACACGTAAACAAATTTCCCCCTTTATAATAATTAGGATTGAACGACTAGCTTAGAATATTCCCATTTAATTTACCCTAAGTCAGAAAAACCACATGAATAGCAGCCGACAAATGAAAACGGTCCCTTATGACCAATGCAGTTAAATTATTCTTGATTATACCCACATACAGTCGTCGAATAGGACACACACAGACCGGAGACAATTTGTTCCTGTTTCTATAATTGATTAGCAGGCCCAGCGCTACTTCGTATCGCAATATCAAAACCAGGCAATGCAATCACTACAATGCTCTCGTAAAAAAACTACTTGGTGCCCATTATCATAAAAATTGGTTGGTTAGGTTAGTAATATAAGTATAAGATTGTTTTTGTTAAAATTAAAGCAATTGTCACAAAACCTGAACAAATTATAAATACGTTTACCTTCCGAATCACTCTATCTATTGGCGAAAATCGCATGAAAATCCGTAAAGGTAGTATTTTTGAGTTTATAGGTTATAGACAGCCCGACAGACAGACACGGCAGGAGGCACCTACTGTGATGGAGGAGAAGGGGCCAGATGCAGCTAGACCTCATTGGCCTAGGCCAATGAGCAATGAGCCGATACAGCTAGCTGCATCTGCCGATCTTGAATGGTCGTGCGGGTGAAGCAACGCTTGACGCGGTCATTACTTGGATGGGTAACCGATCATTTGTGTGGCAAAAAACACTTTCCCGCGCTCCTCCGTGATTCGGAAGGCACTTTAAGCAGTTTATCTCTGATAGCAGTCATTAAATCTAGTACAAGTCTTAGGGCGATCTGAAAACAGTAGGTAAGCCACATCACTATACGAAAAGAAGATCTACTGGTATAAATTAAGTCGTCGGTCTACGAAGTCTCACAAACTCACGTCTCGGGTCGTCTACTAAACCTTATACGTACTGTCAAAGGGAACTTGATTAAAACTGTTATTATTGCTTCTACGCTGGGGGTATGTTTAAATTTATTTAGCTGACTGTTTTAATTTATTTGAAGTTGCATTAGCAATCCTATTGGGAGTGAAAACTTAGAAATATTTTAAAAAATAATATACTGGTAAATAAAACAAATTTTGTTTTCTATAATTCGTTGTTCAGTTTTTGTTACTTTTGAGTTTTCACAACTTTTTCCGGGAAAAATAACTTCTAATTTTTTTGATCTATTTGAATATTTATAATTACTAGCCGCGCCCCGCGGTTTCACCCGCGTAAGTTTCAAATCCTGTGGGAATATCGGAATAGAAAGTAGCTAACTATAATGTTCCTGTCTCCAACTAAACCGAGTTTCATCGCAATCGATTCAGTAGCAAAGAAACAACAAATACACATACACAGACTCACAAAGTTTCACCTTTATGATATTAATAGGATAGGATAGGTTAATTACACGACATATAAATTGATTTAAGAAACTAATAATTACATAAATAAAACACAGAGAATAAAAAATAAAGAAATCAAGAAAAAAAGTACAAAGTAACTCCAGAAAACAAAAAAACTTTAAATAAACAAATATATTCTTTTTTAAAAATCTGGAAAATGTGTGAAAGATTTATGAAATCACAACGTCGGCGTCGCTCGTCGTCTGCCTTCAAGAAATGGAAAGAAAGAATACACTGTATTTTCACATAGATGTAAGGATATATGTAGATTTGAAATTTGCATCGGCCGATTTGATTTCGACTGTTCAATTTTATGGTATCTTTTTATTAACCTTCTACAGCAGCGTAGTGAAAATTATAGTTGACCATCTGCGCCCCATTGTGTCACCTACATAAGTACAGTTGAGTCCGTAGTTTGTATAGTGATCAGTGATTACTGTCGTCAAAATTAACCTTCGGACCCCCAAGGCTAATTTTGGTGACATTGATCCTGTTTTAGGCTGAAGTTGTTGTTAAGAAAACCGTAAAGAATACGTGAGAATATCGAATACGACATACCTAAATATTTTTTTAGAACTTGCCCAAAGTGTTAGTTTATTTTTTAAATTAACACCCGTATATCATATTAAATGTATTATGGAATCCGATAATAAACCGAAACACATAAATTTACAAAAAAATCGGCATTAGAGAAAAATCGGTCGATCGCAAAATTCACAATCTACTTCTACTCTTGAAACAAAGGATTTTAGTTTGCAAGAGTTATTTGTTTGAGAACAACCGACATTGTAGTTATGTTTTACACGAGGAGATGGATTTTTGAAGTCGAAAGGAATATTAGGTAGGAACTATTTTATTATTGTTTTTCTGTTTGTCATTTTTTGTAAATAATTGAAATGTTTGTACTGTACAGTAGGCAGCAAAAATGGATTTTCTGTAGAGCTCAAGAGAATAATTATGTTCTACCCATCATTAGAATAGAATGATGAGTAGAATAGCATCTCAGAATTCTGTAAACTGCGCATTTTTGGGCTTCTACCAATATACTTGGCAAAGAACTAGGTACCTACAGATTGATAGAGAACCTGGAACCACTTTCTCATCAGAAAACTCCCTTAATTATTAAAGCAGGTAACGATTGTACTTTGATAAATTGGAAAAAGTATAAGCAGTTCAAGATTGTACTCTTCTGTTCCCCTGTGCAAGTTTATTAGTAGGTAAAGCATATGTTAACTTTCGTGTTTGTGTAAAGGTCCCTAGTGGATGAAAGGTGGAATTTGGTATTCCCGAATTAAAATCACATTACATTGAGAATTTGTGCACACTGTTTTGTGAGGGGGTAAAAATTCTATTGGAGAGTGGTTCATTTTAACATCTATCGCTACCTCAAGAAGTAAGTCTACTTCATTTTTGTCGCCAATACTAAAAACCTTGAAGTATGAAAAAAAAAACAGTTTAACCAGAAATATCGACAATTGGAATCCAAACCCCTAGTAGTTACTTACCTGCTCAATTAAATTAAAATTGGAAACTTAGGATTCCCGTTTAAAATTTCTTTTTTTTTTTTAATGTCGGATAAGGGAATAGAAGAAAATTAGCATGTTCTTTAGGATTTTGTTATTGTCTGTAAGTCTGTCTACTTTTTAAAATCTTGCAATGTCAGGGAAAAAGCATTTGGTGTCGATAAAAATAAAACGAATAAAACAATTTAATAATCGGAAAAGCCAAAGAAATAAATCCCATAATAATTTATGTCAAAAGTTCAATGAACTTAACAGTTTACGATTCCAGAACGCCTTGTTATATTTTTTAAATGGAAAATAGTCGTAGTTAAATGGGTTAAGTGCTAAATGGATTTGCATAAAAGATAACTTGATAAATCTAGCGTAAAAGGATATTTTCTACTGGTTTTTGTTCTTGTTTTATTTTATTGTAATCAAAGAAAAAATCATCTTTTAGATGTTTTAGGGTTCCGTACCCAAAAGATAAAAACGGGACCCTATTTCTGAGACTCTGTCTGTCACTAGTCTGTATCTCATGAACCGTAATAGCTAGACGGTTTAAATTTTCACATATGATGTATTTCCGTTGCCGCTATAATAACAAATACTAAAAATAAAATAAAACAAATATTTAGCGGGGCTCC
This sequence comes from Idaea biselata, assembly GCA_958496205.1. Taxonomy (NCBI): domain Eukaryota; kingdom Metazoa; phylum Arthropoda; class Insecta; order Lepidoptera; family Geometridae; genus Idaea; species Idaea biselata. The sequence continues at coordinate 18,215,823 of OY292397.1, forward strand.
CAAACCATAAAAGTACTTTTTGACGTAAAAACACAACGATACCGCGATATGTTTTGACACCATCTGAACGTTGATATGTTAAGTTTAACGTGATAAACTTAACGTTCGCTTTGCGTTCACGGATAGGTTGGTCAAGTATTCATTTTAGGGTTCCGTACCCAATTGTGATAGTGGCACGGAACCTTTGTTTAAACACGATAAGCATGTGACCACTTTCTTACCTGCGCCCGTATTATCTATCTAATCCATAACTCAGTTTGATAGGAACTATGCCATACATTGCTGCTTTGCGGTAATCACTGGTAATTACCACGTTACGCAAAGCAGTAACGCACTGCATAGTGCCTATTGAGCTGAGTTATCCACTAGATAGATAATATGTGTGCTGATGGTAAGTTATGGATGATATAGCTTAAGATTTAGTACGCTTATCTAGATGAAGGAAGACAGCACAACCCTGTAACAACTGATCTACATATTTATTTCTTAGCGTCCCCAACATTTACGCATAAATGGAAGGTCCGCTGTGCCATCAGGTCAAACCCAGGAGCTACCATCAGCGATCAGTTATAGACAAATCATGTCCCCGAACCCTAGTGCTCGGTTCTGTATAAGGAGAGCTGCCTTGTGCCCAAAATAGCACTACCTTAGAAAGGAACCTTCCTTGAGGAAGACAGCAGTGGAACAATATCCTATCTTCCTTAGTGGCTGCACCGGTCTATGTATCGGAACACGTGGTAAAAAGCCGCGGCCGAAGCTAAGGTCTAGCTCTCTTTTATGTGACATGAACACCTTGACCGAAACACCTTGAATATCTTTCAGTTTAAGTACATGCAATGAAGTACATACCATACCTACTATTATTTTAGTGTTACACTTAATTATTCAGTGTTAAGTAGAGAAAATCTCTTAACGTCCTCCAAAAGTTAGTTTTATGACAAGAACGTGTCCGAAATTCTCGCAGCTTCATTATTTCGTAGTAATTGCGGCATTGCTACGATTTTTGTATAAGGATATGCTACGGTTTTGTATAAAGATATTATCTTCTATAATATAAACAGACGGACAGGCAGCGAAGTCTCAGTAATAGGGTCCCGTTTTTACCCTTTGGGTACGGAACCCTAAAAAATTAATCGCTGAATGCGTTGCTAAGCGCAAATCTCGAGAGCAGCTGAACCAATTTCGCTAATAATTTTTTTGTCGTGTTTACTATTGTCAGGAGGAGTTTTTATAAAAGAAAAAAATACTGAACTGATTTTGATAAATGTTGGTATGGTGTGTTGATAGAAAGTCGTAGTGGTAGGGTAAGGTAGTAGTAGTAGGGTAGGGTAGTAGTAGGATAGGGTAGTAGTAGGGTAGGGTAGTAGTAGGGTAGGGTAGTAGTAGGGTAGGGCAGAAGTAGTGTAGGTTGAAGGTTTTTTTTATATAAAACGGGCAGGACAACGTCTGTCGGGTCAGCTAGTGTTGTATAAAAATGTGCTACGATTTCGTTTACGATTTGCTACGATTTTGCATTAGAATGATAATAATTAACAATTTTTTATGAATTTTTAAGACTGTTCGATATCATGATTTTCTTCTGTTTTTGCGATGCTGATACTAAAATAAGCTCATTTTGCGGTTTCGTTTTAGCAAATCTTTCTTTTAGTCACTTTTAATAATATAATGTATAGGACAATTAATTAAAACTCAGCTTACTCGCCTCAAAATGTAGAGCGTTGAAAAAAATTAAAAATATAATTTAATTTACGCCGCGTCGCGTCGCCGCATTTAATTTGCGACGGCTTTTTCTCTTTTTGATTTTAAGTTTTATATTTAGTTTTTTTTAATTTTATTTATCTCCATGTTTATTGTTTTATTTTTTGGTCCTAATGTTGTGAAATGAATAAATGATTACAAGAACTTTTTGAATTAGTATTTAATTTATAATTAAATTATATTTTAGCCTTTTTTAGGGCTCCGTAGCCAAATGGCAAAAAACGGAACCCTTATAGTTTTAAATTAATATATAGGCAGTACAATATTTTTTTAATCATAAACATTTATTCATAAATATATTGATTGCGCATATTTATATAAAAGTGAGATATAAAATCAATACTTACCGTATCAATAAACCTACAAAAGTCGGGAGCAAATATGTATTAAGTACATTTGAAATTATTTGGAAACATAAATTGGAAATGTAACTCTGTCGAAGCAATTTAAACTTTACATTGGATCGGGTATTGGGACTACGAGAATACGTTATTCATTCTGACTGAGCAAATAAAACTAAATTTAATATGTTGTAAAATAGATACAAAATGAATAAAAATATTCAAGTAAAGCCAGCGCCAATGCCCCGATCGCCGGGCGAATGTTGTTTTTTTAGACATAATATGACGGTGTTGGTTTAATCTAGACATTCTGTAACCTAGACATTCTACGACCTGGACATTTTGCACCCACTAGACATTTTGTAACTTGGACATTCTGCACCTTAACCTATCTAGTGGTCCCGAGTTTTATTCGGGTGTAACTACCTATTGACCAATGTCTTTTTCTTTAAGAAAAAAAATATGTCCGTTATTAACATCGATGTAAACTCTAATACTATGTAAAGAAATAACTGTCACTTTAAAATAAATGTAGGTATGAGTTTTTTGTTTACATTTTTATTTAAGGCTAGCAGATTCCCGCGGTTTCACCCGCGTAAGTCCCGATCCCGTAGGAATATCGGGATCAACAGTAGCCCAGGCACTCAGGGTGAATGTAGCTTTCTAATGAAATCGGTCCAGTAGTTTTGGAGATTACCCCCAATATACATACATACATACATACATACATGTTACCAACGTTACCTCTTTATAATATTAGTATAGATAAAGATAAGTATAGATTCTGAATCAAAAATCAAGAATATTTATTGTTTAAGTGATGTATAAAAATATTTTGGATACAATCACTTACCCACTACAGGCATACAATATTTTATGTTATGTACTTAATCTAAAGATATTTAAGATCTCATACAATTAGGTGACTAGTGTAAAAAAATATCCGTATTATGTAGATAACTCGCTATTATAACCACTAATATAATATAGCGAGTTATCAATAATTTACTGCCGTAAGTAATTTGCCAGCGACTCATTTAGCCAGTCTAGCTCGAGGTCGAGTCAGAGATTTACGTCAAATACTATCGAATAAATTGCATGTAATTTGCCTGTCAATAGAACAACAAGCCAAGTATGGTAATAATATTACATTAATATTAGCCTATTAATGTAAAAACTATGTATCATGCAGATACTTTTTGATAGACGGAATACTTGGACACAGAACAGTTGACGATTAGCACGAATAAGGATTATTTATTTATAATCTCGAAGTTTCTATTCGACTGTGCATAGCCGGGCTGCGAGTAAGTAGCCGTCACATGGTGACGGTTGTACTCGGCCAGACGCCATATGTCAGGCGTCTGGCAGCATCAGTACTTCGATGGGCGACTGTTTAAGTGTGAAATTTTGCACAGCGACATGTAGGTGTTTGAACAACGCAAACGAAGCCACGTGCAGAGCTTATTTTCAGTAATTCAGTAAAATGATAGCAAACTTCATGAGCAGACTAATTGTAAATTGTTAATTAACATATCGCAGCGTAATTAAAAACATGTTTAATCACTGGTTTAATCTGACGGTTTAATTAAACAAACACCAAGGAGTTGAGTTAGTTCTTTGTTAGTAGATGTTTTCGCTATTTACTTATTTCAATGAATAAGACATTATTTACACTAATTAAAGTGGGTAGGTATAACTGTCTGCTTTAATTTGTCTAGAGAACTTTTGTGCAGTATTCAGACCGTGAGCGAAGCTGACTTATTAATGTGTTCGACGGCTTCTAAGGCGCGTCAGGCGAACTCCCAGTTCAACGCATAAGGTTGCGGGTTCGATTCCCGGCGGGGACAAGTATTTATGCGCACTATAAATACTTGTCTCTGGTTCTGGGTGTGTCTGTATGTATTTACATAAAAAAGTGTGATATGTAGTCCGTCGTCTAGTTCCCATAGAACAAGCCTAGTTGCTTAGTTTGGGGCTAAATGGCGATATGTCCTGCAATATTTATTTATTTAGATTAACATCCAACGAGAGTTTCCATAGTCATGCGACTCTTTCGGAGTCTTTCTTACTATGAAAACGATCGTTGTATGTTACACTAACATATTAATGACTTCGCTCCGCTCGCGGTGGGAACCAGACTTTAATGCTGGCGGTAATAAATAAATAATCTAATTTTTCTCCAAAGATCTCTTATGTTCTCGTGTACTATGTAGCAAATGACAGAGATTCCATCCTGGAAGTTATCGCTCATACGCGAAAAGGCCGCTCATTGTACCACGATATACACAAAAACGTTATTTTTTGGCAGCAGACAGCAAAGCCATGAGCTTCGCAGTTTGAAGTTTGCGGATCTGACATGGTCAAAAAATGTGCCATCGACACGACGAAGAAGAAGATCATTATAATGTAATGATCTCGATGATCGATCTTCAACGCGATTGAAACCACAGGGCGCTACTAGTATGTAGTAGGTACAATAAATTTATTTAGTTTCACAGTACATCTACACCCGCATTGTTTCTAATAATACGGGCTCACTTTCATCAAGACAAAAGGTTGTGTAACTTGATAATTTCAAGAGTTTATCAAATTCAAGGACGGTACATTCATCCTTGAGTGTCAGCTTTCCTAGAAACAGGTTGGTCTAGACTTTAGATTAGATAGCCCTTTATTGTACCAAAATAAAACCATCTGAGCTATGTAAAGGGTACATCAAGCTGATCTATGTACAGCGTGTCATGCAATGTCATTGTTATGGCTTGAGAACAAATAACTTGATCTGACTGTGCCCCATAGTAGGCTCTGGAAAATAAGTAAGTCGTTCACTAGCACTAGTGTACTTTATTATAATAAATTACCTGAAGACGTATGTGACATGTCCATTACAAGATTTAAAAAAAACAACAATTTTAATAATTTGATCATCCTATATCTATAATCTAATCTAATTTTACTTGTGTTGATAGAATTCTAAAAAAAACTGTTCACATCACAAAAACAACTCCTTACCCCTCCATACTTTACGTTAGATTACTAAGCATACCTATTAACGTCTAATAAGCAGATCCATAACAATAATCCACCTATAATACCTAGACATCGTAGGCTAAAAACTTCAATAGACGTTCTACCTTAAAATTAAGGCTCTAAAGTCTAGAATGAGTTATCAGTTTACGAAGCAATAGTCTTCGTCGGACGTAAACGACGACATAATGAAAACGTTGACCCACATATCGGTCGGATAAGATTACTGTGGACATATTCTCTGTGAGCTTAAGGGTTTTTGATGTATTATCTCTATGATTTTTTTTCAGTTTTCTCTCGTAATAAAGCGTCAGTTTACAAGTTCTTGTAACTGTAAATCGATTATAATGGTCACGACCAAGACCATTATAATATGGTTGAAACGTCTAGGTAAGAAAATAAACAATAATACGCGATTAAGACCCGGGAAAATGTAACTATGTTAACAAATCGTGTGAATTTAAAAAGTTAATTGTAATCTGCTTTGTGAATCTATCTATCTGTCTCTACATAATATTATAAAATAAAGTTTTGTCAAACCTAGTAAACATAGGTAGTTTCATTTTACCGAGTCTTTATAAAATCTTAATTGAGTATTATTATACCAAGGAGGAAGTTGTCTCCTCGCGACCAAGACTATCGTACTCGTAACTTGGTAAGAAAATAAATAATAATACGCGATTTTAAGACCCGGTAAATTGTAACTATGTTAACAAATCATGTGAATTCAAAAAGTTAAAAGGCTAGTAACTCAATCCAGGCCAGTAAAAATATTAGCCATTCACACGATGGACGATTATTTTACTGGCTTACTGGAATGCCTGCGAAATCGGCATCATGCGATTTGTCGAAGTATGTACAGGCGAAGCAATGTTGTCGATTTTTATGTTTTCGAAGTAAGTGTCGTGTCGAAGTTAACAACTGTCGAAGTTCAGGGGTACATCCGAATAATCCTTATGGGTCCGATCTATGGGTGCCACTGACATCTGCCAACTGTCATTGAAACTAACGAAGGTAATAATTTTGAAACTAAAGCAATTGATAGTATAATTTTATAATCCTCTCACTGATTGGTGAGAGGATTATAAAATTATTCGCCACATAGAGACTGGGACTAATAAAGGTCAAAACCCACGGCCGCCAGTAATAAAGGCCCGTGAAATATATGTATGAAAAGATATGGTAATTCTGATCAAATCTCTAATAATACCTGCAAAAGTACTTACTATGTAACCCTTAACGATCGTCAAAATCGGCGATAAAATTTATCACAACATAAAAAATTATAGGTTTTAATATCTGAAACCCCTTATTTAGAATATAGATTATCAATTAAAAATCGCCCGATAGTTCGCCTAAATTTGCTTTACTGCGGCTTGGCTTGTACGATCACCCATCACTTAACTGTCAGACACGTGTAGTGCTTAACCTATTTGATCACCGAACTTATTACATGCTGACTTTAAGACACGGTACGGTTAATATGTCATTATTGGTTATTAGTCTCTGACCACATTCAGATTTGTGTTTTCAGAATGTCTATCCTGTTTGACACCCATATATACATATAATGCATATATACTAGAAGAAAGATTTGTATTTTTGAGTGTGTGTGTCTGTATGTTTGTTATGAATAAACTACTAGACCGATTATAAAAATTCTTTTAACATTAGAAAGCGACATTCACCCTGAGTAACATAGGCTACTTTTGATCCCGATATTCCCACGGGATCGGAACTTATGCAGGTGAAACCGCAGAACGCAGCTAGTGTGATATATAGCGATTTTCAAAATCTGAATGTGGTCATTGATTTTGATGCTCTAATTGTGACCGCTCCACAACTGCTACCTTCTGAAATCGCGTCATCTTCTATCAGTCGATATAAAGTCTGCAGTCTACAGCCACCGTTATTCAGATAATTTCATCTGACCGGCTCCTACATCCCGTACTCAGACCACGTCCTATACGACTCTGTACGACATACGTGCTTCGCTTCCTGCAATATCACAGCCATAATTCGACTGTATTATACGCCTGATTTACTCTGTTTAATGATATGGAACTTGGTATGTTTCTTCTTGGTACGTTTCATAGGTGAGCGATTGATTGCTATCTCATTAGATGGCAATTGAAGACTGTATGGGGGAATACGCAATGAAACGGACGTGTTTTGAAACGGACATCGAAAATATTTTTTTTTTTGGGTGTTTGCACCATTGATGACCTTTGGGCCTGTGACCATAGACCCTTGTCTATGGTCATCAATGGAGTCAACAATGGAATCAACACCCAAAAAACCTAAAATTATATTCGATCAAAAACTTGAGATACCGTTTCAAAACATGTCCGTTTCATTGCGGATTCCCCCTTTATGGGCGCTTAGGTTCCGCCGTATCCAAAACGGGACCCTTTTAATAAGACTTCTAAGAAAACCACTAAGAGTTACTAAGAGAACAAGTGTGAGTTGGACTCAGTATTTGGGCGTAAAATTAATTTTAGGGTTCCGTACCCAAAGGCTGAAAATTGGAACCTTTATCCTACCAGGCTGTATCTCATGAACAGTGAACCGAAAAAAAAACATACAGCCTGGTGGCATACAGATAGACAGACTGACAGTGGAGTCTTAGTAAACCACACTCACTATCGATCACCCATCCTAGTGACGACCGCGCCATGCGTTGCTCAACTCGCAATGCTTTAATATTTTCATTAACAACTTGTTACTGTTAATGAAAATATTATACTAAAATAAAGCAATTACAGTAAAACCGTACCAAACTCCCCGTAACGGCACGTTCACACGGCAAAAACCCGATTCGGTAGAGAAACATTGAGTGTTTCTCTACCGAATCGGGTTTTTTGCAGGTTTCGCGGTTTTAGAAAATAACGTACCTAATAACGTTTGTGTGCTAGTTAACATCTAATGTTACTTAATAGACCAAGAGCCCGTAAACCCCAGACCTTCGTTATTTTATAAAAGCTGAAAGTTTGTCAGGGCATGCTCCTATACACAGGTAAGAACGCTGGATTATTATGAAGTTTGGCTTGTAGTGGCTTTGGCAGGTACAGACTTTCCTTTGTCTGGCAAGGGATTGGAACTGTCAAAAATGTCTGGCTAATGAGGAAACATCATATACTTATTACCCAAGTATTATATATAAAAATCAGCTTTTATACTATAACGTAAGTAGAATTAATATTTCATGAACACCCGGGTGTTATTATTACTATAATTTTACTTACGTTATAGTATAAAAGCTGATTTTTATATATAATACTTGGGTAATAAGTAGATGATGTTTCCTCATTAGCCAGACATTTTTGACAGTTCCAATCCCTTGCCAGACAAAGGAAAGTCTGTACCTGCCAAAGCCACTACAAGCCAAACTTCATAATAGTCCAGCGTTCTTACCTGTGTATAGGAGCATGCCCTGACAAACTTTCAGCTTTTATAAAATAACGAAGGTCTGGGGTTCACGGGCTCTTGCTCTATAAGCCTAGACTTACAGACAAATAATAACTAATAAAATATCTGTCTTACAGACAGATATTTTTATTATTTTTCGGTTTAGTGGCAACAGTATTTCAATGAATGAGTTCACACATGCATTCGGTTTCAAGACACGGCAAAAAACCGAATCCTGCTGAAGTTGACATCCGATTTTGCGACTACAAACCGATCCTTCCGTACAGCTAAATGTAAGATCCGGTGCAGTGGTATAGCGCATTCAATACATGCGTTCATACGATACACGCAGGGGTAGATTCGGTTTTTTGCCGGATCTTAAAAACGAACACGTCGTCCGAAGCCGGATGGTGTGTTCACACGGGATCTCAATACGCCGGATAGATATGTAGGTAGATAAAAACTTTATTGCACCAAACATTTACAAAACACATTACAAAAACAAAAACTTACAGCTAATTTTAGAATATAAACGCGTAAAAACGCTTAATTAATAATACGCGATTAAAACCCGGGATATGGCAATGCAAGATATGCTGTGTGAATACAACATTCGGTTTTTCCAGATCCGATGAAAATAATATTCGGCATAACGTGGCTCCGTGTGAACGTACCGTAAGCGTACGGCTAATGAGTTTAGGTCGCGTAATTAGAGCTAAAGTGGATAGCAGGTAAATTAGTTCAAACCGTGATTTCAACTTACTTATTGGCAGCCATATTAAATTACAGCAACGCGAGTTCAACATTATATTAAAACGAAGTTATAAAGAAAGTAACCTTATAATAAAATTATGTAAATCTCTATGTTTGTATTAGCTACGTTGTTGAAAAGTATTTAAATTTCAGAGTCTGTAGCAGTCGAGTGTGTTATGTAGAAGTGCTTCGATTTTGTATCAGGTGTGTACGATATACAAATAATACGATATTGCATAACCTTTTTTACGATTTTAAAGCATGACGATTGGAGAAACTTATCCAAAGTTTTCGTAGCTTATTCGTTCGTAGCATAATCGTAGTAGAAGTGCTACGATTTTGTATTAGACATTCTACAATTTTGTATTAGATTTGCTACGAAATTGTATACCATATTCTACTATTTTAAAGCATGGCGATTGGAGAAGCTCATCCTAAATACTTGTAGCTCATTATAATAAATAAATAATAATAATAAATTCTGTGAACAACACACAGTGCCATCTAGCCCCGTGGTAAGCGACTAAGCTTGTGTTACGGTGACTAGACAACGGATATAATACTTATATTTATTTTTCTTTTGTAAATACATACATGATTATGCATAGAGGGACACCCAGACCAGACACAAATATTTATTTTTTAAGCATAAATACTTGCACCCGGCGGGAATCGAAACCGCAACCTCCTGCATTGCAGTCGCGCTTTCGCACGATGCGCCACAGAGGTCATCATAATCATATTAATTCGTAGCAATGCCAATGTTACGTAGAAGTGCTACGATTTTGTATTAGACATACTACGATTTCGTACAAGATGTGCTACGAAAATTACGTTTGTATTTCTTAGACCTACTTTTAGTCACTCATCCAGTGAGATAGTGGTCCAACGCTCACCAATAATAATAATAATAATATAAAAAAGAACATTTTATCGTATCATGTTTGTTTACTACAACACTGACCAGTGATCATTAAAGAGATACATTCTCGACCTTGTGACTTTAGTAATAGAGTAGGGTTCGTCGTAACATGTTGGTTATTACTTCGCGGACACTCCTTATCGGACATCTGATACGTGAGGCGCGGCACGCATCACGATGTACAGTCGTGTATAGAAATTGATGGTTACCACGTTTAGGCTGACCGCAGACTAGGTTCAAGACAGATTTGTCTAACATAGACAAGTCTGCAAATAGTATTTACAGGTTGGACTCTCAAGGACTATTGTATAACCAGGATTTTGAACATGATGCAAATGGAAGCAATAGTAGACAGTAATTAGTCTGATTTGTTTTTAAGTATTTCAGTCTGCACTTGTGCACTGCAGATGTGGTTTATTTTGTAATTGAAAAAAAAACAATACATCTATAAAAACAACGCAAGGCGGAATTCGAACCCTCATCTCTCAGTTTTCATGGTCATCGACTTAGCGTTGCTTCACCCACGTTGGTTATTCACGCCGTGAAATTTGCAAAATGCATTTTATTGCAAACAATAGCTTCGCCTTGCGCTGTGTACCTACATGTACTTTCTATTTTGCCTTTTCAATATTTCTCGCCGCTATGTTGTTGCTTAAGGAATTAGACATTGCCTATGAGATGTTTTTTTGTGTAGGTGTCTTAATCATTATTTGAAACGTGTTTTAAAATTGTTGTGTCTGCAGTCTGCGGTCAGCCTTGCCGATTTACTAAGTGACGTTTGTCACGTTTGTTACCGTTTTCTTTGTTGATGGAAGAAATGTGTTTTCCGCGTATGTATTTTTAGATTTTGTCGAGTAAATGTCGTGTGGTACTCGATTTAGGACGGGTCTTGATGGAGATGAATCGTGACATGATGTTTCAACGCCTCCGTTTCGAGAAAATGGAATACAAATAGAAACACAGCTAGGCCATTTTGTAAAGCACTTTTCCTTGGGATTCTTTTGGCCATCGTCCAGATAAGGGGTTGACCTTAGCCTTTTGACAGATGGGACTGCTATATTGATGGACCAGGCGCCGCATTTATAAAAGCTGCTTGACCGAAGCAAAATGTTTCCATTTTAGAAGTTGGTATTGCTGTCATCTACTGGATTTGCTTGCCTGGTTGCCTGGAAGAAATCACTTTGAGCGATAAGGCCGCCTATTCGTACAACATTTATTTATTTTGATTTTTTAATGTAAATTACCTACTAATTTCTATCTATTTAGTTGCGGCACACTTCGGCCAGGGTGGTGCTAAAGCAACAACTATTTCACTTGGTGGGAGGCTTCGGCCAGTCACTACAAATCTAACTAATAGTTTTATCTTAGTGTCTTTCAAAAACTTCTATTTGAGGGCGTTTTGAAAGTTAAAAGAAGTCCCTACCTACGTTAATCTTCTATCTTTCTTCTAATATATAAAATTTCCATGTCACAATGTTAGTTACCGTACTCTTCCGAAACGGCTTGACCGATTTTTACCAAATTTTATATCCGTATTCAGTAGGTCTGAGAATCGGCTACTATCTATAATTTATAAGGCAAAACAACGTTTGCCGGGTCAGCTAGTAGTAGTATATAAAAGAAAATCGTGTTAGTTACACTATCTATAACTCAAGAACGGCTGAACCGATTTAGCTGAAAATTGGTGGAGAGGTAGACAGGAACCGGCAGAAGGACATGGGCTTTTGATCCCGTAAATTCCGCGGGATCGGGTCTTACGTGGGTAAAACCGCGGGCGCAGCTAGTATTAAATATCATTAGAATCGGCGCAGCGGTATAGACGTTTAAGAGGATAGTCTCCATTCTCTTTCTCCATACAAACTTAGTTTACATTTTCCTCCCTGGATAAAGACATTAGAGTAAATATGTTTATGCCATAAAACTTATATCTGTCATGACTATGCATCTCATCATCATCATCATCATTTCAGCTGTAAGAAGTCCACTGCTGGACATAAGCCTCCCTCATAGATTTCCAGATGCTTCGGTCATAAGTGGCCTGCATCCATCGTGAACCCGCGGCCTTAACTAAGTCGTCCGTCCATCTCGTTGGTGGACGTCCAACGCTGCGCTTTCCGATCCGACTATGCATCTACCTTTTTTTTTTTCATTTCATTGTTTTTTTATTATTATTTTAATTTTAAAAAAAAAAAAGGTAAGTAGATGCATTGTCATGACAGATATAGGTTTTATATCTGTCATGACAATGAAAAATGAAAATGTAAATTACGTTTGTATGGAGAAAGAGAATGGAGACTATCAAACATAATACAAACAAACAAACATAGTGACTGTCTCGTTTATTATATAAGTAGGTATAGATTTGTTTATTAATTAAACCACTTTACCATACAAATGTACCACTCATACAAGCATTAAATGCCCAACTGTACACATTTGTTAGTACAAATTGTTGACGATAAAAGTATATATGAACGAAAAATTACTTTATTTCATAAATAAAAAGGTAAATGGAGACCTCATCATAAATGAAAAAGAGGGTTCTGAATAATAAATAGAGATGGACATAGTACAACCTCAGTTTACCTAGTAGTTGGCGATTCTAACGCAGCGTCCTACGTGGGCGATCAGATGCGAACGCGATCCGATCCGGTGCGGTGCGGAAAAGGAACAGTCGAGAATCGCACCGAATCGCACTTTACGTGCATTTGGTCACGTAGGACACTTCAATAGCTATCGACTGTTCCTTGTTTCCGCACCGCACCGGACCGGATCGCTTCGCAATCGCGTTCGCATCCAATCGTCCACGTAGTACGCTGCGTTACTTTGGTACCACTATTATAGAAAGTAAATTTACAAGGTACCTAAATAAAAGTAAACTTATAATTTTATTACTTTTTTTAAATATTTGGCGATGATTTGATACGGACTTTGAAAGTGATGAGCAGAAAGTCCTATTAAATACTGGTAATCGTTCTCTTTGAAATGAAGAATAAGCTCTTTATCTATAAGGTACATTGATGACGCTCCTGGATCCACCTTTCCATTACAAACTATCACTTGGAAACCTCCTGATTTTTAAGGTGGTCAAATACCTATGTTAGTCCTTTTAATAAAGTGCTTTGGAGGTCTACTGTTCGCAGAACTACTAGTAATATCTAATATTAAAAAGATGCGATACCAATTTTTTATTGGAAACGCTAAGTACTTGTAGTTTATGAGCTTCTAGTATTTTATTGGATAATATTATAGACCGTGCAGTCACTTCAAATGATATGTCATATTTAGTTGCACGTGATTTGCGGTTGGCACAGAAGTTCTGATTCCAGTCAAGTTAAAATCACACCATCTAGCGCGCCATCTAGCCTCAACCAAAGCATAGGCGGACGAAGTCGCGGGCACTGCTAGTATTTTTATATAAGTGACCACTGGAGCATTTTTATCGCAATTAGTTTAATTTTATTGTCCTGAAGAAGACACTAACAAACACACATATTATTGACAAACTTTACGTGTATTAATTATAGGTAATGTTAACAAGTTCTACTACCAACATCCTATCTTCCTAGATAATACTAAGCTGCAATTCTCTATGTAACACAAATATACCGGTTTTTCTCTTGTTCGGAGTTCATAATCGTTGCTTTGGCGCTGTCCCTGGTTAGTAATTACAAGGGCTCAATTTTAACTGTAATTACAAACTGCTCTGTCTAAGCTACGAATAGTAATTGTAAGCCTTATCCCACAGTAAGCCTGTCCGTTGCTTTCTGTTACATTTCTGCCTAACTAACTCCCGTATCTATAGACAAGTCGAGTTTGCACGACGTTACACACAGCGCAATCTAGCCCTGAACTAAGCACTAGGCTTGTACTATGGGTACTAGACAACAGATATACTACATATTGTACTTTTTTTTTGTACACATGATACATAGAAAACACCCAGACCTGAAACAAATATTTATTGTTAAGCATATTTATCTGCACCCGACGGAAATCGAAACCGCAACCTTCTGCATTGCAGTCGGGCTTTTGCACAACGTGCCAGAGGTCGTCGCATTTGTCTAGCACTTGTCAGTGGTGTCACAACGTCTGCGGACATATGACAGAGATTTGACTTACCCAGAGTAATTAGCCAATTTGTCTATAAATACGGGGGTTAGACTGTTTGAGTATGTGTGAGGAACTCAATTTTAACCTTCGTGATTCCATACCAGGCTTCCAATCAGTGGATCTGTGGGGAATATTGTGATTTGTTGACAGATCAGTTGGGAAACTTTTGAGGGTGATATTTATTTTATGTTTAAACTTTTGTAGTATGTTTGTACGTAGGTACATAATATGGGTGCATAAAAGTAAAGATAGTTTTGTTGACAACTTGGTCGTGGCCTTGAACGATGTGCAGTCAAGTCTTTATGATGTCGAATTTTAAAAGAGGAAAATGAGTTTTATGCCACGGGGATCACATATCGCCGGTTTTAAAATAAAACTTTCTTTGTAGTAGGTTTAATTAAGAAACCCCTAAAAACTTAATAAGTGGGTATACTTCTAGAAATGTTATAAAGGTACGTTTTCATAAACTTGAACTCGCGTCTTTGGGTCAGCACCGCAACGTCTATTCCAACTAGACCACATGAGCTCACACCTCGAGCGATAAATTTATGAACCAGTGTCTTTCCCTTGTCTGTGTTTTCGATTTAGGCTCATTTAAAATATTTCTAGTATAGTGCAATAAGAAACTAAGTACCAAATATTTATAAACTGCATAATACTATAGTCATCATGGCTGTACACAGTTGTTGTTATTTATTACAAGTACCTAATTGTTATTTATTTAACAAAGCATTAATTAATTCTCAGCGTAGTTCTACAAACCTAATTGGTTTAGTTATGTTAAGTAACTAAATGTTTGATGAGATTTTTTATATGGTACTAGCTGACCCGGCAAACGTTGTTTTGCCTTATAAATTATAGATAGTAGCCGATTCTCAGACCTACTAAATACGTTTACAAAATTTCAAAAAAATCGGTCAAGCCGTTTCGGAGGAGTACGGTAACTAACACTGTGACATGGAATTTTTATATATTAGAAGATAATAAACGAAAAAAAAAAAGGAATTCTACCGTATCTTCATAAATATCCCCTTATGAAGATTAACTCATGCAAAACCGAACGAACAGCCACTCTTTAATAAAAATAATCTCAGCATGTAGTCGTAAAGCCATAAATTGCCAAGTACGATGCCACAATGCCGACCGTCCACTTTATCTCAGCCGGTAATGGGAGAGGAACCGTATCAAATACGCAACGTGGTAACATACAGCGCCCGCCTGGTCTATAATGCTGAGGAAATTGCTTGAGGAAATATTGCTGTTTAACTTGTCGGTTTCTTGAAATGGTTCTTCTAGGGTTTTAGTTTGAATTTGTGGTTTTAGTTTAGAGTCGAAGATGGGGAAGTTTTTCTGCTCTTGTTTCATTGTTTCTGACGAGTTATTTGATTAGACAGATTATTACGGGAGTGTCGTCGCTAAATCGTAACTGATCTTTGTGCTGTCACTGTACTAATTTGTACGTAATTGTAGGTACCTCCATTAACTTAAATGTACGGTTACTTACAAAATAAACGATAGGCGTCCAGTATTAAGGCTGTCCCACGTAAAAGTAAAAGCAGGAAAGCGGCCCCTGGGCTCCCGAGGGGGATGAAACCGGTGGCATAGCTCGGATGATGATAATTGAGGCTGTCCCACATAACTTAGGGTGATAGCTCTAACACTAGGTGAGCCACACTACGACACGACAAAAAGAACACCATATCAGATTTACACGCTCCAGCAGAGGCCTTGGCATTGCTATTAACTAACATTAAATCAGAAAGCGAGTCGCAATTAAGACTATTATAATGTTTTAGTTAACTGACATGACGTTAACGTTAACATTCCCTTCCGAACACCGCGTGCTGCCTAGATGCCTGTTCTAATATAATTACACGTTGTACTTCAATTAGGCACAAAGGCCGAACATTACATCCCTTTAATCTCAATCAAGTCAACAAAAACATATATTTCTATCTACACACGAGCTATTAATCTTCAATTCCCTTACCACGAGCTGTGCGTATTCGATAAACGCTAACGTTAAGGCTCTCACCAAGGAGTAACCGATAAAAGTTTCCTGGCGCAGCCTATAAGTGAAATGATGCATGCGTGTGAGTATCGATGGATTACAAAGAATTCCTGCGTTCGGTTCTCGCACTAAGGCTTGCAAGGAACCCATGGGGTTTTAGTGGGTATACCCCTAACCTAGCTACATAACCCTGTCGTTCTAGGGGAGGAAGAAATTTTCTCCGTCTTGAAAAAGCAAGTGCACTGTAGTGTGTTCATGCTGCTACATTTAACGGTCAAAATTATCAAATACTATAAGAGTCCTACGGTTTCACCCGCGTAAGTCCCGATCCCGTGAGAATATCGGGATCAAAAGTAGCTTATAGCTTATAGTTACTCCTCGATAATGTAGCTTTCCATTGGTAAAATAATTATTTAATTCGGTTCAGTGGTTTCAGAGATTACCCGGAAAATACATACATACACAAATGTTACCAACGTTACCTCTTTATAATATTGGTATAGATGTCAACCAATGGTAGGGGCATAAGCTTCTTCGACCCACGTCATGGCATAAATTTTAATAGCGACTCCATGATGGCACGTTCATTACATCGAGTTGTTGACGCAGGCCTCTGTCAATTTACGCGGGTAAAACTGGCGGAATCAGGATGTGTTTTATTTTTATTATTGTGGTTTTGAGTTTACATTCGTAAGACGATTGTAACTCTGGTTTATGGAGGATTTTCTTGGGCGATGTAGACTGGAGACTTGGATTATTAAATCAAGATAAATTTGTTTCTTGTTCCACCTGCGGCTCGATTCTCGTAAATAAATAATTCGATGACAGAGACAGTGCAGACCCATGACAGACGCAGTGCAGACGCAACGCAGACAAAACACAATTACAAACAAAACTCAAAATATACTCTTAACTATCATACGAATACAATGAGAGTATATTTTGAGTTTTCTTTGTAATCTGCATCTGCACTGCGTCTGTCATCGGTCTGCACTGTCTCTGTCATCATTTTCAGAGATGATGTATTTCTGTTGAAATACAAATACAAAAACATATTTTTAGGAATCAGAAGCGATATTCAAATAAAAAAAACAATTCAAAATAACCTAAACATAGTTTACTTCAAAATAATCTTAATTTTAAACAGTAAATCACTAAATAGACACAAAATTACAAGAAACTTACGAACTTGACTCAATAACACAAACAGCCGTTAACTCTAAACAATAATCAACACAATTAAGAACAAATGCACTAAATAGTTCACAAAAATAAATAATCCTCGTACAGTATTGAAGCCAACAACCTTACCGACCGACGACTGACCAGCAAATGGGCCTGCCATCGGCTGCGCACTCGCTTTTATAGGAAGTAGTGGGGATCAATACTGCCAAGGGAAAAGTTTGGCTTATACGGCCTCTCCTGATCGTGCACCGTCCTCGGGCGCACTTGGGACATCTTCTTCTATGGAACTGACAACGATTTGTTCGCCGTCTTCACCAGCAGCAGCACCTGAGGGTTCATCAGCATCATCTAGGTTGTCGTCATTAGAATCTGTACGAGAAATAAAGTCGTTAATTACCTTAGACGACATATACCAATACTGCCTAGTCTGTCATTCATCACGCTTACAAGGCCCTCATACATAACACGCTCTCTCAACGTAACTAGAAACCTTTGCGTTCAAAAATGTTCGTACATCTTCACACATACATTTCGATCGATCGTACTCATACTTGAACTTGTACAAGCCCCCACACTAGAAACGTGAAATTTTCGGTAAAAAATTCCGCGTTAACAGCGTGATCCCAGGTCCTGCGGGGAATACCCCACAGAACCTAAAACCGGGTCGTCACCCGCCACGTATACCCATAACTCGTATGGTAATATACGCGAACCAGCACAGTGGCTGCCAACACAACGGTTGAGGCGCATTCACACGACGCAACCTCGCAACCCGGCGCAAGCAGTCACCTCACATTCGCACGCACTGTACGACTGTAACATAAAAATTCATCAAAAAGTTCAGTTGAAGCTTACTTTCAAAAAATGCAGCACAACTTTCAGGACACCACTCGCCCTTCCAGGGTACCATATATTGAGCTGCGGCTTGAGTTGTTTTTCCTCTAGCCCCGCTCAATAATTTCAGTTCGTATCGATCACTCGGCAATATTTTAATAACTCGATACGGGCCCCTCATACCGGGATCCAGTTTCCCAGTAGACTGAGAGTACTTTATTACAAAGACTTGATCGTTGACCTGGAATTGTTTAGGCGGGTGTCTTTGACGATTTACTCGGGTGTCTTGACTCTCTCGATTTTTGTCAAGTGATGCCTTAGCGGTGCTCCTGCTGAGTTCCCTCGTAGCTTCGCGGTTCGGGCTGGAAATCTCAACGGCGACGTCGCGGATCAGTGCACGAATAACAGGAGTGGTCGCAGTAGTGCCAATCAATAAATACAAAGCAGAATACTGTGTGGTTTTTTGTTTAGTGATATTTAAAACTAATTGAATTTTATTTAAAGCATCAGACCACATATTCTTTTTGTTGTTACTCTCTACACGGATCAAGTTAAGGACGGTCCTTACATAACGCTCGGCTTGCCCATTGGAATGGTGCATTTCGGGCGTTATGTAATGGATGTCACAGCCCATTTCAGATACCCAACTAGTAAAAGCCGACGCTTCAAACATACGACCGCGATCGCAAACTATTAACTTGGGCGTCCCAAATAAAGATAATGCGCTATTGAAAACTCGTTTTAATTCATTTGTGTCTTGTCTGTACATCGGGTAAAGTAGGCAAAATTTAGTGAAGGAGTCCACCAATACAAGTACGAACTTGTATCCGTTGGATTCCGGAAGAGGACCTAGCACGTCAACATGGATTGTGCTAAAAGGAACATCGGACTTCTCCCATGAAGTGATAGGCTGTCGAGGAGCTCTTGGGACACGTTTCTTAGAAATACAGACCAAGCAGTGGGAGGTATACTTTTGAACGAATTGTTTTAGCCCGGGGAACCAAAAATGTTTCAAAATAAGATCGTAAGTTTTATCAGCTCCGATGTGCTGGTGTTCATCATGATAGACACGAAGTAAACTTAACCTGTGCCCTTTCGGGATAAAACAAAGTAAGCGAGACTCCTCACCAACAGGCGAGTAGCGATAATAGAGAACATCGTTCTGACAAACGTACCGACTGGAATCTAGAAGACCGTCTCTAAGTTTCTCGATGAGGACAAGAGTCTCGGAGTCGGCTGATTGGGCCATTTGTGCCCAATTCAATGGCCGTTCGATGTTGTTTACTTGCGACGTTGGTGGATTCCTACTTAGGTAATCTGCATGACCCATCATTACTCCCTTGCGATATTCAATTTCGAAATTGAAGTCCTGCAGATAAATCCACCAGCGTGCAACTCTTGGAAGCAGATCTTTCTTACGCTCAGTGGCCTTCAAGGCATTACAATCGGTTATGATTTTAAAATTTACACCAATTAAATAATGTCGGAAGTTTTGTAGTGCCTTGACGACCGCCAGCGTCTCTAACTCGTACGAATGGTACTTTGCCTCTGCGCCTTGAGTAACTCGACTAAAATAAGCTACCACTCGCTTACCACCGTCCCCATGGACCTGGATTAGCACTGCCCCGTACCCCGCGCTGCTGGCGTCCGTGTGCAGTTCGGTGGGAAGTTTCGGGTCAAAAATCGCAAGTATAGGTTCGCTAGTCAATTGCTTAATAAGATCTCGTCGGACTTGATCTTGATCAGGTCCCCATTCGAATTTTACCTCTTTCTTAGTAAGACGCGAAATACATGCGGTTTTTGTCGCGTAACCCTTGATGTAGCGCCTAAAATACCCGGCAAGGCCCAAAAATTGGCGCACTTGCTTGACATTAGTAGGTGTCGGAGAATTGACTAATGCCTCTATTTTGTGTGGACTCGGCCTAACCTGACCGTGATTAATGACGCGACCCAAGTACTCTATCGTAGTAGTGAGGAAAGTGCACTTACGCAAATTAATAGAAAATCCTGCATCTGTTAAGGTTTTTAAAACATCGCGTAGCAATAAAACACCTTCATCGACAGACATACTTACGATTAAAACGTCATCAATGTATACCAAAACATTACCAGCTTCTATGAATTTGCGTAAGGTTTTATTGATAATGCGCTGGTATATAGTGGGAGAATTACATAGGCCATACGGCATTTTCAGATACTCATAATGAGCTTCGGGAGTTACAAAGCCAGTTTTATGAATTGAACCCTCATCAATAGGAATCTGATGGAATCCGGATGCCATGTCTAAAGAAGAGAAGAATTTCGAGCCCCCAAGCCGATCAATGTGGTCGTCTATCAAGGGAAGCGGATACCTATCCTTGACCGTAATGCGATTGAGTGCGCGGAAGTCGACGCACATTCTGTCTGAACCGTCCTTTTTCTTGACTAGAATGATCGGGCTTGCGTACTCGGAATTCGATTCCCTTATGATCTTTTTGTCTAATAAGTCCTGACAAATTTCGCGAACCTTTAGTTTCTCTTGGTAGGATAAACGGTAAGGATGATAGGCGACTGGTGCTTCGCTTATTAAGTTGATGTGCATCTTGCCCATCGTTACAGTGGAACTCGCTGTGCCAGATATTAAAAAAGAAGAGAATTCTTTTATAACCACCATCAACTTAGCAAGTTCGGCATCCTTGAGACTCGTATTAATTTTATCGGGCTCGCTAGCCTTTATCGAATTTACTTTTAATAGGTCATCGGACGAATGAGTCAGGTACTGATTATGTTTAGTACGAATGTACATAACGCCTTCACGATTGAGTACGTCAGTTCCAATAATGATGGGCGTATTCATGTACGACGCAGGTACTATGACAAAATCAACTACAAGCGAGATGAAACGAAACTCAACCGTGAGGGTAATATATTCGCGCGCAGTGAACTTTTTATCGCCGATTCCTTTCAACGAACAATCAATTTGTTTACGTGAGCCAGAAAAGTGATTAACTATCGCGGACGAAATCAAAGATACATTGAGTGCACCACTATCGATAAGGATATCGACCGGTATACCCTGAATCACAGCCGTACTTATATCGCTGTTACTTTTTGTGTCAGAAAGCTCAGTACATAAATTGACTTTCCGTTGTTTATCACCTCGGGCCTCAGATTTGATTTTCGTAAAACAAACGTTTTCGTCATGTCCTACTTTTTTTACAAAAGGAACACACGGGTTTAGACTTGTTTTCAGTCTTCGCGACAGAACTTTCCTTGTTTAGTAAAGAACTACGCATTTTAGGGCATTGACTTCTAAAATGGCCGGATTGACCGCAAATATAACACTTAATTTCCGGTTTACCATTAAAACTACGCTTAGGTGCAGGCGGTTTATCGAAACTTCGATTTTCTTGTTTGCGGGTAGGCTTAACGTAAGTGGCTAAAAAGGAAACCAAACTCTCCGTCGTTAAGTCAGCGTTAGTAGCTGATGCACGCACCTGTACGTCGTTGATACCGTGTATCACTATTTGTACCATAAGTTCATCGCTTAACCCTTTTATTATTCGTAAACGCAGTAGTGAACGACGCGCATAATCTGCGTATGACAAAAACTTATCTGACGTTGAATTTAAGACCTCATGCAGAATATGGGCGTAGTTCACCTTTTGCGGACACAAAGACTTAAACTCTTTAACAAAATTAGACCACGAGCGATCATTTGTAGGCCATTCATTAATCCAAGTTTTGGCGTCACCTCTGAGACAGTGAGCCACGCGAGAAAAACATTCGAAATCGTCCCAATGATTCGCGCGCCCGGCTCGTTCCACCTCATTGCACCACACCTCGAAATTGTTTACGGTTGGATCAAAATTAGAGACGTGATAATTGCCTGACTTCGTTTTTGATAAGGCGCCTAATGCGTCAACAAGCGCTTGAGTCGTAGAAGAGTTACTGTTATCTAGCGGGGGTGTGCTGACACATGCGGACGACGGGACACGCGAACCACTGGCCGCACTCTCCTCAATAGCTGTTAGTCGCGACATAATCACATCTAACGTGTTCTTCACCGAGTTTTCGTCAGGGTAGGTATGAATTTTAGTCTGATTACGACGCGGACTAACCGAACGTGACCTTGACCTTTCACAAGCACGATTCTTACGGCCAGATCGCGACCGATCGTGGCGTGAACGAGTTCCGTCATCATAACGCGAGCGCGACCTACGGTGCGAGCGTGACCTACG
Source organism: Idaea biselata (assembly GCA_958496205.1). Taxonomy (NCBI): domain Eukaryota; kingdom Metazoa; phylum Arthropoda; class Insecta; order Lepidoptera; family Geometridae; genus Idaea; species Idaea biselata. The sequence continues at coordinate 18,238,395 of OY292397.1, forward strand.
ACGCGAACGCGAACGCGCCCTGTCTTCACGTGAACGGGCACTAGTCTTGTCGTGGCGCGAGTACGAACGCCTCCTAATACCCCGCGAATATGATCTACTGTGACGCGAATGCGAACGCGCTCTGTCATGCGACCGTGACCGTGTCCTATCACGACCCACACGTAAGCGACCACGCGACGGCGAACGAGTATCATTACGGTGATTGCGCACAACCTCGGGACGAGGCGGTGTTGCAACTACCCGCTCACGCGAAGCACGTGGCATTTTTTGAATTAACGGCTGTTTTGTGTTTTTATTTTATGCTAATTGCGAGCGAGATCCTATCCCACTTCTGATTTTAGGAATCAGAAGCGATATTCAAATAAAAAAAACAATTCAAAATAACCTAAACATAGTTTACTTCAAAATAATCTTAATTTTAAACAGTAAATCACTAAATAGACACAAAATTACAAGAAACTTACGAAATTGACTCAATAACACAAACAGCCGTTAACTCTAAACAATAATCAACACAATTAAGAACAAATGCACTAAATAGTTCACAAAAATAAATAATCCTCGTACAGTATTGAAGCCAACAACCTTACCGACCGACGACTGACCAGCAAATGGGCCTGCCATCGGCTGCGCACTCGCTTTTATAGGAAGTAGTGGGGATCAATACTGCCAAGGGAAAAGTTTGGCTTATAATATATTCTCTGAAAATTTTAACTGTCAACAAAAAAGCTATCACGGTTCATGAGATACAGACTGGTGACAGACGAACTGACAGCGGTGTTGAGACACCGCTGTCAGTCCGTCTGTAACCACCTGTGTCCTGTGTCCGTCTGTTTTACTAAGGTAACAAGGTCCCGTTTTAACCCTTTGGGTACGGAACCCTAAAAACTCTAAATTGAAAAAGTCACGAAACCCATTCGTCATGTCTATTCGAAACGGTTATTGGTCAATAATCCGCGTTCATGTGAATAGGCGAGTTATCGAGTTAGGGCGAGTTTAATGGTCGACCGAGGATTACCGCTCGGATCGGAATTAGATAACGGTACGAATCGACGATTTTAGATACGGTTCAAAGCGTTCCCTAATTGAATAACAAGGGCTTTCGGTTATTGGGATTTTTTTTAATAAAGTTTTTTGGTAATGTCTTTATAAAAATGAATGGAGACAATGGAGGTTATTTATCGAGCATAGAGTCCTACAGAGTCAACATACCCAGAGGCCCTACTTTATTTTGTCATTTAGGAATTATCGGTCGATCTGACCGATAATTTTCTTCAGGAGTTTCAAACAAATTTTAAATTTCGAACGTCACAAATTATCGGTCAAAAGATACGCAGGTGCCCTCCAGGGTCTCGTGGGTCATAGGCCCACGAGACCATGGAGGGCTACTGCCTATACTTAATTGGGTATGTTGACTGGATTCTAGAAAAACATGTCTGACTAACACCAAATTAAAATACCGGACAAGTACTTGTGGCGATATGTTCTAACGTGCTGCTTCGGATTACCAATAGTCGCGGGTTCGAATATTACCAAGTTCAAATTTTTTAAAGCATTTTTCCAGAGTCAATATTTCTTTTAAGTGTGGGTAAACACTATTAAAACAATTTTTTGGAACGAAGTTCCTTATCGAGCGTTGCAAAAGGGGGCTAGACGGAAATAATTAAGACCAAAAGTTGTAACGACACTTTTTGCTATACCTAGTTGTAAGGAACTTCGTTCCATCCGGGTGTCCCCCGACACCTCTCAAGTTTTTTAGTTACTTTATGTTATTAAATGCTAATTAAAACAACTATAACTTAGGTTATAAGCCCTAACTCACGCAGGTAGGTTTAAATAATGTCCTTTAGGCTTGATTCGACCAAACTAAAATAAGCAATTCGCCGCATAAATCGTACTTTTTTTCATTGAACAGCATGAGGATCGAACAAAAGACGATTTATGCGTAGAATTGGTTAACCTATTCCAGTTTAGTTGAATCGAACCTCAGTAATTTGAACTAAGATATTAGGTACGTACCTATAATATGTAAGACCGCAATAAAACGATAAGTTGCCTAAGTTCAGAGTGCGCTCGAAACTTTACACTATACTGTAGTTTGTCTTTTCCTGCAGTAAAGTTTCCACTCAGGTGATAATAAACTTTAACAAGTTCTTTTAAGTTAAGTATAAGTTATTATCTTCTTCTTCTATCTAATATATAAAATTTCCATGTCACATTGTTAGTTACCGTACTCCTCCGAAACGGCGCGACCGATTTTTACCAAATTTTATATGCGTATTCAGTAGGTCTGAGAATCGGCTACTGTCTTTAATTTATAAGGCAAACAACGTTTGCCGGGTCAGCTAGTTATTTTATAAACTGTAGATGGAGTACCTAATATTCAGAATACTTTGTAGGTATGATCTTGCGGTTTCACTCGCATATGTAGGTACCGATGCGTGGAAATTTCCAAAAATCTTTAATTAGTGGATACCTAAATGAGATTTAATGAGTTTAAGAGCTGCTTAAATTTTTAAGTAGCCCTCAAATGTTTAAGAGCTTTTCAATATTTGGTCAATAGTTTCTAAATAAAACCAGCACTTTAAGTGTGTCGATAAATCAGCTATCAAGAGCATGATAAATATCCCGATGTAAGGGGACAGTCTACCTACTATTTTCTCCAAACAAACTTTAAAAAAATTTCTTTATGCCATAAGTCCTATATCAGCCATGTCCATGCCTCTGCGTATTGACTTTTTTCGTTTTCTAATTTTTCTGAATTTTATTTCTATAAAATTAGAAAATTAAAATATCTAAAACGTAGGGTCATAGAAATGGCAGATAATAGGTTTTATGGCATTAACATATTTGCTCTAATGTCTTTATCCAGGGAGGAAACAGTCGACTACGTTTGTATGTAGAAAGGGTAGATAGACTGTCCTCTTAAATGCCTAATTTTATCAGACCTTAAATTTAGTATGTACCTATAGATTTTAACAAAACAACCTCAGACTGTGTACACAGAAATAACTATAACAAATGGGTACGACAATGTCCCCGAAACATGTCCCAGATGGAAAACTAAATCTTAGTTTACGTGCTTCGGCAGAGACTATCGTCTACTGCTATAAAATTGCCAATAAAGATCTGTGGGTTGTCTCAAGACTCGTATAGAACTGAAGAAGTTTTGTAAGTTTTACTACGTGATATTGTAGTTGAAATGAAGAAATTGTTTCCGTTTAATTTTCAGTGAGTTAGATTAAAAATTATAGGCCATTTTTTAAAGTTTGTAAATTACTTTTGAATAAAGTAGGCCTACTATAATTTAGGTAGTGATGATAATATAGGTAATAATATATGCATTTTATAGTGCACACAGGAATAATCGCTGGCTTAGTGTCTACTATTATACCTAGTTTGCTCGTAAAATTGTAATTGAAATGGGCGTCTATACGTGTGGGTTCCAAAGGTGCCTCTACAGCCCCGTGATACAGGACAAATAGCTTAAAGGCTTATATAAATACAAAGAAAATAATAGGTAGTTACTTCAATAACATAGAAATGCTATTAATTTCGTATGGATTGAAAAATAATCCTTTTTTGGTATCAACACTTATACTCACCATCCAACAAATAAAAATAATTAAGTACCATTGATCTCAACCTTAAGTAGGTACTAACTATAGATTCTGAGTTCGTTGGTACTATATCCTCTCAAAACCTCCCACGGATGAGAAATACAAACACACGGAACAAAACTTTCTTCATTTATCTCAGCATTAGGGCAAAGCCTTTCTGTTTACATACGTACTTTGAAGTAAGTATGATAGTAGGATATATCAGGCTAATCTTAAAAAATCCAACCGAGCAAACATTGCGAAATTAAAATTAACTTTGACTTTTGTAATCTTTATCGTACATGGCTTTTCATTGCGGAAACCTCTTTCTATTTAGGTTCAGTAAAATTAAGATAGGATAGATAGATAAATTAAGTCAGGAGACTTATGCTTTAAAAAAACAATTCTCTTATTACGAATGTGTTAACATTTTTCTTAATCTTTTGTTCCAGGTAAACATCTTTATTACCTACAGCTTCCGTTTCCGGTAAAATGCGCGTGAGTAACTGTAGGTAGATAGTTAAATTACAGTCTGATTGATCTTGATCACCCATTTAATAATTAAGCCGGGTCCACACTAGCAAGCTGTAACCGTAACCATTGTATGTACTGTAACCAAAAGAGATAGTATGAAAGCGAACCTGTGACGAGTGGCACACACGGGCTGACGATTGTCGGTCTTCACTGCAAAATTAGGATCACATGATCAAAGCAAAAAAAAGCAGATACGTTACTTCTTCTTCTCATTGGAGGTCGCATTCCGAAGACATACATCTTATATTTTTAGTTGTAAAAAGTTACGGTTACAGCTCACTAGTAAGAACCCGGCTTAAGATGGTTAATTGTTATGGTAACAACCCAAAGACGCGCAATGCAATAACTTCGACGAAGATTAAAGGACGTCATTTAAAAACCATTTGAATTTGCTGTGACGATTGTTACCCCATGTTTTCTGGAATACAGTAAGCATACCCAAGACTCGCTAGGCTACTGACTCGAACTTTCTATAGTCATTAACTCTGATAATTATATTATAATTTATAGACGAGATTCAGATTTATACGAGAGAGAAAACACACATGGCCCACACGCCATACCATACCACGGATGGGTACAGTTATATAGGTATACATCATACAGGTTTATCCGGCGGACACAGCGTTAACAGACACAGACTGCATTCACAGTACAAAATACAAAATGCACAAGATACTTCTTGTAAATGTACCTACGCCTGTCCTTCTGTCCGATCGTCTGACTGCTGTTTCTGATTTTCTCGAAGGACACAGGTACACAATGGCACCGGATACGGGCCTGATCCGTCGGACCCATCCGTGCGTTAAGCACTTTGTCCATGCGTTACAGCACAAAGTACTTTTCCCTCAGACAAATCCGCGTAATAAGAAGACAGCTTTTTGTGTGACCCGGCTTAGTTTAGTCACAAGTATATAATTAGGATGTGGTTTAGTTAGCTTAGTTTAGTCACAAGTATAAACCTAATTAGTAGGCTGTGGTAGGCTTTGGTTTAGTTTAGGATTTAGCCACCCAAGTCTAAACAAAAATGTCACCTCGTAAACATAACTAGATCACTCACAAACTAACGTCCTTGATACACGATACATAGCATCAGTTGACACTACAAATATCGAACGATCCTTTTTCCCAACACGAGTAGTTATCCAAGCGAAGTTGATAAATGACCCTTGACGTATTATTAATAGGTTTACAGACGAGACTGTAGTGTGAAGTATTGGAGGTACCAATTAGGTTTACAAACCCGGTGTTGTTTTTTCTTTTACATCGATTGTTAGTATCGAATTCAAAAGGTTTTTAGTTTTTGTCGTGATAGAGATGTGCTGAAGAATTTAGACACAGGTTATTTCAGGGAGTAGCAATTAACCCCGTTACTTATAAACGATGACTAACTTTATGTCCCATTTGTAATTTACTCTGACATGAAGTTTCAAAGTTAACAGTGATAATCGTTACAGAAAGTGAGTCATCGTTTATAAGTAAGGAGGAAAATATATAGAAAAATATAATGAATTGTAAGAAGGTATTAGAAAAAATATTGATCGAAAATGAAACGAATTGGAAGTCAAAAGTATATTTATTGTTTATTATGTATGGCTATGAGAAACTTTGAAAGTTTCTAGAAAATCGGATTGTAGTATTGTCATAATAGATGATTCAAAAGATGCATTTTTGATTTGTTTTCCGATTCTTTGTTTCATGCAGATACGTTATAAGGACCTTAATCGTTTGGTGATAAATATTTTTTTCTTATTAATAAGTATTGCATGTGTTTAGTTCCATAAACTAGTCATGGCACTGCTCTCTGAGCTAAGAGCTTAAACTAAGTTTGTTATAATGACATAACCTAACTTAGAACGGCTAACTTAGGTCGTGTAACCGCGAGCACTTGAGTTCAATAGGTTTACGCTTTGACCTATTGAAAATTAATCGCTCTTATTAAAAGCAATCAAATTTCAATGAAGGGGTTGCGCAAAATGGGTTAGGTTTTGGTATAAGGACTTTGGTAATAAAACTACAGTTTTTAGATCATAAACGAATCTCAATTAATATTTATCGATACTTATTTATTTTAAAGTTGGGTCGGTTGCCTGCTTATCGCCGATGAACTTGGCAGACTTTTAGGTAGCCTGTTCTTTTGTCGAAAAGACTTTTTAGTTTTGACGGCCTTAGTGGCGCATCGGGCGAGTACCCGGCTGCAAAGCAGAAGGTTACTGGTTCGATTCCCGCCGGGGATAAGTATTTATGCCGACCATAAATGCTTATTTCTGGTTTTGGATGTATTCTATAATATGTATCTTAGATCAATATTGTGAAAACATCAACTACAATTTAATATCAAAATAAAAATTGAATTTACCTATAACTAATCGAAACAAAATATTCTTGAATAAATATTCGTCATAAAAATGTTTAAACGCTCAATTTATACTGCTTTATTAAAACAATGGTATGAACTTTGAACAATACATTTTATTTTCTGGTTTGCTATCGAGAGCTTTTAAAAATACCTAGTAAATTGAAGTTGAATTTTACAATAATTGTTTTATTTATATTGCTGAACATTTATGAACTGTTTTCATTTAAAATGTTTGTCAGCTCCTTTTATAGCTGCCTGCACAATAACACGGGATTTTTCCGGCGGACACAACAGCGATCCGTAAATACGGACACTGCTCCGTGTGTGGATAAACCAAGTGACCGTTTGTGGGTCGAATCCGGGGCTGCGTCTGTCAGACCAAATCTGGGCGTGTATGCTCAGCAATACTGCAGTAGGTACAATAGAGTATACAATGCAAATTTGTTGTCCGCCAGATAACTTCGTGTAGTGTGGGCAGCTCTTAGCGAATATATTTAGTTAATGTTTCCAATCAAGTCATCTTTCTCAACTTAATAATATCATCCCTAACACAGATCTTCCACCTCTTACTTGACTCTACGATTATTTCACTCCAAGTTGTGTAAATCCATAATTTGGTAGTTCTGTGTATACCCTATTATAGCCTTCTTATTGTACTGTTGGTTGGTGTTGCAGTGGCGAGTCCTCCTGGCGGCGCGGGCGCACCGCGCGAGGAGACGCCCCGCCCGCCGCCACCCCCTGCACCCCGCAACGGCACCCCTCCCAGTAAGCACGGTTTCTACGACTTACGGCCAATTTCTTAGTTGAAAGTAAAAGTCGAAGTATAGCTAGAGTAACATCCCAAAGAAGAAGCTTTAGGATATCACTTTGACTGTTACTTAGACTTTCACTTTCAATGAAGAATTGCCAGTTAGTGGCGGTTACTGCTAAGTAAAAATGTTAACGAGGGTGTTTCAATTTCTATGACTATGTGGCATGTTAGTAATTGATGTTTTGTGACAATCATTCTGTAAACAACTTTCATCCTTACTGTGCTAACATATTTTTTTTGCAAAAAATGCATGTTTTTGGCCGATACACTTAGCACGCATATACCTATATCTCACGTTTTTTGTTACATCTTATATGTACAATTATTTAAAGCCGATCAAACTTTCCAACTTCGAAACTACCACCAAATTGTATTTGTAATCTGTCGCCCTGTTGCTACATAATAATGTGTAACAAAGAAAAACTAAATTAATTCTGAAAATGTACAAATTATTAAATGTACGTTACTTAACACCCTCGTTTAATTATTATATTAATTACGCATAACAATGCAGTCAACCGTCGGAAATATCATATCTGACAGCAGCCGTAGCCGCCACGTCGATTCGTGCACGTTCGTAGCGTTCTTAGCCCGAGAGAAGAGAGCGAAAAATTGCAACTAAATGATTTTTTTTAATAACCTATATAGTCATCCCACTGCTGGGCTAAGATCTCCCTAACATCCTTCCAAGCAGTCCGGTCCTGGGCCAGGTTTAGCCAATCTCAAGATCGTCACGCGATTCCGACGTCCGTCTTCTGGAACCCATTGCGTGACGACCTAGCCCATCGGTCGGGATGCATCCGACTGACGCCCAATCCCACTTAATATTGACAGTTTTGGAACAAAATTCCTTATCGCGCATTGCGAAAGGGGGCTAGACGGAAGAATTAAGACCAAAAGTTGAAACGGATACACTTTTTTTTGTTTGGAACTTCGTTCCATCCGGGTGTCCCTTGACACCTCTCAAGTTTTTTTTCCTACATTGTATAAAACTAATTATTCATATAAATAATGAATTTAAAATAAACTGCCACTGTACAGTTTTGTTGGTAATAATAAATCTACAGAGATATTCATTTTCATATCTAGATTTCCATAGATGTAGGAAAACTTGAACATAAAATGCAATTAACGTGATATTAAGAATTATTCATTATAACCACTACAGTTATTTATTCTAACAAATAAAATCAAATAAGTCGAGACTGTGATTTAAATGCCGGTTTCCTCTGACCTATAAACAAAATATTTTAATGAGAGTAATATTTCAAAGAAGTCCCCATTTCCTAAACATTAGAAACCAGTTGCAATCATTGGCGTCCATCTCTCGGGCTATTTGTTCGTCTCCTCTCTCGCGTCACCGCTTCGTTTTGACATTTCGTTTGATGTCACCACTCACCCTATTTCATGTACAGACACGCTGTATTATGTTCACGTCATTTTTTTTTCAGAGGGGAACTTTTGAGGGTTAATATTTTTAATTATAAAAAACATGGCTGGTTTAAGGGCATCGTCCATCACACCGGATCATAAGAACGCAACTTAATTATTTATCGCTGATGAAGATTTTTGTCGATCATATTTGCATGATCAGGTGCAGTTTTGTAAAAAGAAATTTGGAAATCTTCAAACTACTTTTTCAACTATAGGTACTTCGTTTTTTAATTGTAGCATACAATTTAACACATCTTCCTCAAGAAATAATGTCAAATGCAAAGACCAAAAACGTTAGATCCTAGTCTAGAATAGAAAATGCGTCCGCATTCCGCAACTATTATCAAACTCGCTTGCCGTAATAACGTCGTATCTACTAGACTTTCCACATTCCTGCGATTTACCTATGCGAGTAGATTAATTTTACGACTTTCATCATAGTGTAATCTCATGTAATTACAAGTGTCGTGTGGTTTTAATCGTGTAATTCTGGGATTGTGATCGTTTCGTCTGGCAAAATTAGCTTTCGTCTGCTGTGCAGTAGTACTGGTTTTCAGTTGGTGGTTTATAAAACAAACCAGGATAGCAGCAAAGAGTATATACTTCTCAGGCGATCTACTGTTCTCATAAACCTAATAATTAGCTAAATGTTATGGTTAAAAGTTTCTGAGAAACTGGGCTACGTAGCTTGGCTTCATAATTGGGCCATGGGACGTGATTTTACTACGCAGATTTCCTCACTATGTTTCCCTTTGCCGTTAGGGCGATGTTATTGGAGGAAAACAATTTTTTTTTTAGAAAAATAAATTGATGCGCATGTATTTTAAAAAATATGTAAAAAATAAAATGTCAGCCGGGATTTGAAACCATGACATTCTGAATGAAAGTCGAGGTATCTACCACTAGACCAAAACCGCCCATAATAATTAACTATTAGGGTGATATTAGACAGTTCACTGCGAGTGATTCACTGCGAGTGAACCGCCAAGGTTGTTTAAATAATCGACTTTGAATTAAAAAAATAGGAATTACAGTGCAAAATCGAGTGGCTTGTAGGTAGAGAGAAAACGGTCAAGTTGGCAATATTGTTTTTAAATTTGACATTTCTTTGACATATTTTTGTTGAAATTAAAGACATTTTTTGGTTTGAATCGCGTGGTTTTTATTACTTTTAGCATTATTACAACGCTCAACGTTTCGAGACCTTTCCAGGTCTCTTCTTCAGGATAGACTAAGATGTGATTTGTCATTCTAATGTATTAAAAAGTTACAGTGAGACTACCGTCTTATTATTAAAAACTATTAAAATGTTATCAAAAACGTTCCTGTCTACGCAGGTTCCAAATTGCAATGATTATTATTTACTTTATTGTTAAATTTTATTATTAAACTTTAATTTTTAATTTTAACTCTATTACTTTAATTTACTTTATTATTTACATTTTATTTAGCCTATCATTACCAACTATGCACAAATCACCTTTCAACGATTAATTTATCACTACGTGACTTCGCAAACGCGCCCCTTCATGAGAAGAAGTCACAAGAAACTCCTGGGAGTTACGTTCCTCATGCTTACATCAAATTTATTCTAATCAAAAGCTAATATAAAATACTATATTCTACAACCGGCAAAAGTGGCTGACAGTGTCCTGTTGTCTAGCAGCAGTTGTTGGCTGGGCCTGGGACTTAATCAAATGTAGTACTGGGTCCCAGACAAGCGGCACCTTCCAGCCATCCTCCCTATTGAAATTGTTGGGGTGTTTCTGAATTTCAATGGCTTCCCGAAGCATTCTAGGTACATACCGCTTCTCAGTAGCCAGTATCCGTGCCTGATCGAAGCGGAGGTAGTGGTTTGGCTTGTCCAGCATGTGTTCACAAACTGCAGACTTCAGAGACCGTCTGTGCTTCACATCAGGTATATGTTCCTTAATCCGAACGGCAACACTTCGTTGGGTTTGCCACAATCGATTTTGTAGATACCAGCATCCTCCAGGGGTATGTTACACTTGACAGGTCTTAATAATTGTTGGATCTTCTTGTGTGGCTTATAATATGTTTTAATTGAAGCTCGTCTCAAGATTCCTCCAATTTTGTCGGTGACCCCCTTGATGAATGGTAGGATAGCCGGGACTCTCTCGACCGTAGGTGGTTTTGGGCGGCTTCTGTGAACGTGGCGCGCACCACCGTGCGGGACAGCCGGAGCGTGTGGAACTGGTTCTTGACGCCGGTGCGGGATAAAGCTTCCAGGTCTTCATCTATCTGTTGGCCGGAAATATAGCAGTTTGTTATACGTCCAGTATCACAAGGCTGGAGGGTTATCGGAGCGCCGCCGTCTGGCACAAAAAGAAGCTTGAAACTTGTCAGAACCCAACGGGAAGAAGTATGATAGGTAAAAGACTAAATTGATAGAGTAAGACTTACAACCATAAAGAAACGGGTGGTGAGCGGCTTTATCACTCATCACTCATATTGAATCAATAATGAACTGTCTAATATCGACCTTATGAACTTACAAAGAAGTTTCATTATCAACTAATTAATTAAAAGATCTTCAACTATTGGTTTTTCAGACCCTAGACTAATTATTTCTCTAGACAACCATTTTTATTTCACAAAAGAAAAAATACTTACGTTACGTGGAAAGGTAAATTAAAAAGATTTATAACTTCTTCTCGTTGATAAAATTGTTATCGTACGTATTATTACTTTAGGTATTAGCTTCTTGAAGAGGTCCTTTGAGAAAAACTTTGATCCACGTTAACCTACCTAGTCTAGTCGTTCGAACAGTCTTAAGGCCCCTTCGCACGGTGCTAATCCCAAGCCACTCTACTAAACCAGGTCAGTAAGCCAGTGTTTGCCAATTTTGATAGGCTAGCAAAAAGGGTAGGTATCTCTTATTTGTCCTGTTGACGGAACAAATCAGGATTTTAATTTTTTTTACCTCCCATATGCTAGGGTAGTTTTTCCATTTGACCCGTTGAATTAAACACAAGACTAGAGCTAGAAAACACTTAAGACAAATTTGGTTTTGTTTCGATTTTCTATTGTTTTTCTGTCTTGTTTACTACCCTAATTCAACAGAACAAATGGATGGTACCTATTTTACAATCTTAGTCAAATGGCTTGGTAAAATGGCACCATGTGAGTGTCAATTACATAGTCTATATAATTGCTTGAACTCTCTACCTGGTACTTAATTAAAGGTGAATAGATAATTTCAAAGTTCCCAATAAAATATATATTCTTATTTACTTTTAATATTTATTTATATACTACTATCATTGAGATATTATGTACTAGTTGTCACTGGTGGTGATGTTTCAAATTAAATATATAAGTTATACTATCGTGATGTTTTAGATTCTTTTATCGCGATGTAGCAAAGATGTGGCCTAGCACTTCGTCGTAGATCGAAGACGAAGTTAAAATCTTTGCGATTCAAAGTAGTCATAGAATTAACGTCAAAGAAATTCGTGGCGCCATAGCAACGTCGCGACTTATCAGGTCTAAGGGATAGATAAAATATATTTAGACCTTTACATAATAATATACTTACCTACCTATTGTTATTTATTATCTTGTACAAAACTGTAGGTACAGACAAAGTCTACTTTTAAAGAAAATCCATTTAAAACAACTTATTCAAATAAATACAAAATCTTTAGTTTATTATTAAACAGTTGGAATAACATTTTGGTACCAACATTAAAATAAGCAAACCCAAACTTTTGATTAAATATTCATAAAGCATTGGATCTGAATAGTAAAAGCTTCGGCAAAACCTTTTGGAACTGAAAAGGCGCAACTGACGGACTGATTTCAGAACAAACGGTAGATAAGTTTGAATGGGCTGTATTTGGACGAAATAAATAATGCATTTTTTTCTTAGTTTTTTGGGGGTACGAGATGATGTGTACCTCCAAAGGGAAGATCTTCCACCAGGCAGTTGGTTTTGCCCGGTAGGCCGCGGCCCAGGAGTTGTATATGAGCTTATCTCGGAAAGAATGTTGATAGCGCGATTCAGGATTTCATACTAGTAACGCCATCTAGTTGATTCTGTGGGCGTCCGCCACATCACTCCCTCTCGAGACCGGAGGTCGATGCAGATTTTTTTGCCAGTGTGCCAGTTGTGTTGCGTGCGTCTCAGTGAGTCGAGACGGAATATCCCAGTGAGTCGGGATGCTGCTCCAGTGAGTCGGAGTCTTTGAATTCCACGGTGAGTCGAAAGATGCTGTTCCAGTGAGTCGGAACAGTGATGTCCACGGTGAGTCGGGACGTGTGAAGGGGGCATAGCACGTGATGATCCAGCGTGTCGATGGCCAATCGATTAGGTGCCGGATCTCGGAAGCGTGCTGCAGGTGCCCAGTTGCGATGCGGTGTAGCCGTTGGAGGGTGAACCAGTGCTTGTAACTACACAGGCGTCGTGGTCCAACCAATGTGGCTAGAAGTGGTTGTCGGCTGCTGCTGGCAGGATGCAGGGGGTAGGTGAGGGTGGTGCGGGGTTGAAGCTCATGTCGGCGAAGGTTGCGCTCTTGTCCATGTGCGGGGTCACCAGTTTGGGGGTACGAGATGATGTGTACCTCCAAAGGGAAGATCTTCCACCAGGCAGTTGGTTTTCCCCGGTAGGCCGCGGCCCAGGAGTTGTATATGAGCTTATCTCGGAAAGAATGTTGATAGCGCGATTCAGGATTTCATACTAGTAACGCCATCTAGTTGATTCTGTGGGCGTCCGCCACAGTTTTGTAGGGCGGTGTTGGTCTAATGGTAGTTACCCCGACTTTCATTCCGAGGGTCGAGGGTTCAAATCCAGGCTGACCGCGCACCAATGTCTTTTTCTTTAAGAGGATAGTCTCCATTCTCTTTCTCCATACAAACGTAGTTTAAATTTTCCTCCCTGGATAAAGACATTAGAGCAAATATGTTTATGCCATAAAAACTATATCTGTCATGACAATGCCTGCCTTTCCCTTTCCCGGTTGCCTGTCTACCTTTTTATTTATTTTTATTTTCTAATTAAAATAATAATAAAAAATAAAAAAAAATTAAATAAGATTTTCTCAAGTGGAAATTAATTTTAACTAAAATATAATTAAAATTAATAAAAACCATAAAGAGTCCCTAGGTATGATGGTATCCAAAAGTCTGGCTGCATGCCTCTTTGGAAAGCAATATCTATTCGTTGGCCAAAGTAGCAGCCGGCATTTTATGTTGGTTTTTTGAGGAAATGGTTTTTTTATTTTTTTTTATTTTTTTTTTATTTACCGAATAAAACTTAAATAACATTGATTTCTTAAAATTAGCATAAAAAAAACCACAGAGGTTTAGATACTAATGCTAATAATCTACGTCTATCTAATAAATAAGTATATGGAGAATACAAATAGAGAAAAATAAATAAATATAAAAAGTATAAATAAATACGTCGGGAAAAAAAAAAAAGATAAGTTATTTCGTAAATATTAATTTTGTGGGTATAATGCAAGGTAGGTAGTTGGGTGAATAAACATTATGAAGATAGATAAGATGTGAATTGGCTAGCGCAGTACACAGAATGTAAAGGTTGCAGGTTCAAGCCGTGTCGTTTGCAAATTTATTGGAAAGCATTTCTTCATAAAAACAGTTTTCCAAGTGAAGGAAGTTTAAATAAAAACAAGGGATTTTTATTTTCTTTATAAATTATTTCAACTTATATGAAATTCATCTCTTTTATCATGCGATGAATAAAAAGAAAAATGAAGCACTGTGTTTTTAAGTACCTACCTAGGTATATGTAGGTAAGTATCTAAATACTTACTTCATTAACCGAATCTCTCCAGTTATTCAATTCCATCGTTAAAATGGCACGAATAGCCTTATTAATAAACGTAGAGTAAGATCAGAGTAGTCAAATACTCAAATACTCAAGAACTTTCAAAGTTGACAGACAGAAACAAAAAGTGATAAAAGTATTCCGACCTTATTCCACGTTTATTAATAAGGCTATAAGCGTTTTATTCAAACACGGCCAATTTGGTTTTCTCTTAAACCTGTGCTTAAACCAAGTATCACACTTTGATGGCAATTTGCCGGATTAAAATTAACTGGTTTTATTATTTTATTTATTGGTTTGTATTATTATCGCATGTTGTACATTTCTACTATTAAATTTATTTTGGGCATGTTTGTCATCATAATATATATATTTGTATTTACCTACGCAGTATGTTCTGCATGCCTGGTTTAATTGCTAGTTAAATGTTTTGTAAAAAATAAAAAATAAACAAATTTTAACCCTCTGAAGTGTGTAAATAGTCGTGCAGTTTTTTGTCAGTTCATCCATTTCGTAGTTAATTTTTATTTTTTTTATAATTTTAACACTCACTTGCACGAAAGTCCATTAGACAATAACGTCATCAACATTTTAATAACAGATTTTTCAATAGAATATCTGATCATTAAAACGTTAATGCCGTCATCATTATTTAATGGACTTTCCTGCAACTGAGTGTTAGTGTAGGGGAGATCAGCCCAAAACGGGTAGGCTTGTTTATACGCGTTCTATTACTGCTAGTGCGAATGTGTGAGTGCAAAGCGGCGCCTCGGCCAACACACAATCACAGTCAGTCGGCTCAGTACTATGGCGCGCGCGAGCAATATCAAGGTGAGTGAAAAAAAAGTTTTTTTGGTGATTTCACTAAAAAAAAACGCGATTTTATGATCTTGATTACTCCAATGTGGTGCATAATATGTTTATGTGAGTGTTGTGTTATGATTTTGCAAGTATTAAGCTTGTTTTATCTGAATATCGGAAGGTTCCTGGGTTTCGTGTTTTGAGGTTATTGTAGTTTAAATTGAAAACAAACGTTTGGGCAAAACGGGTAAGGGCATATCGGGGCATATATTTTATAGGTATTTGATCTCAAATAATCAAAAACATTTTGCAATAAAAACATAATAATATATATTTATGGTGTCTAAAGTTTATATTATCGTTATGGAGAAAACTTAATTAAAAATATTATTAATATTAAGTTATGAAAAAAAAATTATTCAGGAAGAATAAGTACAATTATTTAATTTTAGTTGTCTGATATCACGTATTTAACAATAAAAAATACTATTTTTAATAATAAAGGTTTGATTGATACAAAAAGCGTTTTAATTATAATAATATTACCATATTTAGTCAATACCCGTTTTAGGCCCCCCCTACGGGCAAATCGGGCAATTCGAAGGGTTTCGCTTTTTTTGTATTTTTCGTAATATTCAAGACATATACAATGACTGTTATATATTTTTAACAGTTAATGAATTGGTCATTTGAATGAATAGAAATACAAGTTTCATCGAAGCTTCCTGGCTGTTTTATTGAACATCTCCCTTAGCTTACCCGTTTTGGGCTGGTCTCCCCTACATAGGTATACCTAGGTATGTTTTATTGTCGAGGAAAATTACACTCGGTCAAGCGAAAGGAAAGGCAGGTACTTACCCAATTATTCCAAATTGTAACCCGACGGTATTTACCTAGGTAAATCCAGTTGCTTTATCAGTCCTTCCTTACCTTGTTCTTTTAAAGGGCAGATTCACCTAATCTAAACAATAAATGATTTCCATGCTAATAAAAAAAAAACAATGTTGCCAGGACGAAGGATGTTGTTGTTGTTGTAGTAATGTGAGATTATGTGTGCCAATAAATGAGGCAAATATGTAAAATAACTGTATTTTGATCACTAATTAATTTACTATTTTAGGAACAACAACTATTAATGAATTTATTGTGATTTATAATTATGGATTTCCTGTTTTGATTATAATTTAATAATTAATTCATTACACCCAGTAAGTAAATGTCGTCCAAGGTATAAAGGTTATAATGGGTACGTACTCTACTGTAACAATATTTTGAGACACTTATTCTATAACTCAGACGTCTCAACATCGCCTCAGCATTGTTAGATTTTTCTTCTTCTTCACGGTTCAACAATTATTGGAAATTTTGCTGATATTGTTTTCTTTCAATACCTTTGCAGGTCTCTTTTTCCTGAAGAAGAGACCTGTAAAGGTCTCGAAATATTAAGCATTGCTAAAAGTAAGAAACACCACGCGAAATGAGTTTAATTTCGATTTTGCTGAGTTTCGCTAAAGCTTTTGAAGGTTTAGTAATTTATTGCAAAATTGCCAACAATTACTGAACTGTTTTCGAAAAAATCTAAGAATGTTTTTTTTATTTTTCGAATAAATTTTAACAGAAATTTCACTTTTGACGTATGTACCAAGTTTGCCAGGAAAAAAATCATAGTTTGATCCCTATTTAGTTAATAGAGATCGAACTATACCTCTCCACCCAATACCTATCCTCCTATGTATACTTTTTCTAACAGAACATTTTTCTCCACCAGAACAAGGCGCACTCACAATCGTCCGCCGATCGTCCAGTCGGAGCAAACCGGAAAGTTGCCCGACACCGACTGACGAGCAACTCGATCAGCTAGACCTCGACACTGAGCACTTGCCCGCCGTCGACACGCCCGACGCTTGTGATAAAGCCGCACTTAGGTAAGACACTTCAACCTTACAAACGAATGCACTTAAAGCGACTGGTGCCGATAATTTTGGGATAATTTTGGGATTTGGGTGATTCTCTACGAGACCCAAGGCTTGCTATGTTTTTTAAAGGGTTCTTTGGGCATTTAGATTGAGTTTCTGTTTTTAAAATAAACACTACATTTTTAGAAATCTAAAAAACGCGCCTATTTTTCTTTTCAGAAAATGTTATGTAGGTACCTAAATACGTATTTCTACGTACAAGCCGCGTTAAAAATTTTGTTAACTTAGACTCTCACTGTTCTTAGTTTGTACCATCACCACGAGTTTTAAAACATCTTTTTGGATATGTTTTGAATGGGTTTTGGATTGACAAATGCGACCGGGGCGTCTTAAAAGGCGGTGCAGGCGGTGCGGTGCAGCTGGCCTGCAGAGTCTATTATGTTAATTTGAAAGCTATATTTACGCGAGCAATTAAGGGAGGTGCACAATGATTGTAAATGTGCCAAGACAGTATTACCTAGTTGCATCTTCCCGTAAACTTCACTGAACCCACTATAATAAAACTCGTTAATGAACCCATTGTTGGCGCTGTCCATAATTATACAGGATATTTATTCCATTATTCCCATAGAATCGGAACTTACGCAGACAAACCCGCGACAAAAAGAAAACTAGTAAATAGGCAACTAAATAAAAAAGCGTAGGCACATAAATTTACATAAACAGAAATATCTTGTTTCACCAACACTTTAATAGAGACGTGACAGGGTTGCAAAGAAAGAAACATAACTCGATAAAGTCTGACGTTTAGAAGAGACTAAAGGCAAGGACGTGGCGTTACTGACTGATAGGACAATGTATGGCTCTGACGTGTATGGCGCACTTCGCAAAATGACCATTTCGCAGAATGTGCATTTCTCACATGGGGCAATTATTTTAATGTGCACTTCTCAAAAGGAGCATTTCTCATAATGAGCATTTCGCAAAATGCGCACGTCGCAGAATGTGCAGTTCTCTAGGATAACTCATTTTTTAATATATTTTTTTTGAATTTATTATATCTTTTGAAATTATATAAGTATCTGCTTAAATCTACATACTATTTTTTGCATTTGTATTTTTATTTGTAAAAATATGAGGTGAGTTTAGTAAAATAATTATACTTCTAGTGACCTAAAAAGTGTTTGTTATTTGGTATTTACAAGTTTATAATGCGATTAATTATTATATATTTTTTTGTATAATAAAGTAAAATTGTAAAAAAACGAAAATTGTGATTTATAATATTTTTTGTAAGGATGATATTTATTGGAATATTATTTCATTAGGTTTAACCTATATTTTTTTATAAAAATATTAATATTTTAACGGTAACATATTTAACTGACGAACAAAACCTAGTCCGGATTTAAAATAAATGATTTCTTAGTGAAAGTTTTTTTATTATAAATAAATAAATATAAGTGTAACATAAATAAATAATAATAACAATAAAACAAATAAAAACGACACACGGAATGAACAAGCAAATGCAATCATCAAACAAACTGCAAAGAAACTTTAGTTCCGAAAAATTATAAGAGATTGAAACACTTGGTTTAGGCCTAGGTTCATAAATAAGGTTTTTTTAGAAAGTAGGGTAGCCTACCTACTTTAAGTAATAAATTAAAGAGGCTTTTACAATATGCAAATTTAATAAACCAAATGAATTTAAACAATGAGGTTTAAAACTGCCATTTGCTCACTTCAGAGGGCGCTATTGTAGCACGTCTGACTTTATTTGACACCTTCATAGTTTTTTCGTAAACAAACATGGTTATTTTGAGATAATTTTACAAAATGACGCTTTGTTCAGCTGTGGATTGCAAAAACATAGCAAATCATTTATTCCCCAAAGATGCCAAAAGAAAAAAACAGTGGATAAAAGCTATGAGGAGAAAAATCGACCTAGTAACTATTTAAGGTTATGTGCTCCCCATTTTAAACCTAATGATTTTTTTGAGAGAAATTCCTACACAGGTAAGACGTTTCCTTTCTTAAAACTACTAGTGTAGGTACCTACCTATTGATCGAAGGTTATAATAGTTTACTATTGTAACGATAGTCTGTATGAGAATGTATATTCTCTTAGGAATAGACCATTCCTTAGTTTTTACAGTATTTTCCACCTATCATCAATGATCATCGATCAGTGATCATCACAGACGTTTCTCTCATGCCAAGCTTTGTGTAAATTAGGGTCCTTATCTTACCTTATCCACATTTTCTCATTCATTCAGGTGATGAAAATAAATAAAAAGTATTGAGGAAAACAGCAGTTCCTTCTATATTTTCTTTTACCAAAGTAATTACCGAAATAAAGCCAGAAGACCAATAACGGTTAAACAGACGTCTAGAAAGAAGCAGAAGGAGACAGTGCTTAGATACAGCACCTGGACCTAGCAGAATACAAACCGAAAATAATAAATGCTGCAACTTTAGAGAAAATATTATGAAATGAAGGAAATTTTACTTATAAATTAAAGACATTTTTCGGTTATAATCACATGGTGTTTATTTTATTACTTAAGGCATTGTTTCAACGCTCAACGTTTTGAGACCTTTACATGTCTCTTCTTCAGGATTGACTGAGATGTTTTTGTGATTTGTCATTCTAATGTGTTAAAAAGTTATACTGTGAAACTACTGTCTTATCAAAATCTAAAATTAAAAAAGGTATCAAAACGTTCCTGTGTACACAGACTCTAGCTAGATAGCAAAGTTAGACTAATAGTTATTATTAACTATGCTTAGATCGTGTCCGTCAGCTAGGCCGGACCGGGCAACAGATTTACACCAAACTTTACACAAACAGATGTGCTTACAATGTGCCTACAAACCACTTCCAGCGGCACATTCACAATAACTGACTTCTATAGTGCCATTTCAATCTATTTTCAATAAAACTATGTAAAGTAGTTTCTTCATTTGTGCTTTGCATTGCACATGAAAGTAGGCATAGTTTCCTTCAAAGGCAACACGAAGAGTAACCAAACTTCTGCTTTCATATAACAGACGACCTTTGGGTGGTAGGTACTTGAAACCTCTCCGCAAACTCTTGGATGTGGTGTTTGGACGGCCGAGCGGTGGTAAATTGGTGCTAGCGTTAACATCTCCAAAGTGACTTATATCAGGAAACTCAGGAATTTCGTCATCGAGTTCCTCTTCGACTCCAATAATACTGTTTCTATCGTACGCCTCTAGCCTAAAACAAAAACATAGAAAATTCATGAAAAAATACCCTTGTCAACCATTTGTAAACAAAGACTTATTTTTAATAAAATCATAAAAATTACAAGTCGTACGACCCCGAAAATAAGCACGTATACTTATCTCAACATGTAGGTACTTTTTACAAAAGGGTTTTTACATATTTCCAACATATAAATCAGTACAAAGCCTTTTTGTAAACAATAACAAACAAACACTAACATGCACTTTTTTACTAACCTTTCAATCAAAACAGCTTTTTTTCCGCTAGTAGACGCATTCCTTTTTCTCAGCTCCCCTTTTATTTGGATTATACTCCACGTTGAATACATTTTAATTCATAAAATTGCTAAAGACACATGCAATCACAGTTGAAGTTTGGCGGCATCTGGCCGTGCTATACTAGCGCCACCTGCCTCGACCTTTTAGTTTCTAACCCCATTAAAAAGAAAATAATTAAGTACGTTGAGCAGTTATGTTGAAGACAATTAATAATTTACAAAGTATGGGTTTTACAATTGTACGTTTAAAAGGGAGACGGTAGTTCTCAGGGTCGTTGAGTAACAATAAAAAAAACGAGTAATTCTTGCACTTGAGAGGGAGGACTAGGACTTTGGAGCCGGAGCGGAAAACGTCTGAGCCGCCAGAATGGTCAGACGCCCAAGGATGTGTGGCTCGCTGCTACTTGAACGCCGAACGGTGCCGGTGCTCGCGCTGCAGGTGCAGACGCAGTGCAGGTGTAAGTAGGTAGGTGCAAGGGTAGGTGCAAGTGGTAGGTGCAAGTGGTAGGTGCAAGTGGTAGGTGCTAGTGGTAGATGCTAGTGGTAGGTGCCAGTGGTAGGTGCCAGTGCCCGTTAACAACGGGCACTGATTTTACTTATTATAAGAAAATACGGGAGAAAGTTATCTCCTATAAATATTGTACTGAGGTTAAGGATCTCAAGAAGAAAAGGCCGGGACCGCATGAGCAACCGTTTATATATGAATGTCCCCTCTTTGGAGGTCCATTCTAACCGGCAAGTGCCTAAGAAAATATTTTGTAAATAAAACTGGTTACGGAATAATTTGGAACTAAAAGTCCGTATTAGAATTCCGTTCCCTATATTTACATTTCATAATAGAAGCCTATAAGTACTTACAGTATGAATGAATTGATCAAATCTTTGAAACGTATGCCTAGGTATAGTGCTTATGTTGTCTAGACAGGAATAGGTGATCTAAGTTAGTAAACCCGCGATACTAGCGCCGCGGCTGGGTAATAATTCTCTATATGAAGTTACCAGACTATTGGACTACCCGCTCTCGAACGAAACAAAATTAAGTTCATAGACTATGGTAGAAAACCATAGACATGAAGCAATTCTAGCAAACAGAATTATGTTTAGAAATTATTAAATTAAGTATTATTTAAACATAAAGGATTGATAAAAACATTAAGTTAAGTTAACAATTGGCTAATTGATCTGTTATGATTTATTTTACATCGGAAAACAAAAATAAATTCCTTCGGTTGGTTCATAGACTAAAGCAATCAAACAGAAAATTATCCATAGACAAATAACGTTTGATTGATTTTTACGAAAAACAAAGCTGTCAGTTGTAATTTAGTAAACAAAACGGAATGAATATCTAATATAATATTAAATAAGTTCTTAATTACGTTATAATAGTTATTTAAAAGATTTTAAGTTAAGTGGAAAAGGACAATTGTTACAAGATGGCGCTAGTAAGAGAAACGCATATTCCTAGATCACGCTATCGTTGCGTCAAGCACATTGAGTTAGGTTGGTTGTAAGATTTTGTTTTGTATCGAATCTACTACTGGCTTCGGTGCTACGTATGAGTTGTGTACGGTTTCCTGGACCTTCCTATACGTAGTACCTGCAGCTATATTCGGTGCTTCCTCGTAGAGTGTACGGAATCCTGGACCTCTACGAGAAGCTTCGTAGCCCCTACGTCATCGTCTGTAGACCCGCTACGAAAAGTAATAAAACCCCTTCGTCCCGCAACCGGAGTCTCATTACCTCCCCTCTACCCACCGGTAACCCCTCACGTTACACTGGCAGCCCAACGTCGGGCCCGAATCCTCGAATTACTTGAGTCGTCGGAAGAGTTACCGATAGAGTCGTCAGGAGAGTCGAAGGTAGAAGGTCGCGTCAACGGTAGAGAAGACGTAGAGTCGACGGGAGAGTCAGCGTAGAGTCGACGGGAGAGCCGTTTTTCCGATGCACAACGGAGCCAGCGTTCACCTTGGAGCCATTAGCTGATAAACAAACGAGGACGGCGCGAAGCAGTACAGCCATTGGCATCGGAGAGAAGGAACACGACCAACGTAAACGATGACGTCAGAGCAGGTAACACAGGAGCTAGTGAGATCGATCACAACAGCAGCCGTAAAGTCTGTAAACTAACGCACGCTGCCGGTGCAGTACGATGCTCTACTTTATCTTCGCAGTTTTGTGCAGGGGGAGCGAGAGGAGGAACCCATCCACCCAGTCAGTACAGAAACGATGACGCCGATACCGGCGACAACTAAAACGACTGCGACGACACGGATGCCCTCACCTACAGCAAACAGGATCGTGTGCAACGTCTGTATAGCTCCAGGGGTTATCCGCAGAAAACGCGACAGTCGAAGACACGGCGAACGCTTAACAAATGTTAAAGAGACAGACCCCAATATCCGAAAAGACCACCGTCTGCATGAGTCCAAACCAATAGCATACATGACTATTCTAGACAGAAACTACCTAGAAACTGATTTGGAGCACTTCTTGCAGAGGGAGCGAGAGGAGGAAATCCAATCCAACCATGCCTTCCTTTTTCTTTTTACTGTCCTGTTCGTCGGGACGCCTTCACGGACAGAGGGGGAGTATGTAACATAAATAAATAATAATAACAATAAAACAAATAAAAACGACACACGGAATGAACAAGCAAATGCAATCATCAAACAAACTGCAAAGAAACTTTAGTTCCGAAAAATTATAAGAGATGGCGCTAGTAAGAGAAACGCATATTCCTAGATCACGCTATCGTTGCGTCGAGCACATTGAGTTAGGTTGGTTGTAAGATTTTGTTTTGTATCGAATCTACTACTGGCTTCGGTGCTACGTATGAGTTGTGTACGGTTTCCTGGACCTTCCTATACGTAGTACCTGCAGCTATATGGTAGGTAGGTAGGTTTAAAAACCGACAACATCAACGTTTTAAACGAATTTATTTAAAAATTATTTAAAATTATTATTATTATAGAGTATATATTTAATTTCTAAATGTGTATTCAAAGCACATAACATTGCCTACCTGTCATACGTTGTTTTCTTTACAAAATTTCAACTTTTTCTGCACTTCACTCTACTACTTCACCAACACTATTAATATGGACCCAAATGCTGACCACAAGATGACCGTGGGGGAATTGATGGCAGCTTTTACGCAGCAGATGGCGGCATTTGAAACCAGACTGCAGCAAAAGGAGCCCAATCCAACTGTGGCTAAGCTGGCCGCTGACTTTGCCTCGTTCAAAGCATTCATGCTGGCCTCCCTCCGGGCTCTCCAGGAGCAGGTTGCAACGGTGGCACACACACAGGACCTCGTGGAGATGCGGAGCCGAAGAAAGATTTTACTCATCCATGGTGTCCCAGAGGGTAAGAAAGAGGATCCTGCTGCGTCTGCACTCGATGTCGTGGTGACTAGGTTGGGGGCGAAGGACTTCAGCGCAAAGGACATTGGCCGGTGTCATCGTATGGGGCGTCAAACTTCGGCCCGCCCTCGTACATTGTTGGTAAAATTCCGGGATGTCTCTGTCCGTGACAAACTTTGGTTTGCCAAGGCAAACCTCAAAGACTCTGGCATCACCCTCTCCGAATTTTTAACCAAGTCCCGCCATGACCTCTTCATGAAGGCTAGAGAACACTTTGGGGTATCGAAGTGTTGGACACGGGACGGGAAAATTTTCGTGGGGGGTCCCGACTTTACTCGGCATCGCATCAATAATGACGACGATCTGCGACAGCTACTTGGCGCTCGAGTGATAACTTCAAATGTTAAAAGTCCGCACAATCCATCTGTAGCCACTAGCACTAAACCTAAGTCCTTAAAAAAGTAGACTATTATATAACTTATTTTCATTCTCTTCATGTATTGTTCATCTTTTATTATTAAGTTCTTTTTTACTGTGAAGGGTAGGTGCCCGGATTGAATCAATCACTACCGGTGAATTTATTTAAATATGTGCATACTTTTTTTCCAACAATAAAATAGGGTAGACACTTTGTAATAATTATGATAGTTTCACATCACAACAAAGATAACTGTCAAAATTGCCAACTGACAGTGACAGATCATCCGAAGCCAAATGGTTTCGGAATGGTTGTGTATAATGCTGTGGTGGTGAAATGTTTTACTTTAAGTTTCTTTTGCTGCTTTTGTTTTGATCCGTGGTTTTTGTTATTGTTTTTGGGGTGCCTACCACCGTAATTTTTTTTTTTTGCTCGTACTTATATTAACTACTTTCTGACAACTGGCAGGTGGATAATGAATTGAAAGCCTATTGTTTTTATTTTATTTATTTATTTTGAAACATACACACATACTTTTATTTATTTATTTTATACCTATATATTCATTTGATCTATTTTGCTATATTATTTATTATATTATATTTTGAATGTACAGCTATGGATGACATTGATTCGGATATTTTTTTGTCATGTTCAACTTCCAGCGATAAAAGTTTCACTAGTATACCGACACTGGCTGAAACCTTAAATTCGGTTTTTTCGGACTACCCGGGAAATTTTAACGTCATACATATCAACGCGCAGAGTATCCACGCACATTATCCTTCCATGCTAACTTCTTTTGATAACAAGCACATACATGCCATTCTCGTCTCTGAGACTTTTCTCAAGCCTTGCCTGCCGAGCACATCCTACTCCATTCCTGGTTATGTCTTGTTAAGGAATGATCGCATCGGTTCTGGTTGTGGTGGTGTTGCTATCTACCTCAAGTCTCACATTCCTTACACTGTCGTTAGCACATCACGTCAACCACCACCGCAAAATGCAGGCGAGCACTTATTTGTCGAGGTGACCCTGAATCAGACTAAATTGCTATTGGGAGTTTATTATAGCCCAAATAAGAGTGTCAATTATTTTTCTTCATTTGAAAACCTCCTTGAAGATCTGACTCCCTCTTATAATCACAATATAATAATGGGTGATTTCAATACGTGCCTACTTAAACTAGACTACCGATCTAATAATTTAAAGCAGCTTGCAAATTCCTCCAATTTCACTATCTTGCCCCTAAATTCTACCCACCATTTTCCAAATTGCACTCCTTCTCTTCTTGACCTTATACTTATTTCATCCCCCAACAACGTGGCTAAACACGGCCAGTGCTCGGCAGATGCGTTTTCATATCATGACCTAATCTTTCTGTCCTACAAATTGCGTCCTCCGAAACCCAAGCCCCAAACCCTTCTGTGTCGTAATTTTGGCGGCATGGATTTGGAGTCTCTTCATAGTGATGCTAGGGATACTGATTGGACTAAAGTTGTAGACGCTAAAACCGTTGACGGCAAGTTGGCCGTATTTAACAAAATTATTACTGCGCTTTATGACAAGCATGCTCCTTTGCGTAAAATCAAATTAAAACACCTTCCTGCGCCCTGGCTGTCCGAAGACATCCGATCGATCATGCACAAAAAAAATGTAGCCAAAGGTAAATGGAAGCGCAACAGCACCTCGGAAAATGAAGCCAAATATCACAAGGTTCGTAATCACTGCAACAGGGTGTGTAGAGATGCATTACGCCGATATATTCACGAGTCCGTTCAAAACGAAGACCCTTCTAAGGTTTGGAAGTTTCTCAGATCTATGGGAGTTGGAAAATCGCGCGCAAATAGCAAACTTGCTAATGATCTCGACATAAATTGCCTAAACCAACATTTCTGTAGCTCTTCCAATCTTAATAATCTCACTAAATTAAATACACTTTCTTATCTTTCGTCAAAAACACTAACCAATATCATTCTCGCAATTCACCGACGTTGACGTTAAGAGAGCTATTAAATCAATTTCCTCTAGTGCAGTAGGTACGGATAATGTCAGTCGAAACATGATCCTGCCAATAATCGATGAGATAGTACATGTCATCAGTCTCATCTTTAATACATCTATATCAACAAACTCTTTCCCTATGGCCTGGAAAGAAGCTCAGATATTACCTCTACCCAAAAAACCGAATCCTACATCTTTCTCTGAGTACCGTCCGATATCGATCCTTCTAGTCCTTTCCAAAGTCCTTGAACGCCTCGTTCATAAAGAATTAAGTGTTTTCCTCTCAAACAATTCGCTGTTAAATCCCTTCCAATCTGGCTTTCGCCCAGGACATAGTACCACAACAACATTGGTTAAGATAACTGATGACATTCGACTTGGTATGGATCACAAAAAACTTACTGTAC
Source organism: Idaea biselata (assembly GCA_958496205.1). Taxonomy (NCBI): domain Eukaryota; kingdom Metazoa; phylum Arthropoda; class Insecta; order Lepidoptera; family Geometridae; genus Idaea; species Idaea biselata. The sequence continues at coordinate 18,265,385 of OY292397.1, forward strand.
TCACCCTTCTAGACTTTAGCAATGCGTTCAACAATGTCGACTTTGACTTGCTTCTCGAAATACTTCGCTCTCTTAACATTTGTCCGTCGGTAATTGATTGGTTTCAAAGTTACCTGTTTGGACGACGGCAACGTATTCGCATTGATGAGAGGTACTCATCTTGGAATCCAATATCTGCCGGCGTCCCTCAGGGCGGCGTACTTTCTCCTCTCCTTTTTGCTGTATACATAAATACGATCTCTTCCAATCTCTCTTCCTTCTACCACCTGTATACAGATGATATGCAAATTTATACTCAGGCGCCACTCACTCAATTGGACATGGCTATAAGTCAATTAAATGCAGATCTGAATAAAATTTGCGACTGGAGCCAATCCTTTGGAATCAGTGTTAATCCCTCTAAAACACAATCCATTATTATAGGCAGCTCTAAGCAAACTGTAAAATTAAATTATGCACACCTGCCTCCGATTATTTTTAATGGCACTTTGATACCGTTTAGCGCAGAAGTCAGGAACCTCGGCATCACTATGGACAGTAATCTAAATTGGGACTCGCAGGTTGCTGTGCTGAGGCCGAGGATGTTCGCGTCCAATGCTTCTCTCAGGAGGCTGCGGAATTTCCTTCCTACTGCCACCAAGATTATGCTAGCACAAACTCTCCTTCTTCCCGTTCTTGACTACGCAGACGAATGCTTCCTCGATCTGACGGAAGCACAACTAGACAAGCTTGAGCGGCTACAAAATCTCGCCATTCGTTTTATTTACGGTCTCCGTAAATACGACCATGTCTCGGAATATCGCGGAAAGCTTAAATTGTTGCTCATTCGTCTGCGTAGGGACTCTCATATTCTCTCTCTTCTTTACAAAATTCTTTTCTTACCCACTTCACCCTCTTATTTAAAATCGCTCTTCAAATTTAGTCACCCACCTACTCAGTCTGTCCGTTCTTCCAAGGCTCTTCTTCTAACAATCCCTAATCGCTCATCCACCTTCTATCAAAACTCTTTTACCGCTCGCGGTGTGCAATTATGGAATGCTCTGCCCGCGTCAATCCGTCAATCCAAATCATTGCTATCTTTTAAAAGCAATGTTTCTAAGCACTACCTCTATCTTGCTGAATCTGGTAGACCGAATAAATAGCTATTCATTGTACATTTATATTTTTTATTATACATTTATTATATATTTATTGATTGTTGTATTTATGTGTTATATATTTTATATAAAAATAATTATATATCTATTTATTTTTTTGAGTAGTTTCGTTATTTATTTATATAGTTGACATTTATATATAGTTATTTATTTATCCCTATTTGTCTATTTTCTATCACGTATTTTTATTAACCCACCCATACCCTCCTTCAATTCTTTTTCATCCAAAGGTTGCCTGGAAGAGATCGCTTTTAGCGATAAGGCCGCCCATTGTACCATTATTGTAATTTTAATCTAGTTTTAAGTTCAATTTGATTTGTTTCTGTGGTTATTTTATGTTTTTAATTCTTTTGTAATTTTATTTTATTTTGGTACAATAAAGCATTATCTAATTTAATCTAATCTAATCTATATTCGGTGCTTCCTCGTAGAGTGTACGGAATCCTGGACCTCTACGAGAAGCTTCGTAGCCCCTACGTCATCGTCTGTAGACCCGCTACGAAAAGTAATAAAACCCCTTCGTCCCGCAACCGGAGTCTCATTACCTCCCCTCTACCCCTCACCGGTCCCCTCACGTTACATAAGTCTAGTCACCGTAACACAAGCTTAGTCGCTTACCACGGGGCTAGATGGCGCTGTGTGTTGTTCACAGAATTTATTTATTATTATTATTATTATTTGGTTTTACGTAATACGTATCTCCTTTTTAGGGGGATTTCAGAAAGCACGGGCCAAAGCCAAGTGCGTTAGTGTTACAAATTAAATTTATACTGAGTTATCGTTATTTAAAAATTTACGGGTGAGACGGCAGGTATTAAGGATGGCTGCTTTTTGTAATTGTATATATACTAAAGGATTAATATTTAATGTACTTAGGCCATTGTGAAGAGTTTTAGGTATGACACCAGTAGTAGAAACAATTATAGGTATAGTGCGTGTACTATGGACTTGCCACTGCGTTCTCAACTCTACTGACAGTTCTGTGTATTTAGCAATTTTTTCGGAGTGAGTGGTAACTAAATTATGGGTATTGCACACTGCAATATCTATGAGGTAAACGGATTTATTTTGTTTATCGAGAAGTGTTATATCAGGTCTATTATTGTAAATGGTTTTATCGGTTATGATGGTCCTGTCCCAGTAAAGTTTATAATTTGAGTTTTCTAGTACGGCGTCTGGTGTATATTTATAGTAAGCAACTTTTTCTTTTATTAACTTGTATTGAAAAGCAAGGTGTTGGTGGACTATACAGGCAACTTGATCGTGGCGGTGTTTATAGTCAGTTTGGGCTATTGATCTACATGCACCGGTGATGTGTTGGATGGTTTCTGGGGCAGAATGGCATCGTCTACAAGAGTCAGAGATGTTGGGTCGGCGAATTATAAACTTTTGATAGTTTGCGGTATCAATCACTTGATCTTGGATTCCGATCATAAACCCTTCGGTTTCCGGGAATAATTCACCACGTTGTAGCCATGCATTGGAAGCCTTTAAGTCAACGTGGGGTTGTTGAAGATCAAGCCGATGTCTACCGTGTAATGATTTATTTGTCCACAAAGCTATTTTATCTTTATCACTTACTAATGTTTCATTAGATTGTTCAGTTTCTGAGTTTATTGTATGTAATTTAAGCGGCGTAAAGTTCTGGTCTATCTGTATGATTACTTTATGTAAAATTGAGTTTTGTGCTTTTTCAGCGAAATATGCTTTTAAATTAGTTACCTGTTTGTTATGGAGGTTTGCAATATCAATAAAACCACGGCCACCTTCCTCCCTTGGCAGGGTCATTCTTTGAAAACAAGATCTCGGATGATGTTTACGATGGGCCGTCATGGATGTATTGATTATTCGCTGCAGCTTTATAAGATCTGACTTTGACCAGTTTACAATGCCAAAAGAATAAGTAAGAATAGAAACTGCATAGGCATTTATGGATTTAACTAAGTTTCGTGATAACAACTGTGATTTTAGTAAGATTGTGATTCTATGTTTAAACTTTTTAATTAACTGCCCTTTAGTATACTTTTGATTTATTTGTAGTGATTGCTGAAAGCCTAGATATTTGTATGTGTCATTCTGTAACATTGAATCAATTGTTTGCCCAGTACTAAGTGTATAATGCTCATTGTCAATGAATTTGCCTTTGCGGTATGTTAATGTTTTACATTTATCTATGCCAAACGTCATATCTATATCATTAGAGAATTCCTGTGTTAAATCTGCAAGTTGGTGTAGGGATGTTGTTGAGTTGCTAAACAGTTTAATATCGTCCATGTACATAAGGTGGGTTAATTTGATTTTGTCAGTGTTATTTGCATCTAATGGAAGTCCTTTATCAGAGTGGTTAAGTAAGTTTGACAATGGGTTTAGGGCAAGACAAAACCAGAGAGGGCTTAAGGCGTCTCCCTGAAAAATACCTCGTTTAATCAAAATCGGTTCAGAGTCTAAAGATTTGTTAATTTTTATCCTAGTTTCCCAATTCGGCATCGATTCTTTTAAGAAATCTATTATTATTGGGTGGATTTTATAATGTTCTAGTATGTATAGGAGCCAACTATGGGGTACAGAATCGAATGCCTTTTGGTAATCAATATACATAGTGCATACGTCAGTTCTTTTATTGTGTTTCATAGCAATAGCATCGATTAGTAGTTGCTCCTTACAACCCTGGCTGAATTTCCTGCAACCTTTTTGCTCTTCAGCAAGAATATTATTTTGCATCAGATGATTGTACATGGCTCGAGATAAACATGAAGTAATAATTTTATATATTGTTTGTAAACAGGTGATAGGCCGATATTTGGATGGGTTTGAATGATCTTCTTGGTCTTTAGGTATCATATAAGTGATACCATGTGTAATGAATTTTGGCATAGTGTTAGGGAATTTAATGAAATCATTAATATGTTTAAACAACGTTGGGTGTAATGAAGTTAATTTTTTATAGTAAAAGTTGTGAATATGATCAGTGCCAGGAGATTTCCAGTTATGGATATGTTTTAACGCGTCAATAAAGATTTGTAATGGAATATGGTCGAATGACATCTGTGGTATTGCGTCTAGTCTTTGTCTGTCGGTTTGTATCCACTCAGCGTCTTTGTTATGTTGCGAAGGAATAGACCAAATATTAGACCAGTATTCGCGGAGCCGTTCGGGTGTTGGAGGAACCATATTTCTATCTGTATTTTGTATATTGGCAGTATTTGATGATAGTTTTCTATAAAACTGTCTTTCGTTGCTTATGAATTCTGAATTTTGCTGTTTTCTTTTGGTACAGTTAATATATCTGCGTCGTCGGCTAGTGATGGCATTTAGTCTTTGTTTCATACTATCTAGGTATTGGCTATCTGTTTGATTGGATTCTTCGTGGATGGAGTGTGTTTTAAATCTATTTTTAATATCTTCTATATGTGCAGTTAGTCTAAAGCTTCTATTGCCCCTAATGTATTGTGTCATTCTTCCTATATCTCGTCTAAGTTTTTTAATTTTATTATCTAGTCGTTTTTGCCAATTCGGTTTCTTATTAATGTTATTGACTTGTTGATCGTTATTTTGTGTGTTGTGGTATGTTTTAATTTTGGTGCCGTTACATACAGCCGCAGTATAAGCTGCGCAATATACTATTGTTTGTGTTTTGATGAAATCATTGTTGTCGTTATCATATTCGGGAATTACTTTTGTATTGAGATAGGAAATAATGTATGTAAACTTTTTTGTAATTGTTTGTTTTGGAATAAATGGCCTTTCTATCGGGTTACTATCTAGATATTGTTCGTATGTTTCTTTAAATGTGTCTAAAATTTTGAGATCAAGATTTTCTTCAGTAAACTCTATAGGTATAGGTTCAGTTAGTTCTTGAGTTTCATTCGTTAGAATAGGTTCATGCTCTAAAGGTTCGTAATTGTTAGAAGATTGATTTTGTGAGATTGTGTTATAAAGTGGAATTGTACTGAGTGTAGTATTATTTGAGGTCTGTAGTTCTTCTCTTACTTCCTGTCTGATTTGTTCTAGTCTATCGTTGCTTAATAATCTATTGTTAATTATAACCCTTCTTTGGTCGGAAATTCGTTGTTCGGAGACATGAGATATTTGTGGGAATTGTTCTGTTATCATAGTGTGGAGTGATTGTCGGTAAGCTGTTCTGTTTGTTTCAATTTCTGTAAGCTTATAGTAAACCTTCATAATAGCCTCATTGATTTCATTTGACCAACTCATGCGTGAACGATTTGACTGTTGTATCTGTGATGTAACAATGTGTGGTTCTTCAGATTGTAGTATTTGTAGTATATTGTTTGAAATTAATTTATTTTTAATGATAACCCGCCGTTGATCACCTATTCGTTGTTTTGATACATCTATTTCCGGATATTTTGCTCTGAATTGGTTGTAGAGAGGGTCCAGGTAACCACGTACACTGGTTTCTAATTTTGTGACTGTTAGGTAGGTGCGCCAAATGAACTCGTTCATTTCAGTTGTCCATTTTAGTCTCGCGCGTATTAGACCAGGGGTGGGTGCAAGATTGTCGGCAATTGCCTCTTGCACAACATCCACGGCCGTAGAATGAATTGAATGGATCGATGAAGAAGGGGAAGAAGGTTGGTTGAGATGTAGATAAGAGGGAGGAGAAGAAGGTAGTGAAGAAAAAAGAGATTTAGTAGATGATGGTGATGAAGATGATTGTCGGCTGTCGTATTGTTCGGGTGACCCGGCAGGGGCCCGCCTGCTCAACCCACTGCCACTGACGGTCCGTCCACTGAGGCACTCAGCGTCAGCTCCAAGTGCGCCCCGGCGATCGCCCCCGGGAAGCGATCCTAAACGTAACTTTCTTTTCAACCTAGTCTCCATGATGAATGGGTTTGCCATTTCCCTATTGGTCACCTGCTAAGTAACTGTGTTTGCAGGTGTCCGCCACTCACGTAAGCGTAGATGTTTAGCTCGGACGTGGGGTTGGACTTGTGAGTGGCTTATTATTATTATTATTATAGGTACACAGAAACATTTTTTTTTTATTTTGAACTATTCCACGTCACGTTTTGTCATATCCTAGAAAAGTGCTCATTTTGCGAAGTGCGCCATACACGTCAGAGCCCAATGTATGTGTCAAGTTAAAGGTATAATTGGTTTTCAATGTCAGTTTTAGGTCTACCATAGAATATCATGGCATGAGAAAAATATAAAAGAATTCGTGATTTCTATATAAAAACTACAAACAAAACCCGGCAAACGTTGTTTTGCCTTATAAATTATAGATAGTAGCCGATTCTCAGATGTATGAATACGAAAATAACATTTCATAAAAATCGGTCAAGCCGTTTCGGAGGAGTACGGTAACTATCACTGTGACATGGATATTTTATATATTAGAAGATAAGAATATCATCAACATCTGTCTTGATTAGGTATTTTTTTAATTTAATATTTAGGAAATCCAACAGCTATTACTAATACCAATACTTACATGTACGGGAGCTACCCTACAGAAACTTTTTTTTAAAATTTTAATTCTAAACTTTGATTGCGTAGTTATAACGTATATGTATGCGAAGTTACAGTTTCTCAGAACTAAGCGTCTAAGTTTTAGTATACCAACATAAAACTGGGCTGAGTAGGGACAGGCCCAGGCCGACTCGAGGCCGACCGAGTTTTTTAAGCATAACTTTTAGTCTACTTTATACCATATTAGTCCCAACTTGGTACTAATGAGGTAAGTTCCCAGGCCCGATTGCTCCCCTAAAAACGGGCTGAGCTCGGACGGGCCCAGGCCGACTCGAGGCCGACCGAGTTTTTTTAGCATAACTTTTACTACTCTTTCCACCATATAAGTCTCCAGTTGGTACTAATGAGGTAAGATGACCGACTGCCCCCTCCCAATCTATAAAGTATAAATTAAGGTGTATCACCAGGAAGCCAATTACAAGATCTCACGAACACAAAAAATCAATGTAGGTACTCGTAGATGTACAATGAATGACAATGTATGTCGTTAGCTTACCTAACTAACACACTTTTTAAACTTGTACGTTTTCTGTCCATATCTAATTTTAACCGACTTCGAAAAAAGGAAGAGGTTCTCAATTCGACCGTATATTTTTTTTTTCAACTTCGGGTCTAGATCGCATTATAGATAACTATGGATTTAATTACCTCGACGTTTCGGCAAACAGGTTACACTAGCCGTTGTCCCGAGAAGACTGAATAAGAGTGAGTGAAGAAGAATGAGAATTTTAATACGTTTTTCACACATTGTTTACTTATCATAAAGTATTAAGATGGTACAATTAACAAAGGGTTGCTGTATAAAAAAAATATTTACCCTACTTTCCATCAGATTCTGGTAGATATTGTCTAAGCTAAAATGACTAAGCATTTACGCGCACAAGTTTACATTTCAAATATGGATGTTATACACATAAACATACAATTATAATCGACCCATTATAATTCCATATTTGAAATGTACTTGTGTCACTGACCTGAATTATACGGACCGGAGGTCTCGCACTGAATTTTGTGCCTATTTGATAGTGACCGTCCATGGAACTTATAGTTCCGGAGACGGTCACCATCACTTTCAATAGAAAACGCGCGACAACAGCGCAACATGGTGCAAATCAAATCGGCACAAAGATCTAATGTAATTTTGTATGGTATAGCAATTCCAGCGTGATTTCAGTGACTTGCGTGCTTAAGAGGTGCGGCGTGTAATTTCAGCTTAGACAATCTTTACATCTATATCGCCTGTTGACCATGTCCCGTCCGCGCCATGTCTCTTGCCTTTTCTATGAAATTCAGCGGTTACATTTACATAATTTGGAAGCTCAGAATATTCAAGCGTTCACAGTGGTTGATAGAGTTTTTTCTGCGGGAATATTTCAGAAAAATAGTATAGGTAAAATAGAAACCCAACTGCGAAAAATATCGGATATTATATTTCTATAGTTGAATAATCCTGGTTTCTACTTGTAATTTTCGTGTAACATATTGTTATACTTACCCTCAAGCCTAATAATAGTCCCATAATGATATTAGGCGCGCAACTTTGTAATGAATTTACTTTGGTTAGTATTGTGTTAGTCATTAGTGAATTTCGCAACACAATCCCAAAGGGTGTTTAATAAATAGACAGACAGACGTGCACATCGAGCCACATCGTCATGAACGGCAGGCTATTTATAAAAGTACATCGCGGTATCGTTGCGTTTTCATGTACCTAAATCACGTTTGTTATACCTACAACAAACGTGATTTAGGTTATATTTAAGAGGGGCCCCATTCAGGAGCCCATTCAGAAATACATCTTCTGTGAAAATTTCAACTGCCTAGCTATTACGGTTCATGAGCTGGTGACAGACGGACACGCTGGTGACGTGTGTGACGTGGTGACGCTGTTTTTATTTATCACTAAAGTTCTTTGTTTCTCCTAGGTAAACAAACAACTTACGATTTATAATAGTAAGTTAAGTAAGTGATAAGTATTGTAGATGCAAAAGTAACTCAATTGGTGTGTTTGGTACTTAGATACTATAAATAAATTTTGCACGACGTTACTCACAGTGCTATCTAGCCCCAAACTAGGCTTGTACTATGGGTAGGTACTAGACAATGGATATACTTGTAAATAAATACAATTTTTGATACATAGAAAACACCCCGACCAGTAACAAATATTTACTTTTAACTTACTTGCACCCAGCGGGAATCGAACCAGCAACTTTTTGCATTGCATTCGAACCTTCGCCCGATGCGCCGGCGTATACAGTTGGGACCTTGTAGAAAGAGTTTATAATTTTCATCCTGATTCCAATCTTTTAAACACAGGATTGCCAAAAAGTTCAAAGAGCTTTGAATCCTACTAATATCACTAAGGCGAAAGTTTGCGTGTACATGTGTGTTTGTTTATCCTTCACGCCAAAACCGCTAAACCAATTGCAATGAAACTCGTAAATAGATAGCCGGAGACCTGGAAAAACACATAGGCAACTATTTATCAAGAAATTCCCACCGGATCAGGACTTACGGGGCGCTGTTAATATTGAAATAATATTGCTCTTTGAACGTTTCTACGAATTTAATAAGCTCTTAATCCCAAAGTTTTGGATCTAGCTCACTCACGATATTAGTTTTAGTAACTGCTTGATACTTGTGTCAAAGTAAGTCGTATTGGAACCGTAGAGTTCTAAGAATCAACAGTCTAAACTAGGAAATGAAATAAACTACACATTTTATAAACCCCTATACCTAAAGTATTATTTGCCTTAAAAGCACATTTATAAAAGCTTATCTTTCAAATGTTCTGTTTAAATTATCCAATGAAATTAAATTAAAAACGACTCTTCTACTTATATCTACGAACCCAGGTTTACAATCGTATCGCGATATTTTCATCGATATATCTTCGTAAGACAACCTATGATATCTCTATCAATCACTAGTCCCGCGAGAGTTCTGAAGCCTTACCACAGGTTCTTACCGTTTCAATCAAACGGATTCCTAGTTTTTAGGGTTAGGGAAAAAAAATTTTTTTTTACAACGTCTTAAATCGTTATCCGCCATTTACCTTTCAAAACAAAATTTGTTATATAGATAATGATACGGAACCCTTCGTGCGCGAGTCCGACTCGCACTTGACCGGTTTTTTCAATGAGTGAGCGTTTGGCCACTATTTTATGACGATTTAAGTAAATACCTATTGAATAGAATAAAATAAAACAAGTGCAAGCCAAACTCGCGGGTACCAAGGGCTCCGTACCGTACTACTACTGTCAAAATTGGAAACGGAACGCTAAAATGAACACTTGACAGTCTATCACTCCATCACTAGATGGCGCCAGTGGTAAAAATACATAGTGGTATCGTTGCGTTTATATGTCAAAAGTGAAGTTGGGAGCCCCTTTTAAATATTTGTTTCATTTTGTTAAATCATCTGTGAAAATTTCAACTGTCTAGCTATCTCGGTTCGAGACGGAAGGACAGACAGACAGCGGAGGTTCAGTAATAGAATCCTGTTTTTAACCTTTGGTTACGGTACTCTAAAAAATATTTCTCAACACCCTTCGATCGTCCTTAATCTATCTTTGAGCAAGATAAGAGCAAGGAAACACCTTGAAACGTGCGTCTCATGCATTGAAAAACGCTCAATATTATAATAAAATCAAGGCGATTAAAACCGAAAAATAAGTTTTAAATTCATGTCTCAATATCGCGAAAACCGAAGAAGAAGCATCTTAGATCACAAATATCATTACCAAAACCTACTACATTCAAAATTCCCACAAGTAGGTAGTATAGTTACATTTTTCCGGGTCTTAATCGCGTATTATTTTTATTTTCTTACCTCGCCGTTTCAACCATGTTACAATAGTCTTAGTCGCGAGGGAACTGAACGTCGAGGTAAGAAAATAAATAACAATACGCGATTAAGACCCGGGAAAATGTAACTATGTTAACAAATCGTGTGAATTTAAAAAGCTTACAAGTAGGTAGTACATTTCTATTTGACATACAGAATCAGGACCCTAGTCTAGACAACAGAACCTTTCGCAAGACAAATCGCACCCTCCCCCTGGCCCTAATGGCGACAACTCTTTAGATAATGTGATATTATACGGAGAAGGGAATACCATTATAGTTCATTCTTCTAACTGAATTTATGGCTTTGTTGAGATGATCATCAGTATGATTTGGGTTAAGCTTTTATTTCATTTGACTTTGACTTTTCATTATGTAGATTAACCCCCTTACTTATAAACGATGACTAAGTTTATGTAACGTTTGTCTTTTACTGTGACATGAAGTTTCAAAGTTAACAGATTGGGTACCATACCTAGGGACTCATTTTTGGAATATTAATTTGAATTCATTTAGTGAATTAAGATGGTACACTGTTGGTATGGTTATTAACAATATATATATTAACAATAACTAATTTAGTAAATTCGAAATATAAATAACTTTTACAGACAGTGATTAACGTTACATAAAGTTAGTTATCGTTTATTATAAGAAAGGGGGTAAATCTTCGGAAACATTTAGTTTTAGGCTTCCGTACCTCAAAAAGTAAAAAAAGGAATAAGATCACTTTCTTGTTCGTCCGTCTGCCTGTCTGTATGTCACCACACTGTTTCACGAACCGTGATAGCTAGACAGTTGATTTGTTTTACAAATGATCTATTTCCGTTGCCGCTATAACAACAAATAGGTACTAATTAGAAACAGAAAGAAAATCCGGCCAAGTGCGAGTCGGACTCGCGCTTTATCACTATCACAATTGGGTACGGAACCCTAAAATGAACACTGGATGCTTTCAAATAGGCTGGGAGGGGTTGTCTAAGTGGTAAAAGTTGCTTTGCGCTGTATAAAATGCGGCGAGTACCTACGGAGCGTGGGGCGCGTACGGTACTGATAATAAATCATCTTAAAATTAGTTAAAAAATGCCAATTATTATTTTTGAGACACTTAAATCTTTCGATACTAATTGTCTCTAACGTTGATGTCTAAGTTTAGCTTATTTACCGCCACCAAACTGGCCAATAATGTATTCTACCAGGCGTTTCCAATTTGAATAATATTATAAATTTGATTTAGGTTATTATTATCAAGATCAAGCTCATTAGAATTCAAATCGCGATGCCATCTCTCGTTAATATTCTGATATCGATTGTATATTACACAATTTACGTCCTCCTTTTACCAAGGTATACTTCTTCCCTAAATATGTAGGTAATTAGGTACCTATTTATATTTTTTCTCCGAAAAATAACTGAAGGGTTTTTACACACGATAAATGAGCGTTTGACCACTATCCGTGAGAACCGCAGCGTCCGATGAAGTCTGTCGTCGCGCGAGACGCAATCAGTCGCACAGGCCTCGACATGCGTGACGCGGCCTGGCCTGGCCTGTGATAAAACGGGCCGTGGGACCCCAAAACGAGCCGTGAGGCTAACAAGCCGTGGCCAAAGCCTCCCACCAAGTCATCGAGAAACATTCAAATTGTCCAATTTGTCATTGTTTGTCCAAATAACTATTTTCTCTCTTTCTTTTAAGATAAGTAGTGTCTAAATTTCGTTAGCTCTGGAAATAAACACCGAAAACAGTGAAATTACTGCCGAGTTCATTCCCAATGAACAAATAGCTCCTCAATACGGGCAGACAGTTCGCTAGCTTTGTTTCACTTTATTTTTCCCGTTTATTTTCTCTTTCGTTTATCTTTCTCGCTTTAAGAAATTCACACTTCAATGGATGACTGACGAATTGGAGGCGTTCAATTGTAAAAATGTTTTGCTTCTATTCTTAGTTTTTGTCATGTATCGAATTCAATTAAATTTAAAGGTACCAATGGGGTGCCACAGGCAAAGCTGTAAGTAGATGGCGCTGGCATCAGATGATCTTTTTTTTTTTCGATGATGGTCCTCCACCAATGGAAACGCCGAGTTTTTTTTTTATTCTTTCGGTCTCAGACCGATATGGCCAATTTGGCGCCGAGAGTCGTAAAAAACAGCTGTTTGACAGTTCTTAATTGAAACCAAAGATCATCCGACTAACGCCCTCTGCCGGGGTAAAAAGTTAGTGTTCCTCCTCATTAGGCAAACTTTGATAATATCATTTAAATATGCACCAATACACGATAGGTATTTATTATTTAGGTCTCACACAAATATGTAGGTATAGGTCCTTTACCTTCCTTAGAATAAAATTAAGGGAAGTGAAACTTACTAAAAACCTTTTCAGGTAGGTAAGTCTCACTTGAATGTAAATTGTTTAATTTCGGTGGTTTAAACTTAGATGAAAACAAAAATAGTAAATACGGTATATTCTAACATTGCGCATTCGAAAAATGAGCTAGAAACACCTTCAAGCATTTTCATAAAATTATTGTATTTTAAAACATTGGTCTTTAAGAATGATTCAGGCATTTATAAAATGAGCAAAAGGGCATTCTGATGGATGTCAAAAAGACAATCGCAGTGTGACAGCACGTGCTCACGCGGCAACGGTTCGATATACAACTGAGGCTAGTGCGTCAGCTAGACGCAGTTTTATCGTCTCATTTTCCGAGACTAGGTACCGTATCTTTAGTTTTTTTGTTTTAATCTAAGGGTTTAAATGAAAACCAGTGCCAATTTGGATCTTTTTTGTTGCTTCCAAATCTCGTGAAGAAGAGTTGCTGTTGTACATTACCTACGATGAGTTTACTATTGTTGTATCTGCTAATATTAAAAAAAAATTGACACTGGCTACTTCTTAAATGGCCAGGATAGGTTCAGGACCGAGAAGAAAAAAATAAAAATAAAAAAAACTGACAAAACATGGTCTAACTAGTACGACCTTTTAGACTCATTTATTAATAATCTTAAAAATAGATAACCGAAACATTTTCAAACAAGATAAAAAGGTTTTAACAGCCAATAAGACCCATTAAGATAGTGCTAGCTGACCGAATGCAATTTGTACAAGGCAATGGTAACAAACCTAATTTGCGGGGTTTACAAAAGGCCAAGGAGCCTAAAAGCGAATAAAGGGCAGCCCGAGATTGGTTCAGAAAACGCCTCGCAGTCGTCGCGTCGATCAAATTGGATTGAGCACTTCACACACCCTTGGGTATCTAACTGGGTTCTCCGAATGCCCGAATTTTGTTGTATTTTCAATAAGTGTGTAGGTATTATAAATTATTTTTTCAATTACTTTTTTTTTCTCTAATAATAACTCTACCTCTCATCAGCTCAGCACGACGAGCGTGTTCTGTGTCGTTCTCTTCGTTTGAGAGAAAGAGACTAAACCGGAAGGAAAGTTGAAATTTTCACAGAAGATGTAATTCTGTAGCCGCTTTAGCAACAAATACTAAAAGCAAAATAAAATAAATATTTAAGAGGTCCCTCTACAACAGACGTGTTTTTTTTTTCAAAGTTAAACGGAACGTAAGCGTGATTTATTTTGACAACTGGCGCCATCTAGTAATAAACTGACGTCAGTGGTAAAGATAAATGCAAACGTATAGTTTGTTTCTAAAAATATTAATAACAATTTAGGTATCTAATAGATAGTTTAGATACATAGATACATAAGTACATATCCCTAACGACTTGTTTTTTTTTTTGCCAAATACCTACTCGTATTATACCAGCTTATATTTTTCCATCAATTTATTCTGTACCGCGCACTTTACAGTATTTCCCAATTTCGTGTCAAAATCGAGATAGGAAAGCTTTTAGACTCCCATTTCCCAGGGTTCAATTTATATCCTTATTTTCAAAATCGATTGAGTACCTAATTCCTAAGATTACTTTGCTCAAACGAACCACTCAACTTTGCACTTGTTTACCATGACACTTCTACACCGCTCTTACGGTGAAGTAAAATATCGTGAGGAAACCGACATGTCGTAGGATTCATCTCGATTCATCTCTGGCATGCGAGAAGAAGATACCTGCTGTAGCGTGCCCTACAGTGGGACATTTTAGCGAGCTAATATTATGTTAATCCCACAAAATGTGTTTTTGGAATGTAAAACAATTACTACAAAAAATATTTTACAACGGGGTATATACCATGTTTAAACTTATCGGTCTTATCTACACTGGTCTCGTGAACAAGCCAGTTGAAATTACTTGCGAAATATCGAGCTCCGTGAAAAATAAGTTTAAACTTGTTAAATACCCCGTTGTATAATAATATTTGTAGTGAAAACAACCATGTATATGTAAAACAATTGTTTTTTTTACCTTACTTACCCCCTTACTTATAAACGATGACCAAGTTTATGTAACGTTTGTCTTTTGCTATGACATGAAGTTTCAAAGTTAACAGACATAGACAAACGTTTTATTAACTTAGTCATCGTTTATAAGTAAGTTACTTATTAGTACTAAAAATATGCTTTCTTTGTCCACAGATTACGATATCTCCTAAGACAATTAAACAGAGGTGAAATATCAGCAGAGACTTTACAAAAGAACTTACATTATGCTGCGAGGGTACTCGAAGCTGTTTATATCGACGAAACAAAGTACGTACTTAAACGATAACTTATGTTTAACTTGTTAATTTGTAACTAATGTTTGTTAAGGCTCTGCGTACACAGAGGGAACTGTTTGTGATTTCAATGCAGGGAATTTCCTTAAGGCTGGATTGGAAGGTTAAATCATTTATAGGTGAATTTGAATAATTAACTTATCCGACTCTGGTGTTTTTTTGTGTTAACTTATAGAGAACTATATAGGCTTAAACTTTTCCTTTGTTTGTCAATAATAAAAATGTAAAATCAATTAATGTAAAGAGGAAACAATTACGGTCTAGTTTTTTTGTGAAATAGTTAGATACCTACACAAAAAAATAGGAATCGTATGTTAAGGGGTGGGAAAGAGGCTTTTCTTTTTGTACGGAGAGTCACGTGTAGCCGCGTGTCTAATCGTCCCCTTAAGAATTTATCTAATCATTTAACATAATATGATCGTGTAATGATCAGAAGAAATAATTTCAGCCGAAAACTGTCATTATATACTATAACTAGCAGCTCCCCGCGGTTTCACCAGCATAAGTCCCGATTCTGTGGGAATATCGGGATCAAAAATAGCCTATAGCCTTCCTCAATAAATGGACTATCCAACACCGAAAGAATTTTTCAAATCGGACCAGTGGTTCCTGAGATTAGCGCGTTCAAACAAACAAACTCTTCCGCTTTATAATATTATAAGTATATAAGTATAGATACTTGTATGCCCAACTGACCAAATCTACATAAAATAAAACATAAACGAATTATTTTCAAAAGCAGACGGACGGACCTTTTTTACCCTTTTGAGGCACAGAACCCTAAAAATGATGGGCTAATCGACACGTCGCGTAGTGCAGCCCATCAAGACGTCTCATCGCTCAGTCCAGTTAAACTAAACAGCCACTTGTGGTATAAAGCATTAAATTTCTCCTGGAGAAGGTCTCCAAAATTCCCAGTTAAGGGCCCAGTGCAATTACTAACTTTTTCAACTTTAATTTAATACAGAAATCAGGCCTCGACCTCTGAACCAGGTTAATCTTTATACAAATTCTTTTGTCCAAATTTATCCGAGCCTAGCCTTAAGGAATTCTTAATTAGTTTGCCTTTTCTCAAGTAAATTAGGTTCAAAACTCAATACGTCACGTCTCGCGTCGTCAATATTGAATACACAACAATTCTGCCAAGAATTCTTTGTTACGAGTATGAATGCTTTGTCGTCGAGACCGTTTTGAGCTTTGACCTTTAGCAGTCAAATTTAATATTGTGTCGCGGAGTCTTCTTTTTGAATGAATCGGAACTCATAATTTTTGTGTTTCAGATTTGTAGCTGGTAATTTTTATTTTTGTTTCCTAAATTAATTTTGTAGTCTTAGTTTTTTTGTAGGTGATTTATTTCCGCTCGCTGTTAAAGGCGCCGTGGTAGTTTCAGAATTCCGTAGTTTTTATTTCGTTTCGTTCGAATTCCTTTTGTAAATGGATATCGGAGCGTTTTTGTACGACATTCGATTAGCGATCGGTTACAAAGGAGTTTTTATTATAGGTATAGGTTGGTTATAGATTTATACGGAAGGTTGCGTGATGAATAATGATGATACACGATGCAAGAAGGGAAGAGTTTTGTATATTCTATCTCTAGATAAATGTAAGCGCTTTACTAGAACGCTTTACTACCGCTAAAAAGAAACGCTTTGCTCTAATACACAACATTGGCATTAACTCGCCGACTGTCTTTTTCGCTCTCGTTGATCATAAATGAATGACATTAATAGGTAAATCTCGTTTTTGCTTCAAACTCAAGGTAATTTGAGTTAAGTTTTGGGATTACTGTCGAGTCCGCTTGGCGCTATGAGGCGCTATGACAGGTGGGTGGTAAAAAACGCAGCCGTAGCCACTAAAAATCCCTATTTTCCAAGAAACTCTATTTCCGTCTGAAATTCCTTTAAACATTGAAAATAATAACGTACGTTTAAAATCCTATGATCCGTCTTGTAATTTTCACTCTATTAAGAGGAAAGTTAGGCAATGACCCACTTCAGACGCCATTTCAATTACGAAGGGTCAACTTTGAGCAAAAATCAATTGAGTCGCGGGTAAATCTATCTTTCACCATTTACCCGAAGTAACCTTTTGCCTTAATTATCTGAGAATTCTTCGATTTACCCAAGTATTTCATTAATTAATGAGAGGGAATAATGGAGACCTGTCGTTTGGATTTATTGATGAAAAGCAGAACAGGTAATTTTAGAACACCATTATAAGTTGTGATAATTTATTACGGTTTGAGGCTGTACATGATAAATTAAGATAACGAGACCTTTAGTATGTTTTTAATGTCAGACTATGATCTGACGTTTTAGTTCCTTGTATTTGACATATCTTATTTTAGGAAGATGTATCATCTTAAAAGTAAAAGCCGAAAAATAGTGCCAGCGTTCTTTTTTTTTCGCTGCATATATTCAAGTTCCGATAATTAGACCGGTGTAGCCGTAGAAAAACAGGTCTTCCCTTGAAGACTGCTTGAAGCTTCTAGGCGGATTGTTGCCATACAATTGTCCAAAATTACATTTTAACATCATGGTCAAAAATCGGATCAGCCGTTCGTGAGCTACGATACCACAGACAGACAGACCCACGGACAGACACGTCAAACTAGAGCTGGGGTCCCACGGCCCGTGTTATAACAGGCCATACCAAACCGACAGGCCGTAGGAACTGACGCGTACCATGAATCCCGTTGTCGCCCGTCGCATCAGTTGTCGTCAATTAGTCTCACAGGCTTCGACAGGCGCGGCATGGCGCGGCCTGACCTGGCCTGTGATAAAACGGGCCGTGGGACCCTACCTTTATAAGACGCCTTTTTTACGTAGGAGTTTAAAAATAAACAAAAAAGCTTGCAAATTTAAAAGACTCCAAATGACGCATCAGAGAACAGACATTAAGAGCAGCTGACTTAATTCTTCGAAGGCGATAAAGAGTCCTAATAAAATAGAACTTTACAATTATACGTAACTATAATGTTCTCTCCGTATTTCATAGTAAAAGTCATAACTGTACTAAAAGCATCGTTAAGCAACCGTATCAGTTGTAAAAATGGTTATAAATTTTTAAAGAGCCATTTTACTTTAGTATTTTCAATGCGGAGTATCCGCTCGGAACATTATATTTTCATGGATAGGAATGATACGATAGGTATTTGCAGAAAAGGAAGATAGGTATTGAAATGAGAAGTGTGGGTAGTGGAAAAAATACTTAAGTATGCCTGGGTGTTTTCCTGGATATCTAATTGTTTATTCATTTGTTGTTTGTGTCCGCCATTGAAATACTGGAACTAAAGTAGCGCCTTTTAAACATTATTTCTTTAAAGTGTTTACCGCAATTTGGTTCGCCGATAGATGTCGCTACGCCTTACTCGCAAGAAGACGCTTACTCGAGCGTAGCGGCTATCGCGCTGGAACAGAATACCAGTAGTCGCGGGTTCGAGTCTCGCCGGGAAATAAAAAAAAAATTGAAGCATTTTTTCATAAAATGATCAATTGAATGAATTCAATGGCCAAGTCGATTTAAACTATTAGATAGGTGCGCTCAAATGCTACCAAATTCTTGCGTGACAAAATATCACTAACAACAACTATTTATTCTTATTTATTTCAGTAGTGGGTAGTTGTAGAATATCAGTAGGAACAGTAGGTAACAACTAGGCTTAGGAGTATTCCAAGCAAAATGATAAATAAAGGTTCTCGAACGCGAATACATTTACATTTGAATAAAAATGGTATAGAATCTTCATAATTCAGCAATCATTCAAATAGTTCAGCAATAGTGTTTACCTACATACATATATCTACAGATATATTGAACTTTTAGAATACCAGTCATTTTAACCTGTACCTAACTAAGCTCATTGAATTTTATTAGGTACCTACTAGTAAATGTAAGTAGGTTGCGAGTTTCGAAATGACGTTTGCTAGTAAACATTTTTTAAGAAAAACTAACCTTCGGTAACTTCGGTCAAACAATTTTCGTTGAAACGAACCATAGGAAATGAATAATCGGGGAAATAACTAATTGGTAATGTAATCCATTGGTTAGTCCTCATAAACTAAACGTCTTTCAATGGATAGTGTTTTGAAATAGCGTAGGTAACCCATAAAATGTTAGTTCTCGAATGTTGGAATGTTAGAATTTTTCCCGATCAAACTATCTGCTGATGATGCGTGTTAGATCAGTAACAACATGTCGACCGCTACCAAATCGGTTAGTATTTGTAGCGGTCGACATGTTGTTACTGATTAAACTATCGGCAGATAGTAGGACAATATAATCGGTAAAAGTCTGTAGTCTGTAGTCTCCTTAAACTTATGTAATTTGATTTGCAATGAAATTAAACTGTACTTTGTAGGTTTCTTCAACTATACTAGGTAAACTGTGGTTTCATCAACTTTGAAGTGCATTCGAAAGGAATCCGTATATTGCTTTTAACTCCTTCACGCAACTTTAACTTTGAACTCACAGACGCCACTTACTTAAGAATAGGGAATGATTAATTTTGTTTCCGTCTGTCAACTTTAAAACTTGATGACGCAGTAAAAGACAAACGATGTATAGGTAGTCTACGCTTAGGTTAACTATCGTTTAAAACGGGGTAGATGTTTTGTAATATAGACAATGTATATTGATAATAATAGGTATATTACATTTCTTATTTTGGTCGTCGATATAAAACGCTCCGATGTTATTTATATTTAACAATTTTCAGTTTGTATATATGTATCTAAGTACATACCTACTTAAAGTTATAATGTAATATATGTAATTAAATGTTCACGTCGTCATTGGGCTTATAATCGAGCGGCTTAGGAATCTAAGCTAGGGATGATAAAGTCGGCGCCGGCGTCGTGTCGCCGCCAGTGATTCTATCTCACACAGGGATAGCAGAGCCACGGAGCAGCCTCGAGCGCAGCAGACCACGCTGCACATGCGCCGGCTTCGAACCCCCTGCTGGGCACGCTGCTCTCAGAAACCCAATGAAGCAAAGTTAATAAAAATACAACACCGCCGACAGCCAAGTAGTCGCGCATCCCTTCTGTCCAAACTCTGCTAGGTCTTTCTTTTCAGTTGAAGCTTCTTTCCCCCTCCTATTAGTTCTAGACTTCTATTACTTTGCTCCTCCTTTCTTTTCAATGTTTGTAGGTTGAAGGAATAAGTCACGCTAGTTCAGCTTTAGCGTTACTTGTTCTATAGTAGTAGTCGATTTAGTTTAGACATGGGAGTAGTCCGTGTATCGTCTGATACTATGTGACTCGTTTTGTGATCGTCTTTGTTTACTGTCTGTGTCTCCTGGGCATGTGTTCCTGTTGGACCCCTTCTGGCATCTACCTCTAGCTTTTTCTCATTTACTTCAAGTCCTCGTTCTTGTTATTTATTGGAATCGGTTTGTCTCTGCTCTCCCCGCTTCCACGTCTTCATTTTTTCGTCACGTTTTTCGTTGTAAATTTTAATTAATTAGATTAAATAATAAGATTCTGGTTATTTAATATAAGCCTGTAAAAAGACAAACATAGAAGCGATATTATGTTATTTGTAAATGGCGTGTAACCCAACATTCCTAGAAACCTTTTTCCATTCATTGTTATTCCATATATTCCAATATTTGTTTATATTGTATAGAACTTATTTAGTTCCCAATATTCCCTGTTCTAGTTTTTAATATCCTATGCCCCTTTCCCATTTTACCCACCAAGATTCCTTAACGACCCGATTGACGTGGTGTTTTATTTTAGACCGGCCGTGGCGCGTCAGCAGTCAGCCCCCACCCTGGTGTTTAGGTGTGTCGATGTTGCCAATTACCTACATTAGTAATATTGTCGCTTGAACCAGATCCATTTCATATTACGTTTTAGCATGATCAATTTTATAGTCGAGTGATTCTAGTCTTCTATATTTTTATAGGTCAAGTTCATATTTTTTTATTATTCAAAGTTTTTTTATGTTCAATTTTTATAAGTCATAATAATATAACTGAATCTACCTAAGTACACTGCACAACTTAAACTTCAGAGGTCTTATTAGATTTTTATTTTCCCTCTTTTTGATAAGCATCAGTTTATTCCCACTTATAAGAAATCCTAATATCCTAAATCCTAATATCCTTGTTTGGAATAAATTTAAATATATTTATTTTCGTTATGTTCTATTGTTGCAAAACTATTATTGCCACTGCTAGCAAAGCTCATAATACCATATTACACTATAATAAATAGACGTTAAAAATTGAAATGGTGCGTGGAACATTTCAAGCGACAATAGGATTTGTACCCGAATAACCTGCATCCACTCTTACCCGGCTTTGACGTGGTTCTGTGCTATGTTGCTTTCTATTGTCCATAGCTGTTATTGTTACAAAATTAATAATTTTACCAAAACTATATTGACATCTGTTTCTTTTGAATTTCTATACAAATCACACTTTTAAACTCTAATTTCTGTAATTTACGTCCCACTATTTTTAACTTTTTAAAGTCTATTTTTGTCAGTTTTACTTAAATTTACAATAAAATTTGTATCATTAATTCGTGATTTACCTAAATTTTTCTATCTTTTGTCTGATTCTTACTTTATAAATTACATGCAAAATAATGAAAAATTGCAAGGTTTAGAGCCCATAACGCCTTTAAAATTAATTGTTGTTAATATAAATTAGGTATGCGTAGTTTCCGTAGTCCACAAGAAACAACATAATTGAAATGCAAAGCAAATTGGCAACAACAACAACGTTGTTTGAATTCCGTTGAACTCAATGGAAAGCAATGTAATTGATCTTAATTAGCATTCCAGCACGATGCATGTCATCAAAATGAGTAGTGTGAGTTTTTACGAGCATATGCGGTGTTGATTGCGTGACTACGTAAAGCGAATTTTGTTTGGATCAAAGGCGCCTCTATACAAACTTCACTCTAACGCAAAGACGCGCTAAGTCAACTTGCTCGAAGAAAGTCACGTTACGCCTACAAACCAGCATGTCAGAACACTCCTACACAAATAACTATCGACAACACTCTTTCTAATTTTATTTCCTTCATTTTATTCACCACAAAGCAATCGAAGAAAAAGGATTACTCAGAAGTACCTACTCTGAGGCAATAAAAAACAAGTCTCATTTAGCTGAATGACAACCAATTTTATCCACCTGAATGGGGCTTGTTGTTTCTGATAATATTTTTCTTTTCAGATCTAAAAATACTTTTTCATTACCCTTTAGCAGCTTAACCGACGTTTGGACTAATAGAATTAGCATTAGAACTTGATAAATAAGACAGAGATAGAATAACATTGTACAGATTACTTAGTATAAATACTAGAATTTACTTAATAGAATAGTTTTCATTCACTCAAGCAATGTTTTAAAGTTATAATAACACTTAAACGTCACTCAAAGGAAAGGTAACCTCACTATTATTAATAATATGATTTTAACAATTTCGTCTGTTGATTAACGATGTTCTTATCTCTCGATCATCCGTCAAGCTTAGCTTTCGATGGATTAACGGAGATGTGGGAGCTTACGAAATCGACGAAAGCTTTTGTTAAAGGAATTTATATCCTATTCTAATCAGTTATTGTTATGTTCAGGAGATTGGCAGACGAAGACGATGAGTTGTCTGAAGTCCAGCCCGATGCCGTTCCGCCGGAAGTCAGGGAGTGGCTGGCGTCGACTTTCACGAGGCAGTTGGCGACTGCGAAGCGGAAGTCGGATGAGAAACCGAAGTTCCGGTCCGTGGCCCATGCGATCCGAGCCGGGATATTTGTGGATAGAATTTATAGAAGAGTTACGAGTACTGCTTTGATGCAATTTCCTCAGGATGTTGTTAGAGTGTTGAAGGTGAGTTGATAAATTAATAAATGTCAACCAATATCTACCAATAGTGGCATCAACCACTAATGTAGATTTCTTTCATTCCAAAGGTCGTGACTTCTAATCTCATCCAACCGCGCACCAATGTCTTTTCTATAGGAAATTTTTTACCATTATTACCCATACCGTGAAGGAGTGAAGGAAAAAATCAAGAGAAAACCGACATGTCCTAGGACTCACCACGGTCCGAAGGCATGGGACATTCGCCAATCCAGAGTAGGCTCCCGTGGCGTCTTACTGCATAACCTCTCTAAAGAGGACCTAACCTTACCTTACAGTGGCTTAACATTCTCTCTCTCATCCGAGCAATGTTCCCGGTTGCATCCCTTTTAGGAGCCCGGGGTCCGCTAAACCCCAAATCGTTTTTTTTTATATTTGGGATCGATGCAGTCGGTAAGTCATCATTGACCGTACCTTCTGCAATTAAATTTGGCAATCTTTTTACGCCCGGCCGCCTGCCTGACTGCCTGCCCTCTTAGGGATTAAGCAGTTTATCCGCCACCGCGCGGGGAGAACTTAAGGTTTGCTTATCTCCCTCAGATCCCTTAGTTGCCTTTTACGACACCCACGGGAAGAGATGGTGTAACCCTATTCTATGCCGGGGCTACACGGCTAACATTATCATTGATTAATCAACCTTTAGCTCGTAATAAACTATGGAGGCATTGACGAGAAATTACCTAATATATTAACCTAATTAGGATTTATTTTATTTTAAACTTATACTTATAACAAACTCAACAAACTATTTATGAGTTCCATCTAAGTACAAAGAATTTAATACACAAAATTATTAGATTACATCTTCTTCTAAAATCCAATTTTAATTTATTGTTTGTTGATACTACCTAATTAGTAGTATCAACAAACAATACATGCCCTTAAATTGTTTCTGTCCGTTTTATGTGACAAAGTAAAAAACTGCACACAGGTAAAGGAATAGAGCTGTAAGATAGCGTGCGTGTGCGTTAATGTGTTGAGTAAGATATTATCTCTGTCTCGCTTGCGCATTTGGTTCGCATAAGTGACCTTGGTCAATCAGTATTACAAATTCAAAAAGTGCAACGGGCGGTTTTTTGACTCTCCAGATTTGGAATATTGAAAATGTGAGTATTTCGCGTATTTTTATCATTTTACATTTATAATTAGTTAAAATATGATTGCATGAATAAACAAACGTAATTTATTTCGAAAATTTCATTGTTTTATGTACTCAAATTGAATAAAATTCATAATGTCCTATAAAACGGACTTTGCCAATTAGAATGAAGTGTAGTGTAAGATTTGTTTGTCCCATATAACGGACGTTGCCAATAAGTACTAGCTATAACACGTACTTATGGATGTCACATGTAAAGGACATTGCCAAATACCATATTAAATATTTATAACAAACAATATACAACTTTCTTTTGTTCTTGCAGAAAAATGGCCTGGAGATCAAAGAAAATCCTTGCGTTACTACCGCCCGGTGATTCGGAAGAGTCTGATGTTGAGTCGGATGATGACATTGAAGGAAAAATTGCAGCACGTGAGTTTTTGGACAGTAACACCTCATCTCCGATTAGAGAAATGTCTCCTGGATTGTACCACTTATTACAAGACCTTAGTGATCATGAAGATTCTTTGGATGATGAACGCACTACAGTCGTATCAGAGCGACCACCACCAGTAGTGTTAGTTGAATCTTCACCATCCACATCTAAATCAATTAATCAGACACATTGTTATATACCGGAAACACCATCTCCCATGTCAGTTCCGACACCGTCTACAAGTTCTGCCACAACTTCTTCGATAATGAAAGTAATACGTCGAACAAGACAAACAGCAGTCGCAGAAACGTCACCTATGCCCTTACCAGTACCAAATCCACCAAGAAAGCGTAAAATGAAACAATTAGACTATACATTTAAGAAAAGAAAGTACACTGGTTCCGTCGATATATCAGGTTCCACTAACTTTGAAGAAAAAAGTGAGATCTGGACACCTCAGCAGTACTTTCAACAATTTTTCGACGTGAAAATATTAGACTTCATAGTTGAAATGACCAATTTGTATTCGGTTCAAGCCACTGGTAAATCTATATGCGTAACTAGGAAGGAGATTGAAATATTACTTGGTATAGAAATTATGATGGGTGTTGTAGATATGCCTGCTGTTAAAGATTATTGGAGCTTTGACCTGAGATATGAACAAATTGCTTCTAATATGTCTCTTAATCGTTATAGAACAATCAAACGCTACTTACACTTTTGTGATAATACTAATTATAATAAAAATGATAGTTATTTCAAAATAAGTTCAATAATGGAGCATTTACGCAATAAATGTCTTGAAATAGAAGAAGAAAGATCATTTGCTGTAGATGAGATGATAATTCCTTATAAACGAAAAAAGGCTGGAAGCAGGAAGCAATATAACCCGAAAAAACCTCATAAGTGGGGATTTAAATTTTTAGTGAGAGCTGGCACTTCTGGAATGGTGTATGATTTTTTTTGCTTATGATGGCGCAAACACTTTTTTAGCGACACAATTTACCGAGTGGGAAGAAGATTATCTTGGTGTTAGTGGAAAAACAGTGGTCAAGTTATGCAAATCTATAAAAAACCCAGTTTTGAGTACAGTGTATTTTGACAACTGGTTTACTTTCCTGGAACTTTTATATTACTTACGCCACGAGATGGGTATTTTGTCTTTAGGTACTATTAGAAAAGATAGATTGCGAAACTGTAAATTTATGACCGATAAAGCAATGAAACAAAAAGGACGAGGTACCTATGAAGTATTTTGTGACAATCAAAAAAGGTTGTCAGTCACTAAGTGGATGGATAATCAATGCATTCACATTGCTAGTTCGTTCTGTGCTGAAGAGCCAGTGACTACGATAGAACGGTATGACAAGAAAGAAAAGAAGCGAGTACTTGTAACGTGCCCTTATGTCATAAAAGCGTACAACACTCATATGGGTGGTGTAGATATTGCCGACATGTTGACCGCATTATATAGAATACGCATGAAAACCAGACGTTGGTATATGTCAATATTTGCACAGCTATTAGATATTGCACTGAATAACGGCTGGTTGTTACTCCGTAGAGACTGTGATCAACTTGGAGAAAAAAAGATTGGTCTAAAAAAATTCCGTGTACAATGTGCACTTGGACTTATGAAGACTAACACCAAATTTCAAAATCAAAGGTCAAAATCTGATTCTCCATTGACCGCTAAGATTGAAAAACCTATTCAGCCAAGACCTGTAGACTGTAGATGATGCACGCCTTGATTGTTATGATCACTTTCCGACATATACTACACAAGGTCGTTGTCGTCTTTGCAAGAATGGGAAAACTATGATAATGTGTATAAAATGTGATCAGCGGCTTTGTTTCACAGCTAAAAAGAATTGCTTTGTTGTATTTCATAAGAAAAAGTAAGCTCTAATTTTAATATATTTTTACCTATTATAATATTTCCTAATTACATAATTTGATAATTAACCTTCAAGGATAAATCTTGTTGGTGTTTTAAGATTTTATTGTTGTAAATTTTTACTTACTTATGTTTTTGTAATGTGTAATTTTATTTTAGATAGCCAGAGGTTGACTTTTATGTTGTTATATTTTAAGAATATTTATTATATCTACCAATAAGAAGTCTAATTATTGTGAAAAGTTCCTAATTGTAATTTGATCTCAATTGTTTAAGTTTTGTATGATTATTTTTATTATTTCGTAGTAGCAAGTTGCTTATTATATTTGAATACCCTGAAAACTGAATGTTCAATGTCTGATCTGATGATCTCAATGTTTGTTATCGTGTTTGCAATTTAAATTTTATGGCATTTCATATAGTATTTTTGGTTCTATTGGAAAAAAGTTTTTATAACTGTAATTGGCAGTGTCCTTTTTTTGTGACATCAATAGGGTGTCCATAATCTAACGGATTTTTGGCAATGTCCGTTTTATGTGACATCTGAAAACTCGTATGAAAATAAATATTTTTTTATAAATTTCAAAATATTTTTCTTTTCTACCCCTATTAGTACCCAAAACCAAACCTCAATAGTTACTGAACCTAAGGAATCGATGGGTGACAATTTAAGGGTTAAACTCAACTGAATGCTCTCATATTACTTTAATTAGTTAAACAATGAACATATTGAGTTTCCAATCAATACGGATCACCAATTAACTACATATTAGTAACAGTACAAATGTTGCAATCAATATCTGAAATTCAAGTGAAATTTGCTCCGTATGCTGCTAACAATACAAGCAGATATGCAATATTATGTGCATTGTGCATTGTTCAAAAAGATATAAGTAGCATACCTACTATTGTGTCAGATTAGATCTATCTATTGATCTTATACCTACTGATATAAGGATTCTAACTTGCATTTTGAGCTTACGAGCTTTTGTTTTGTTAAAAATATTTTTTTATGAAGGGTTGCTTGTCCTAAAAAACATCTTCTAACTAAATGAATAACGTCTGTCGTAAGGTTAAGCATTTTAATAAAAAGATAAATCAATGAATATACCACAATTTCTAGCTGTCTCAAAATCAAGTTAATATTAGTCGACCATGATATTACAAAAAGGGCCACAATTTGAAGGATACCTAAACTTTCTAGTTAGAACCTTCCAACTCGATGTAAATAGATTTTATATAACAAAATTTAAAAAGTAGGTATACCTATGCCGATAAAATGATTTTTTATGAAAATGTCTGCTGAATTCGCTTATTTGTTTATAAAAATGAAATTCTTTTTTTCATCAACGTTAACCCGAATTTCAGTTCAATTTCTCGAAGCATTAAACCAAAACCAATAAAAAGACGCGATCGCATTTCCAATTTACTACTTTATGCCTTTTCGTTAACGACCGAATTGTTGAAACATGGCTCCGGGGCAAGTAAATAATTACTTCATTTGAGCCCTGAAACTCTATTTAGGAGTGGACCATAAATCTTTGGCTACGGTAAATCTAACCCGGTGAAGTATTGATCAATAAGAAATGACAAGGTCGTGTTGATTTTCGACTCGATCTTGTCATCGACCCCCGAAAGACGAGAGGATATATAAGTATGTCCAGGTGTCTGTGTGTATATGCCTGTAAAATCGTAATTCCCAAACACGATTTTGTTTTTTTTTTTTTTTCAAAAAGTAAAGTTAGCACGTTACAATCAAAAATATTATGCTTTTTAACCACACGCGGTTGCTATTTCCATGAAAATCGAGCTGTTCCCGCCGAGCCATCAAGACGTGTTGTAGGAACTGCGTAAGCCGCGTTCCCGCAGCGAGCGGAACGGAGATATGAATGTGTCGGCTTAACATCCAACAACAAAAGTCGTATTAATCCCTTTAGAATCAAAAATACGGTTTATTATATCCAAAATAAATGATCCCAGTGGAATTCGGACACCTATCAGATGCGTTGTTGTCAAGGAACTAGATGTCGAAGATGTCGTGTCATAAGTGTGACATTCCCGCGCTCGTTAGTAACAAAGTTTTGGTATGAAAATTGAGTGGACAAGTATTGAAAATACGTCTCGCAATTAGAATACCAGAAACGAGAAACTAAACTATTCTCTTAAAAAACCAAGTATCAAATACTATCCTCAGAATGACACTATTAAATAGCTATAGGGCTCGGTTTCTGAAGCAGTCCTCGTCTGGTAATGGTTTAGCTAAGCCGTGAACATCGTCAACGGTTGTAGAATGACTCGTCGCTCTTTACACCGCCATTACCACATGAAGGATGCTTTATGTGTGTTTAAAGGGAGCTTAGCTAAAACAAGAAACAGCTTTATGGGTTTCTGGGTCATTAATTTGTTCCTCTATAAAGCTATCGCTCTGTGTGCTAATACTGTTGAGTTGGTAATGGGGTCAAATGCTTAAAGATTTTTTGTGTCTTGTTTCTTATTCCGTAATGTTTTCATGTAAGTAATGCGCTTCTTCAATAAACAGAATCGTGCGTTCAGACGACGATTTTTTACCGGCTCGGTGGAATCGCTTGGAAATCCGTACCATAAATAAATAAATAAATAATAATAAATAAATAAATTCTGTGAACAACACACAGCGCCATCTAGCCCCGTGGTAAGCGACTAAGCTTGTGTTACGGTGACTAGACAACGGATATAATACTTATATTTATTTTTCTTTTGTAAATACACACATATTATACATAGAAGGACACCCAGACCAGACACAAATATTTATTTTTAAGCATAAATACTTGCACCCGGCGGGAATCGAACCCGCAACCTCCTGCATTGCAGTCGCGCTCTCGCACGACGCGCCACAGAGGTCGTCAAAATGATCCATAACTCATACCTACTGTACTGTATATCTGCCCAAAACTATGTCACAGTTATGGCAGCGTTTATAGCCTAAGGTCATTCACTGTACAGGTGTTAGGGTAGACTGATTCCAAGTCTAGGGTGGTGTTTTAACAATAAATAAAAAAAAACCTATTTCTGGTTTCAGTAGCGACTGAAAACGTGTATCTATACCCATTTGTGTTCGAAATATCGAATGACACAGATTTTACCAGCTACATAGGTACATAACCCATTTTTAAAGCACTTTCTTTGTAGGTATTTTTCAGAACCCAATTTGCTTATTTAAATCGTACACCCTCATTGGTATGTGCATATTATGATTGCCATTATATTTCAGCGCGTATCTTTATCGGAACAGAACAACACAAAGATACGTGTATTTACAACGGAATAAATTATACTCCATTTTATCGCGGCCTCTTTATTCTCATTTAACCCAGTGGTTTTATTCCTGTCATTTCCGATTCAAAAAAAGAAGGACGTGAGGTTCAGAAACGATACCTTTTGTGACCTTATTCTTTCGCCTGGCCGAGACTAATAACCTTTTAAACTTCATTCGAAGGTACTTAGGTAACTTAAGGGGACAGTCTACCTACCTACTCTTTTCTTCATACAAACTTTACAAACATAATCGACTGTTTCCTCCCTCGATAAAGATATTAGAAAATATATGTTCATTCCCTAAGTCCTGTATCAGCCATGACCATGCCTCTACGTTTTGATGTTTTTATTTTCTAATTTTTCTAAATATTTTTTCTATTCTTAATTAGAAAATGAAAAAAAAACAAAACTTAAGGGCATGGTCACATGGTCATGGTCCTATTTATGTTTTATGGCATAAACATAATATTTGCTCTAATGTCTTTATCCAGGGAGGAAACAGGCGAATACGTTTGTATGGAGAAAGAGTAGGTAGACTGTCCTTTTAATATTTACAATAATAGCAAGAGGTCCCTGGTAACTACATCAATCAGTCGATTTGAATCCATCGTAGGTACATAATATCACACATATTCCATGAACAATTCTGGTAAAACTAGTTAGGCGGCAAGAGGTTAGTTCGGTAGGAGACATTATTGCAAATTCCACAGATGTCTTGACGATTTGCGGTTAAACACTACGGTTTGTAGAATCCGGTTTTTACCACAATACGGGCTGTACCTCCTTTATCGAGACGCCATGCGCCATCGCAATCGGATCCATTCATTTCGTATAAATAGGCTACGGAAACAATCAGCGTCGCCAAGTGAGTTATCTGCCATACCTACACTTCAATAATAATTGTTTGGAAACCATTTCTAGCAACGACGACGTAGCCATGATGCGTCTCTGTAAGGTAAAGCCCTAAATTTGCATACCCCGGCCTTATTTAAACAATATATCCATAGGAAACAGGCACAAATACAAAAAGTAAATAATTCTAACCACATTTTTTAAAGCATTTCTTCAAAAGCACTATTTCATAAGTGCAACACTTTAAGAAATAGTGTTTAGTGTAGAGTTAGGTATCTAATAATAACATAGGTTGCCCAGGAGAGTTGTCGGCGTTCGTAATTTAGTTAATCTTTTGTTCGATTTACCGAAACCTCCTCGGGAACAGTGATTGTTTATTTCTTTGTTGTTTGAATACGCAATCTTTAGGCACTGATATTAGATTTCAAACATTGATAAGGTAGAGAGAATTACGAGAAGTTAATTTGGTTTTATTTCCAGGGGTAGAGGTGGGGGAAAGATAACAATAAATGTCTATTAATATTATTTTGTCTTAAACGCTGAGAAAACAACATTATTATGAAAAGTAAACATTATTAAAATTCAACATTTCAACACCACAAACATTCGTTCTGATGGACTATAAAGTTTGTGAGAAATCAACAACTAAAGAAATTCAACTTTTTACGCCGAAAGGAGTACAAATATTTGATAAAGCTGAATGTTACAAATTCAATTACACAAATTGCCTAAAAGTAATATTTCAGGTTCAAAAAAAACTCCATGAATTTCTTATGTCTTCTTCTCATTGAATGTCGCGTTCCGAAGACACACTAGATTATTGACGATTCAAAACGATCTGTGAATATCTTATTGAAAAGGTACCTCAACATATTTTAAGTTTAAGTACTAAAAGGACACTTTCAATATATCTGTATCAGTATTTTCAATGGCGTAATTTTCTACATATTCCATAATAGGCAACGTGGTGTTTTCAAGTAAATCTTTTCCATTATTAAAGCTTTGTTTTCGTATATGATATAGGCAGGAACAAAGTTACCTACTTGTAGGTGCCTTCCTTGATTTATGAACACGTTACGAGAGGATATGCCTTCCGACTACACGATCTCTTTCCGCACGACGCTACCGATGTACGTGTAGTATTTCCCTTAGAAAATAACACTTGTTTTCTTAAAACACTTTTAGGAGGTGCATCTATATTATTTAGCATTTTAATAAACAAACATTCATAGTTTAAAAACTAAAAGATACTTATTGAATATATTACGAGTAAAAGCCTAAATTAAAAAGTATTAAACAAATAAGAGTCCCTAGGTAAAGTACCTAAGAAGCTGGCTACGTTGCCTCTTTGGATGGCAATTCCTATCTGTTGTCCGAAGTACTTAGCAGCCAACCCTTTGGTCGCCAGAACCTCCCTATCTTCCAGCGTCATTCCCTTATGGAATGGGATCGACAACCCTGATTTGCTATATGCGACTTTCTCCAGTGATCTCTGTCGGTTGCAGCCAGGAGTTAAAACTATTAACTGTAACCGTAGCTAATGTTTAAGATGTTTATATTATTAAAAGCCTCAGGTCCCCACCGGCTTGTGGTCTGGACTGCTAACGGCAAAAACAAGTACCTACTTATCCCGCCTATCCGTCACTAATTGAAACATATTTTCGCCGTTTTACAAAATTACTTGCTTATAAAAACTTGATAATAATTTGGTATCGTATCTTTGTTTGCAGACATTAGACGAATGGTCGTTCGACGTGTTCGCGCTCCACGAGGCCTCCAGCGGAGCTCCCGTCAAGTACCTAGGATACGAATTACTCAACAGATATGGAATGATTCATAAGTTTAAGGTATGTTGGTTATAACGATAAAAAAAACAACCCTAAAACTGGTTTAATACATACTGAGACCACTGGCGATCATAATTTGAAGTTAATTCAGGTTATAGTCAAATTAATTACGCCAGACAGACTGGCAGACAGAGAAGTCTCAGTAACAGGGTCCCATTTTTACCCTTTGGGGACGAAACCCTTAATATGTATAGTGATATCAATAATCAGTATGATGATGATAATACTTTTGCTGATGATGAACGACAAGTCTCCATGTCTTTAGTAGCATACGCCAAACGGCTACGGCTACGATCCGCTACGGGCCCTGAACACAGTGTGGTATTCTTGAGTAGATGACTCCATCCACTCAAGGACATTGAACATTGTGACAGTGCCAGTTAATCTTTGATAGAACTCTGTCTTACGGTCTTTGGAACTGATGTGCCATAAAGTAGTAGATACGGTTAATCTTGACACCGAGATTATTGTCAACAACAAAATATTAAGAGCGGCACACACTCACGTCCTTTTGCGCAATTCGAATATGAATTGTTGAGCGAAGTTAGCTTACAATAACCTTCACAGACAGCTGCCTATAAATACAAGTTACTCCAGCTCAACACCTAGGGACAGTTCGCTAGAAAAAGTTGTGTGGGCCGGAGGCGCCACTCTTGGCTAAAGAACCTAAGAGATTGGTTCGGATGCAGTACCACCACACTTTTCAGATCTGCAGTCTCTAAAATAAAAATTACCCCGATGTTGTCCAACTTCCGATAGGAGTGAAACAAGAACAAGTAGAAGACAGCTGCTAGTTACCATCAAGTTTTCCTTAAATTCCATCCTTCGCAGACCTAAATTTACGACCCTCATTTGTTCTCTGAGAACTTTTCTATTTATGAAGACAGTCTACCTACTCTTTCGCCATACACACGTAGTCGACTGTTTCCTCCCTGGATAAAGAAATTACAGCAAATACTTTTATGCCATAACATAAAACCTATATATCTGCCATGACCATGCATGCCCCTACGTTTTGTTTTTTTTTTATTTTTTAGTTAGAATAGAAATAAAATTCCGAAAAATTAGAAAACGAAAAATTCAAAACATAGGGTCATGGTCATGATAAAGGACTTATGACATAAACATATTTTTTCTAATATCTTTATCCAGGGAAGAAACAGTCGACTACGTTTGTAAAGTTTGTATGGAGAAAAGAGTAGGTAGACTGTCCCCTTAAGCTATGTTGACTAACTTGGCATCTAACGTGACTAGTAACTTTGCAGACAAATACAACCTGTTGCACCTATCCGAACTAACTCTCTTTATAACAGAGTCAAACAAGATCGCTAATTGAATTTTGGGGTGAAAATAGTTTCTTATTGGTTTTGTTGTTATTCGAAAGTTAAAGCTTTTTGGTAGGTTTATTAGCGTTTGACTACTATTAAGTGGTTACTACGATGCGGTCTAAGGTAGAGCACGCTTAGCAAAAAGATTATAGAGAAATAGATAGATTAATTTATTCTTTATTGTAACACACCAAAATAAAATTAAAATAAAAAAACAACTTAAATCTAGGTGGCACAATGGGTGGCCTTATCGCTTAAAGCTATCTCTTCCAGGCAACCTTTAAATGGGCAAAACTTGTGAAGAAAGAAAGGTAGTGTATACTCGACTTAATGATCCGTCTTCGACTTAGTGAATTTGTACACGACATTATTTGTGTTATTGTAGTTATGTTAAATATTATAGCTGAAGGTAAGTTCTTAAAAAATATGATTTTTTTATCTATATCAGCTTAATTAGCATCCACGGAAAATGAAATCAACGGTACCAGTCTCCCTTAAACACCTTTGATTTTCTTAGAGCGGTGTTGGTCTAGGTGTCTACTCCTACTTTCATTTCGAGAGTCGTGGGTACGAATCCAGGCCGGCCGCGGACCAATGTCTTTTTCTTGAAGAAAAAGTTATGTGCGCTAATAACATCGCTCTGACGGTGAAAGAAAACATTGTGAGGAAACCGACATGTCCTAGGACTCAGCACGGTCCGAAGCCATGGGATATTCGCCAATCCGGAGTAGGATCCCGTGGCGTCTTACTGCTTACTTAACCCCTCTAAAGAAATCACGTACAGTGGCCCTATTGTGAGGCTAAGTGCGGAAAAGGCCCAGCTAAACTAACTAACTAACACCTTTAATTTTCAAGTAAGTAACTGATGTATTATTACCTATTTACGCCCAAACTTCCAAAATGTTTTTAATTTACAAGTAAATGAAACGAGAAGCTTAATTTGAACCGAAATGGTAAAGTTCTTATCATTAGAGTTGGGATAAATATCGTCGGGAAAGTTTAACTTTTAATGAACCCCCGGTGATATCTCGAATAATTTTCAGATTAGGTGAAAGACCTCCGACTGAGAATATATTCGAGTTAAATGTAGCAAATCGTATCGAAAGTTTTATTTTTAATTATACCTACTTATTAAGACGACAGTCTACCTACTCATTCTCCATACAAACGCAGTCGACTGTTTCCTCCCTGGATAAAGACATTAAAGCAAATATGTTTAAATGCCATAAAACCGCGTAATATTACCATGCCGTTTTAGTTTTTTTTATTTTCTAACTAGAATAAAAATAACATTCATAAAAATTATAAAATGAATAAAATCAAAACGTAGGGCATGGTCATAGCTGATATAGGACTTATGGCATAAACATATTTTTTCTAATATTTTTATTCAGGGAGGAAACAGTCGAATGCGTTTGTAAAGTTTGTATGGAGAAAAGAGTAGGGAGACTGGACTGTCCCCTTAAGTAAGACGTGTAAAATCGAGCGTGTGATTTCACTACCTATTTCTCCTACGCATATTGTAAAAATGAAAAAATAAAAAACGAATAATTACTTTACAAGAATTTGGACACCCCGGTGGTGAGGGGTGTCCAAAGCAGAGCGATAAGAAAGCCACCTAGTTATTATAAGTATAGGCACATATTTTTGGAATTCTAAATATGATAATGTCACCTACAATATTTTTTTGTTTATTATGAGAATCGAGAGGACAAACTTTGAATAACCACAGGATATAAAGTAGTAAATCACTAAATAGCAGCTGTTAACATTTCCTTGATATATGGTCGCCACGCTCTGTTTATTTTATTGTGCAAGGACCTACATTAATGGCTATAAAAAATGTTATGTTTTAAGACACACATACGCACAAACAAACAAACACACCCACTCACAAACTTTCACCAACTAACGGCCGATAAGTTATGTAGGAAGTTCCTTAATTACCTAGGAAAATTGTACGAGCTATGCATCGTACAATTTTCCAAAAATATTATTTTTGGTTTAATATTTTATTAAGAGTTATTAAAATTAATACAAATCTATGTCTTCCGTTTGACTGTAGTACTTAGTTATTAGTGCATTTTCTAGTCTAAATATGAAATTCACAGATAAGCGTTTTCCAGAGCGTAATAGTACATTATGATATAAGTGCGGTAAGTTGAAAATTACAGCCGAGGCGATATTGCTAGCCCGAGCCGTAGGCGAGGGCTACAAGAAAGCAGAGGCTGTAATTATCAAAGCGCACGTATGTTATACGACGTTTTATAACACATTTGCGAGGAAATAAATAAAACTCGGACTTTCTTAAACGAATAAATCTTTAATCACTTGTTAGGGCATCAGTGCTTTTTTTTTTAAGGCAACGGTACAAAAACAGCCAGTATTACTAATAAAGTAAATTAATATTTTTTTGTTTCTGTTACAGATGTAATTTACTGTCAAAATGAATTAAATTAAAGAATTAAATGTTTATTTTTTATATTTTATCTCCCAAAGTTAATTTTATTCATAAAATATTGACCACTTTTCTGACATAAAAACTTTTTGATTTGCTTTCTTTGCTTTTTTTTTCTTAAGATTTAAAAAAGTACCGTTGGTTTTAGACGGAGCATGATAAACCGTACGTGTTATTAGAAAGAAACTCGTGCGTTTTACTTTACGATTACGCACAAGTACGTAATGACATACATTACGATATTGAAATTGGTGAAATAAGAGGCCCTTTACGAGCAAATGTGTTATAAAGAACTTTAACTTCATTTGTCTAAAAGCAGCGGTTTGGGCTCTGCGTTGATATATATATCAGTCAGGACTTTGAATTTAATATAAGTATATAGATTTAACTTTAAAGCTTTTAAATGTAAAATCAAACTTACCAAACAGAAAAGCCCTAAGCAAATGTGATTCAATTTAACTTGTCTGTCTGTTGGTACAGCTAACAAGACTTATTAAGTTCACAAATATTTCTGAAGCGGTTGAGTTTGTATACGCACAGCCAACCCGTTGAACTAGGACATGCTATCCGGGGAAATGGTTCATTTCTCGCCTCTTGGGTTTAGTTAGAACATAAGTTATTTTGACACGGTTGCTAAGTTTCAATGGGAAACCTAAGTTTAAAGTTACCCTAATAGAAGTTTTACTTGAGAAATCTGTTGAAGTTCATTTGTTTTTAGAGTTCGACGTTTTAGGTATGATCAAAGATCTGAGTAACTTTACCATTTTTTGTTTCTGTCTGTCAACTTTGTTTCAACAACAACAAAGTTCTTGTCACGGAAACAGACAAAACTAATTCTCACTACTCCGACCTTAATTCACGTTTATTAATAAGGCTATTAGTAAGGAATGTAGATTAATATTTCTAAAATGGTGTACCTACAGACATAGTTTTTTTTTAAACCAATTTTAATTATATTCGCTTGGCCCTCAGGTCCCTCCAACGATACTCGAAAACTTCCTGAGTCGGATCGAGGATGGTTACTGCAAGTTCCACAATCCATACCACAACAACCTTCACGCCGCTGACGTGGCGCAAACTGTACATTATATGCTGTGTCAGACAGGGCTTATGGTGAGTGAACACTTGGGAATTAATGATCTTTTGGGCTACCATAAACGCTTATAGCGAGCCATTTTCAAAAATAGCCGTGCGCAATGAAGAAAACCGTCAAAACTTCTAACATTTCTTTTACAGTGTTATTTAAATGTGACGATAATTGTTGGGGCTGTCCGAAAAATATTTTTCTTGCACATTTTGTAACAAAGGAACTTAATAGCCGCGATTTACAATGACTCCCTCGACTTGACTTAAACAACGAAGACTTGACTGTTTTTGTATCTGCAAATGTTGTAAAATAATTGACACTTGTTACTTTCCAAACGGCCATAACGACTAAACTCTTATACAGGGTGTCCGGAGACCAGTGGATATCCCTGCACGGGCGGCTGGCGGGAAAGGGTTGGCTGCCCAGAATACTTTTTTCTTTCTATCTCAAACGGTTCGAGCTGTACGTCACTTTTTAGTAAAAATTGAAAAATGACTACTTTTTTACACATTTCGGGGCATCACGTCCACAGATTAAGCGATAGCGTTGTTTTTTTTTTCGCCATGTGTTCGCCGTGCGAGTGAGAAACTATTTAAATGAAAGTTATCCAAGAAGATGGATTGGCCGATTAGGTCCAATATTGTAGCCTCCACGTTCGCCTGATCTGAATCCACTTGATTTTTTTTACTGGGGGTGTTTAAAAGAACAAGTATACAAAAAAAAACATAACCACAATTGAAGACCTGCGTCTACGCGCCCACGAAGCGGCACAACAAATAGAAGAAAAAAATTATAATCGTGTACTTAAGAGATCGTTTATAAAAAGGTTAAGGGCCTGTATAAGGGCAAGAGGAGGACAATTTGAGCATTTGCTGTAACATTATGACATATTAAATCTTAATAAGTGTCCTTTTTTGTACAATACTTGTTTCAACTTTTTCAAGTAAGATAGTACCTTCGATGCATTCATAGCACTAGCTTAGTAACTTATGACAGAAAGTTATTAGTATAATATTGTTATAGAATCCTTATGAAATAGGCATTTTTTTTCAATAGTCGGCCAGACAGGTTTCATACATTTTTTTTACACCACAGATGCTCAAACTTAACAGAAAATAAAGTTTATAAAACTAAATCT
The DNA here is from genome assembly GCA_958496205.1 of Idaea biselata. Taxonomy (NCBI): domain Eukaryota; kingdom Metazoa; phylum Arthropoda; class Insecta; order Lepidoptera; family Geometridae; genus Idaea; species Idaea biselata. Next base: position 18,303,883 of record OY292397.1, read on the forward strand.
ATCTTTGGGGACATCCTGTAAGTTACTAACTATAGTATTAAAAAAAAATTAAGGTGATTTACAAACATCAATATTAGTGAACACATGGCGAAAAAAAAAACAATGCTATCGCTTAATCTGTGGACGTGATGCCCCGAAATGTGCAAAAAAGTAGTCATTTTTCAATTTTTACTAAAAAGTGACGTACAGCTCGAACCGTTTGAGATAGAAAAAAAAAAGTATTCTGGGCAGCCAACCCTTCCCCGCCAGCCGCCCGTGCAGGGATATCCACTGGTCTCCGGACACCCTGTATATAAACACAAGTACGCTGGAATTGCTTTACAATACAAAATTACATAAGATCTTTGTGCCTATTTGATTTGCGCCATGTTGCGCTGTTTTTCTATTGATAGTGAAGGTGAGCGTCCACGAAACCAAGGAACCATTAGTTCCGTGGACGGTCATCATCACTTTCAATAGGAAACAGCGCAACATGGCGCAGATCAAATAGGCAAAAAATTTAGTGCGCGATCTCCTGTCCAGCGTGTATTATGGAGGTCATTGGTCATAGCTCATACATAACTGATAAGAAAATAATAATTTCAAAAACAATTAAGCTTTTTTGTCTGCGCCAATATGTAATGAGGGCATTGTAGTGCTGCCAGCGCCAGATCAACAAGTTTGAAATAATGTTATTTCTCCAGAACTGGCTCTCAGACCTGGAGATCTTCGCGACCCTGGTGGCAGCCATCAAACAGACACGACTGTTTTTTTGTATCTGCAAATAACTTTCTTTTTTTTTTCTTCATCATGGCGTCGATCCACGAAGTGTTGTAACTTCGCACATCTGTCAGCGTCGAGTTTATTATCGTATCCTTCTTCTTCTTTTAACTTTGGCGTCGTACATCTTGCCATTATCAAGTATTGGCCCGATCGGCCTCAAAGTTTCAAGTCGGGAGCTATGGCAAAGCGGTGGCAACTTTACCATAACCTTCACGGAGCTTTGACAGGAGAGACGAAGAAAGTCCATGTTTAACACTCAATTTTGTTTTCACTACACTTGTGCACATTCACGGAGCTAAATTGAATAAGATCCCACCCAAAATTACACAATTTAACCCGGTTTACAACATAGTTTCACGTAAACAAAATTGGAGCGCGACATGTTGTCTCCACGTTCCCGCCAAAACTCCTGCAAATAACTTGCAAATGTTATAAAATAATTGACAATGACTACTTGCCAAACGGCCATAACTGATATGAAAAAAATAATAATTTCAAAAAAACAATTTAATTTTTTTTTCTGCTCTAGTATGTAATGAGGGCATTGCTGCCAGCGCCAGATCAACAAGTTTAAAATAATGTTATTTCTTCAGAACTGGCTCTCAGACCTGGAGATCTTCGCGACCCTGGTGGCAGCCATCGTCCACGACTTCGAGCACACCGGCACCACCAACAACTTCCACGTGATGTCCGGTACCGACACCGCTCTCTTGTACAACGACAGAGCTGTACTGGAGAACCATCACATTAGTGCTGCTTTTAGGTAAGAACCATTTTTTTATTTACAAATCTTGCTCCATAATTCGTTTTTAGGGTTCCGTACCCAATTCCGTACCCAAAGGGTAAAAACCGGACCCTATTACTGAGACTCCCCTGTCTAACCGTCTGTCTGTCCGTCCGTGTCTGTATCTCATGAACCGTAATAGCTAGACGGTTGAAATTTTCACAGAAGATGTATTTCGGTAGCCACTACAACAACAAACAAACTTAAAACGAAATAAAACAAATATTTAAGAGAGGCTGCCATACAACAAACATGTTTCAAAAACGACAAGGGAATTTTATTTCAATGTGAGGTCGTTTCTGATTGGTCAGAGTCAAATCGAGTAGGTCACGGAATTCAAAATGGCTGCCCTGTCTGTCAAATATACCAGTCTGTCTTCACTTACCAAAGAGTTTCTTATAAGTTTCAGATTTTTGAGAGATGCGGTCGTTTGATCGGAGTAAGAATCGAAAATAGCTAAATATTTTTCATTTTCCTATCAAATTTAAAAATTAGTTATTGTAAACCATTTTAGGGTTCCGTACCCAATTGTGATAGTGGTACGGAACCCTTCGTGCGCGAGTTTCGCACTTGGCCGGGTTTTTTTTTTATTTCAGACGACCTGACGTTTTGGTTCTTTGTATTTGACGTTTTTTCTTCTGGAAGATGTGTCAAATCATAGTCTACAATTAAAAAATAAAGTATTAAATGACCTAGAAGGTGGGTGGGTGTTTTAGTAACGACGTTCGAAATTTGATCCATCTTTTCTAAAGGTGGGTGAGTAATTTTCCCGAACAGTTTGCCTTTGGAACTGGTGAAGCTCGTCCGTCAGAGACGAGTGTGAAATGGACCACTATTAGGCGACCTTTCTCTTTCTAGTCTCTACTAGAGGCCAGTATATTTCTATGAAACAAATATTATTTAATAACGATTTTTTTGTCAGTTTAAAATCGTAATGTTTAATTTGTTCAAGTACAGAAAGCAAAGCCCAAGGTACCTTTGTACCCTTCCATCTCTTTCCGTGGGTGTTGTTAAAGGTGACAAAATTATCTGGGGGATACTAGCATACCTTGTGAATAATCATCAATTATTTAACCTTTATTTTAAAAAAAGCTGTAAAAGATTATGCTCTGGGTACTCTCAGTATTTTTCTGACTGTACTAGCTATGCCTAGCACTTTCGCTTATGGAACTCCCGAACTCACGGGAATATCTGGATACAATTAACTTCAGTTATTCCAGCTATCTATCTATCGACATTTCGAATTTCATCGAAATCGTTTCAGCAGTTTTCGGGAGCGAAACATCTTTCCTTACAAACATTTGCGCTTACTATAGGGATTAAAAGGATAAATACCAAATCCTTCCCTCGGATAAAAGATTAGAAGTTCTTTCTAAAAATACTTTTCAACAGAAAGAGCGGTTGCAGGATTAAGTAGCGATGAAATTTTAAAGATAGTGGAAATAAATAATATATTACACCAAATTAACAATTAAAAACTAATTAAAATGGAATTGGTCTGGTGCTAATCCGCTGGGACAAAAAACCGCAAACCCGTATCACCACACCAGACGTCTCGGCAATACTTTTTCTTTTAAATTCAATTGGTGGTTATAGTAAATCTACCTACTTAAAACGTTTGCGATGGGTATATATTTTTGAACCAATAGGAAAAAAAAATGGAACAAAAGCCGCAACAAAGACCGTCTAGGAGTCCAGTCAAAATTAAATAGGGTCTCATGGGGCATTTGCAATACCGGGGCAAAAGCAACCTTAGTTAAGTTGAAGGTTACCGGTTTCTTTAATGACATCATTAGAAATTAACGTTATTCCTTTTGCCCCGGTATTGCAAATGCCCCATCTAAGTTTAAGAAATAATAACTGCTGACGCAGTGGCAAATAGTTTTACCACTGCGTCAGCAGTTCAGGTGAACATAATCTGTTTTTACAAAAGCAATTTCTCAAATAAACGCTAGAAGCAATATTCTTCGTAGAGACGGGGGTTAAATTTGATTAAAATGCAAATCCAAGTTGAATGCAGACAAGCGCCAGTAGGTAGGTACATAGTATAGCCGGCAAGTGGTCGGTACTCTGTTTTTTAATATTTCACTCTAATACGATTTTATATTTTTCCACTTGCGGAGAATATCATTTAAAGCTGGGTATTTTTAATGAGATAAGATTTCGTGGAACGGCTTGCCTGTACGGTTTTTTTTCTGCTCCCGCGGATCTGCTACGGTTACGGATACAAGGTTACGGTTTTGATTCCGATTTTAGTTTCGGTTTCGATTTAGATTTGACAACAAATTAACAACAACTAAATTTACAAATTAAGATAGATAGATAGATAGATAGATAGAAATCTTTATTTGCACAACAAAAATAGAGAAAAAAAACACATATACAAAAGTAATTACTAAACAAGCTTAAAAATAAGTTGCACAAATGGGCGGCCTTATCGCTGAAAGCGATTTCTTCCAGGCAACCTTTGGATGGAGTAGAACTGTAACAGCTTGAGTGGTAGGCAGTGCACCTAGAGATTACCTCATATCTTAGTTTTAAGATAAGTGGTAAAAATATCATAAATAATACATATACATACTTATACATAATATAATTCAAGTATAAACATTAATACAAACATAAATAGACTACTTATATAAATACATAACCAAACAGTACATATATTACTAAATTTTACATTACACATACTTACATAAACATTGAATAAACGCAAACTATTAGCATACATTATACAACATAAGCATAATAAAATATACAATAACACATAAATATCAGAGAGTACTGAGATAGTGATTTGTCACCATAGCCTTGAAAATGGGCAAGGACTTAGCAGATCGGATAAGTTGTGGGAGAGATGATATTATATAACAGTAGGTCTCTCTTATCCGAGCGATGTTTCCAGTTGTAACCCTCTCAGGAGCGGGGTACGCTAAACTCCAAATATTTGGAGTTTTCGCAGTAGGTAAGTCATCATTGACCATACCTTCTGCTAATAGATTTGGCATATATTTTTTACGGCCGCCAACCCTTCTAGGGACCAAGCAGTTTATCCGCCACCGCGCGGGGAGAACTTAAGTTTTGCTAGTACCCCCTAAATCCATTAGTCGCCTTTTACGACACCCACGGGAAGAGATGGGGTAACCCTATTCTACGCCGGGGACACACGGGGATACACATATTATATGACAGTAGGTAAATCAAACTTTTTTAACACCCCTCTGTTTAATCGACGGAAAAAATCGGTATACCTACTACTCAATTCCGCTGAGATTCTCAATTCTCAACCGAATTGAGATTCTCCTCCTTTTTTAAGTCTAGGCTTAATAACGATTTGTAGTTTAGTATTCGAGGTAATTAAACAACTTTTTTATTACTTAGTTCGGTTTAAAATAATTTCTTTTCTAGGGTTTTTATAATTCAAAAAAAAAAAAAAAAAAAAAAAAAAAAAAAAAAAAAAAAAAAATGTTTTTATAGATTGCATAGGCACCAATAACTAGTGGTCGAACCAAATTAACCTGTTAGAATAGATATAATGTCTAGATACCCATTTGGAAGGGATATCGAGTACTTACCAAGTGCGAAAGAGGCCTACATTCGTTCCCTTGGGAAATTATACGGGATCATAACGAGACTCTGTGCGGTATTTCGTAAGAAATTCCAAATTTCCAAGATTTCTTCTTGCCATTGTTATCGCGAGGCATTGAATTTTTCCCCTTTCAGATTGTTATTTCGCAAATTGGCTGTTTGAATCGATTTGAATGTCAGATTATAGTCTATTTGGGACTTTTCAATGTGATAATATCTTTCACTTAATTGGTGTGGGGGGAGTGAAAGGGTCTACGTTTTTAGATTACCTAACTAATTACCTAGTAAAGGCATTGAGGTATCATTATATACGTACCTACCTACCTCCTATTACTAGGGGACGGGGTAACAGGGGTGTTGTCTTAGACATATCGCATGTTCTTTTAACGCGAATTAAATACAGAAAGCCGCTGCAGCGCTGACAATATGGTTACGTCTATTGTAGAAATGAATAAGTAACGCTGCGGGCGATACGATGAAGTCGATGAATGACCGATAAAAATTAAAAGTATAGAGTTAACGTTACCATTAAGTAGCAACTGCCCGCTAGGGTTGCCAACCGTACTAAAAAATATAGTACAATGGTTTAGTACAATAGCGAGATCTCGCAAAGGCTATTGTTCAAGGTATTCAGACGAAAACGACATTTATGGGAGTGAAATCGCGCTGTGCTACTTGTATGCAAATAATACCTAACGCTGAAATTCTAATTGGAACGAATTGATTGGATGAAACCAACTAATGAATAGATATTTTAATCAAAGACGCAATAACGAGACCAATTAAATCACGTTAATAAGGTTCTATATGTATAAGGTATCTAGAAGGGATTAGATAGACTAAAGTTAATTAAAACCTATTAAGTATCCTAAACAGGTTATATCAATTAAATTACGAAAATCTGGGAACATCACACAACGCCATCTATCCCCGTGGTAGCTTTGCTAAACTTACTATACACCGTGCTCCGAGGAGGGGGTATTAAGCCGAAAGGGGTTGTTCTAGAGGTCTAGGCGAACAACTTTTGTTCTACAAGTTTTGGAAATACGGAGTAGTTTTCGAAAATGTTGAGTTTAAAGTTTGCATAAAAATCAGCTGTTCTTTAGAGTTTGAGGTCATTGGCCTTAAGGTGTCCTTTTATTTAGTTTGGACCACTACAATCTAAACATTAATTGCCTTTTTTTTACAAAAACAGCTGTTTTTTTTAGTGATACAACTATAAAATTTTCGAAAAAAAAGTTCGAATTTCCATAAGTCGTAGAATAAAAGTTGTTCGCCTAGACCTCTAGAACAACCCCCTTCAGGCTTAATACCCCCTCGTCGAAACACCCTGTATAGACAACACTTTTATACTCGTAATACTTTTACTTACTCTATTTCAGAATCTGAGATCAAAAATGTAAACAAAATACTCATACATTTATTTGAAAGTGACAGCTCTTTATTTACGTTTTTCTTTGATATTGACAGTTCTTTGTTTACATTGTTTATCTAAGATTCTGAAATATAGTATAGGAACGTCTATTTATTTTAGACACCCACCATCTTTAGTGTCATGTGGATTTTCTTACGCACGCGAGATTTAGGGCTATATTTCACCGGGACACCATGGCGGCGCAACCAGTCGCCGCTACCAACAAAATGTATACAGCTCTGCGCCACCAAACAGACACCAAGTGAGTAACTCTCTATAGAGCTGTATACATTTTGTTGGTAGCGGCGACTGGTTGCGCCGCCATGGTGTCCCGGTGAAATATAGCCCTTACTGTAAAACGTTCCCGGACCAGTCAGACCATTTACTTACTTACTTTGGCGTCTGCAAACACGGACAGACGGATGGACATGACGAAAGTATAGGTAGGTAAGGGTTTTTTGTTGACTACAAAACCCTAAAAAGGCCTATACAAAATATCGAGTTAGGTGGCAAATGGTCGACCCCTGATAAAAAAATTAGGAGTGGCGAATGGGCCCACATCCTAAACAAACGTGGGGCCAGTCGACCCCTAACAAAAATTAGCAGTGGCGACTGGGCCCCGGTCCCAGTTTCGAAGGAGACCATTCGCCACCCAACTCAAAATATTAATTTATCACATGGCAGCGACAGGACATGTTAATGTTTTAAAAGATTTAAATGGATTTTATAAATAGGTATGTTTTATGAACTCTCGTTATCTTTTATCACAAAGATAAATGAATTTCCCAAGTGTGGTCAACTAAGCAAGTCTTTGAAACTAATTTTGTTAAAGTTTGTTATAAGCTTCACTTATCCAGGTCCTAAGTAAATATTGTATAATGGTTCAAAATACAAACTGGACAGACTTATAGATGCTCTTCATTATAATATCTATGGAATAAGTAGGTAAACCTAAGGGTATACCAGGTTAGATAAGGGTTAGTCCACTTTCGCCATACCAGGTTCTACGGCTACGAAAAAAGTAGTAATCCTTTCGCCATAACTGCTCGACATGGTCGATAGGCTATGGCGAAAGGATACTCCAATTTATTTATTCGATTTTTATTAACTTTAAGTTGAAAAGTTGTTGAGTGGAATCGTGCCCCTCGCGTCCTTCTACTCATCGTCGTCATCGTTCTTCGCAATGAATTGGACGTGGGCGTGGTTTTTACCAGGCTGTAAGGACTGACTAGAAGTTATCCTGCACCGTACTAGACGTGTAAAATGTGTGATAGTAGGTAATTGGTATGGAAGTACAAGGCTATTATAAATCACCAGAAGGTCGTTACATACTTTTACAATTAAGATATTTCTCGCTTGAAGAAACACACGGAAATGTGATAAGTGTGAGTTATACATTCTACATACTTATGATAGCCTAGTACATCATACATAATAATCGAGTATAATTTTTATTTCCTTCACTTTTGTAAAAGTTGGCGTGGTCACCAATATGGCCACGCCCAGTTTTACGCAAGGTAATGAATGGGCGTTGGTGTGTGTGTGTATGTTTGAAAGACAAAGAAGGTTATTAAAATATTAGATTACTTAACACTTTATTGTACCAAAATTTACAAAACTCATGAAAAAAACAAAAACTTACTACTTAGTAATTATAATAATGGTACCATGTGCGGCCTTATTGCTAAAAGCGATCTATTCTAGGCAACATGTAAAAAAAGAGAAGTGTGATTAGACTTATAATAAGTCTTATAACAAGTAGGTACTAGTTACATACTATCCAACACAATGCATATTTCTAAATCAATGAATTAAAAAACTTATTCCTTTGCTTAGCGTTTAAACCGACTTCAAAAAAAGTCGGTTTTAGGATGTTCGCCGATTACTCGAAGACGGCTTGACCGATTGAGATTATTCTTTTTTTAGTTGAAAGGTCTTCACAAAGAGGATTTTTAGTGACAGCAGAAATGCACTAAAACTAATGAAAAAAATTAAAAACCGAGTTCAAAACACAGAAAAATAATAAAAAAACCTTAAAAACTTCTAAAGGCTGAAGGCGGGCAGAACAATTACAAACAGATCCTACTACTAAAACTACATGACTTCAAAGTTCAGACTTCTTTATGATTTTTTTCTGTTTTTAAATATTTTAAAATTTTGATAAAACTGTTCAAAACTCTGACAAAAATATGACAGGTAAATAGTATTTATAGTTTCCAATGGAAATGTTATAATAGGTATGTGAAATGAGACCAATGCATTAATATTAATATGAATCAACTCTTTATTTTACTATTTAACTTTAAATTATACCTCACATTGTTTACATTTTAAATCGCAGAACAGCAGCTATGCTTACATTTTAAATCACAGAACAGCAGCTATGCTTACATTTTAAATCACAGAACAGCAGCTATGCTTACATCATAAATCACAGGACGGCGTTTTAACCTACAATTGACTAAATAAAACAGATAAATTACACAAAATTACAACGTACAAGATAATCCAAAATTATCTTTAACCAATCTACTATGCTAAAAGTAATTAAAACAGTCCGATATAAAAACATGACGAAATATTTGCATATTCAAAAAGTTTGAAGTTTAATGTCGTGCAGTTTAACTTCGTACTTTTTTTCTTTCTATCTTTTTAAAGTCGGTTTTAAATTCCTTTGCTTATTTTTTAACTCATCAGTTTTAGTGCATTTCTGCTGTCACTAAAAATCCTCTTTGTGAAGACCTTTCAACTAAAAAAAGAATAATCTCAATCGGTCAAGCCGTCTTCGAATAATCGGCGAACATAATAAAACCGACTTTTTTTGAAGTCGGTTTAAATGCTAAGCAAAGGAATAAGTTTTTTAATTCATTGATTTAGAAATATGCATTGTGTTGGATAGTAGGTAACTAGTATCTACTTATTATAAGACTTATTATAAGTCTAATCACACTTCTCTTTTTTTACATGTTGCCTGGAATAGATCGCTTTTAGCAATAAGGCCGCACATGGTACCTTTATTATAATTACTAAGTAGTACGTTTTTGTTTTTTTCATGAGTTTTGTAAATTTTGGTACAATAAAGTGTTAAGTAATCTAATATTTTAATAACTTTCTTTGTCATTCAAACATACACACACACACACCCACGCCCATTCATTACCTTGCCTAAAACTGGGCGTGGCCATATTGGTGACCACGCCTACTTTTACAAAAAGTGAAGGAAATAAAAAATATACTCTATTATTAAGTATGATGTACTAGGCTATCATAAGTATGTAGAATGTATAACTCACACTTATCACATTTCCGTATGTTTCTTCAAGCGAGAAATATCTCAATTGTAAAAGTATGTAACGACCTTCTGGTGCTTTATAATAGCCTAGTACTTCCATACCAATTACCTACTATCACACATTTTACACGTCTAGTACGGTGCAGGATAACTTCTAGTCAGTCCTTACAGCCTGGTAAAAACCACGCCCACGTCCAATTCATTGCGAAGAACGATGACGACGATGAGTAGGACGCGAGGAGCACGATTCCACTCAAAAACTTTTCAACTTAAAGTTAATAAAAATCGAATAAATAAATTGGAGTATCCTTTCGCCATACCTGCTCGACATGGTCGATAGGCTATGGCGAAAGGATTACTACTTTTTTCGTAGCCGTAGAACCTGGTATGGCGAAAGTGGACTAACCCTTAGATAAGAGCTGCGTTAGTCTAGTGGTAGATATCCTGATTTTCATTCCAAAGGTCGCGGTTTTGAATTCCGGCCGACAACATTTTCGGCAGGTCTAAAGATAAATATACCTATATGTGCGCTCTTAATATCGCTCTTACGGTGAAGGAAAACTCGCGTCTTAAAATAACGACGTGTTACGTACGCCGTTGTCTAATACCCATAGTACTAGCCTAGTGCTTAGTTAGGGAACAACGAAGTTAGATTGCGCTGTGGGTAACGTCGTGCAATATTTATTTAGGTATATATTTTATTTAAAATCACTGCCCAATTATGTGCCTTCGTCCGCCAAAAAACGCCCAGCGAAACTTATACATAGGTATAGCTTTTTTATAGGTTAGGTTACCTTTACCACCTAATAGTTGGTGCACCTCGCGTCTTTTTTTCTCTACTATGGCTTTATCAACATAGGTTTACCTAAGAGTCGACCTACTTACTTATCTAATCCTTAGATTATATGCGGCAAGTCATTATTTCGAATTCTATACAGGTACCTTCAAAGACTCACTATAATAGATAGCCTAGACTGAAAAGACCTATAGAATTTAAATAACAAAGAAAAGGTATTTTTGTTAACCCTGAACCCACTTCTTTTAGACCGATTATGTTGAAAGGGTATTTTACGTTTAACCACAGATCACTTAAATTACCTCAGATAGGTACGTTTTACGAAAGCAGATTTTTTGCAATGATTTAAATACCAATAATAAATCGTCAACAAAAGCAAGCAAAGGGCTTATCCATGCTTACGTAAACATTGCGAAGCACCAGAGAAATGTAACCATAAAAGCGCCTTGTTGAAATGGTGTCCAAATGACATTAAAATTCGTAGATAAGCTTTTGAGAAAAAAATCGGCGTTCCGTACCCAAAGGGTAGTTATAAACGGGCGAGACCCTATTACTGAGACTCCGCTGTCCGTCTGTCTGTCCGTCTGTCACCAGCACTCATGAACCGTGATAGCTAGATAGTTAATATTTTTTTTAATATTACGATAAGCAGAAACCTCCCTTGCTTTTTCCAGATTGATGCGCGACGAAGACTGCAACATCCTCCAGAATCTATCTCGGGACGAGTTCCGAGAGTTCCGCACCCTCGTCATCGATATGGTGTTAGCCACGGACATGTCGTTCCACTTCCAGCAGCTGAAGAACATGAGGTCTTTGTTGACGCTGGCAGAGCCGACAGTGGATAAGAGTAAAGCGGCCTCGCTTGTGCTGCATTGCTGTGATATTTCGCATCCGGCTAAGGTGAGTACATATAGACATCAACCCCATCATCATCATCATCATTGTCCTTGTCTTCATCCCATTTATTTGGGGTCGGCCTTCCCTATCCTTTTTTTCCATTCTGCACGGTTTAGTGCTAAGCTGTTGGATTCAGTGAAAACATCAACCCTCTTAATTATAAGCGATGATCAACAACTGCATAAACTATGTATCGTTTGTCTTTTACTGTGACCTGTAGTTTTAAAATTTGCAGACAGAAACAAACGTTATATTACATAACTTAGTCATCTGTTAATCATCCTTTAAAAGTAAGGGGGTAAGTATTCTGGGGCCTATACTACTAGTAGTAAGTAATCTAGGGTTAAGTAGTAATCTACTATTACTTAATTTGGAACCAATAGTAACCCAATCTCATAGATTTTCTAGGTGCCTTTTAGGAAATGCATACAAGACCTAAGAAATACTTACGTTAGATTTCCAACGCTCTTTGAATCTCTTTAAAAAAAAATACACATTTCTTATGTATGGTATGGTCGCCATTATAAACAATACCAATGAATTGTTATACAATTCATATTCCAATTTTTTAGTAATTTAACTTTTCCCCCTTATTACAGAAATAACATTTAGGCGTCGTGATTTTTACTAAGGCCTAAGGGTATCGGGTGGATCCCACTATTTCCATGGAAATATAAAATGGATATAGTGGAACTAACTTTTTTTAAAATTATATCCCATTATTTCTATTGCGACAAAAAAACGCACTTATGTTATTTTAGAACCTGTTTCCACTTTCGCATTTGTAACGGCTTGATAAATTACTGATACTGGTAGACGAGAAATAGTGCTTTAATGATGATGATAATTGAAGATGTACATCATCGTCAATTATCATCATTCATCATTTTTTTTTATATATTTTAGCATTTATGTCTTCCTACTGGAAGTCTGTTCTAAATGGTTTAAACCTGAGAACAAACCTAAATATAAAAAAATACATTTTTAAGAGCTTTGTCAATAGATAACTTCGCATGCCGGTGAAATAATTAATGTTGACAATTACCTAACAATGAAGATCTTCGTGTTATAGTTATAGTGAATAATTAATAGTGATATAGGTACATAACTTGCGATAGTTTGTTCTGTTAATACGAATTAATTAGTAACTAAATAAACAACTGTCTATATTCGTCAATTAGTAGGTAAGTAAACTATGTTATTAAGGGTTCAAATACCTATCGAGACACACAGTAAAGTTAAATTGTCAATATATCGGATTGTTTACCTACGGCTAAAACAGAACTTTTTAGAATTTATTGAGTTGGAATATAAGATTATGCAACACTATCAGGATAGCTAGACTTTTGAACGATCGTCATTTTTTGGTGATATTCAATTCTGGGTCCCTAATAATGTGTTTAATTTTAAAGCTAAATGTCGTTAAAAAAATAAATGATTTGAATATGAATATGAACAATGTATACTAACCTACCTATAACAATTTCCATAAATGTCGTTAAACAATTAAGAACAATTAAATATGTTGTGGAACTGTACTATTTCTGTAGGTACTTCTGAGAATCTGTTCTTTTGATAATCTGTCTTTATGAGTATAATCCTATCAATCATTATTTAATTGTAAAATTCAAATTTTCAGAGATGGGATCTCCACCACAGGTGGACAATGAGCCTTCTCGATGAGTTCTTCCTTCAAGGAGATAAAGAACGCGACTTGGGTCTTCCCTTCAGCCCCCTCTGTGACAGAAACAACACCCTGGTCGCGGAATCACAGATCGGTTTCATAGAATTCATCGTGGAACCAAGCATGGGAGTTTGTGCTGATATGCTGGAGTGTGTCCTTGGGCCTTTGCATTCGAGCTCGAAGAATTCAACTAGTACATCTGGTGACACTATTAATGAGGATAAAAATGGTAAGACAAAACATCGAAAAATTAAGGTATAAACAAAATACAAATTGAAAATGAATGTAGAAATCTACATGGTGATCATGTTATCTCTACTAGTTTTTTAGTCTGTCCTATTAGCTATATTTTTTTTATACGTAGCTGGCATTTAAACAGGAGTACATAAAATGTATAAGTAGTATATGTAATTTTCTTGGTGCTAGAGTAGTTTTTGAATCCCTTGGTTTCTATTTTCAGCCACTGAAAGTACGAAGTTCAAGATAAGGAAGCCTTGGATCGCATGTCTTAGCGATAATAAGAAAATATGGAAAGAACAAGCAACTAAAGGTAAATACGATTAACCTTTAAAAGCTGGTGCGAAAGCCTACGCTTGGCAGAGGTAATAATAAGTCATGATGTTTGCTGCCAAGCGTATTCCTCCTAAGTTAGCAAATTCAGTGGGTAGGTATGTAGGTAAGGTGCTATGAGGTATTGTTGGTAATCACTATTTCTTTCGTGTTTAGATGCAGAGGCCCGAGCCAAACAGGAAGACAAGCAGGAAGAAGAAGAAAGCAACAGCCCACCCCCGCCGCCAACAGAAGAATAATATTTGGCCACATTTGTAAATACAGTTAGAACAAATTGTTGCAAAATGTTCAATTCAATAATGAACAAAAATTAAACGTTAAGTGTGCGTTAAGCTTTTTATTACGTTGCTGATGTTCTGTTAAACGCACAAATGCGAATTGAGAGCACAATGTGAATTATCGATATTTTTCTCTCTGTGGAAGACAACATAGTGAGCTAATTCAAAAGGCGACATCGTAACGCCATTAGATTAGATCTAGTTAATTGTGAAATCGCTGCTAAGACTCATTAATCTAATTTTAGTTCTAAAGCGTACATAATCATTAGCATTGAGTAATCTTTTATGTACATATAATAAAGAAGCAGGCCAAGTGTCGCTCCTTGCGGTACACCACAAATGTTTACCTATCTTTACATAATATTATATCCTATGGGCTTATTCTTATCGTGTAGATAAAATATATTAAATTAAAAAATACTGAAGTTGACATCTTTAAACTCATATTCTATAAAATGTAAAACGTACTGAACTCATTTTAAAATAGATAATTTAGTCGTAAGCGCTATATCTTATTGTGAACATGTAGATATTACAAAAACGCTGGTTATGGAGCAAATATTCATTTAAACCTAACAGGTAAATGGAATCCAAAAAATGTGCACTTTTAAGGAATATAAAAAATCACTTTCGTAAGATAGACTTTATCCCAAAAACATTTACCTATTTGTAGTTATTTAAGGTAGTTATAATACCCCTTAGTTGTAGATATAAACTTAGTATAAAATATAACTTTAGCTGTTAATCCATAATATGAAAAATACGCTTATTAATTTTAATATTTCCGATTAAATTGGAGTCTTGATATTCTTGACCAAGTGGTGTATGTAATTTATTATAGGTACCTACTTAATGTAAAATTATTTTCTAAATAAAATGCCATCTTAAATTCTAGTTAGTTGTTAATAAATTAATATTGTGGTAAAAAATAATAAACACTTAATTTATCCTTTAATTCAAAACGAAGTCGTTAATTGAACAATGGCTAAAAATATCGTCAGGTTTTAAAAGGAACGGTTTCAGTCAAAGACAATAGAACCAATCGACCAATCTAATGCGTTTCATCTTTAAATTCCTATGCCGGCCGTTATGTTGGTAGCAAAACAAATAAGTGTTGCCTTAAATACCATAAATGTGCTACCTTGAAATTAGGGATATTTTTTAAAAATAAATAAATGAATGAATATCCCTGAATTCAATGATATGGCAACACTTATTTGTTTTGCTACTAACATAACGGCATAGGAATTTAAAGATGAAACGCACAATGCCCCGATTTTTTCTACAAAACATACCTATCTCACAATTACGGGCAGGGGGTGAGGTAATAATCAAACGTTGTGGTTGGCCGATGCGGTACCTATTTTTACTTAGAGCGTGAAATAATGAGGCGGTACTTTCAGTAAACTACTACTAAAACGACGTGCTATTATCGTACGGGGGGTAAACTCGTGAAGACAAAAAAAGAGCAAAATCTGGTTTAAGTTCTAGTTTTACATCTAAACTTAGTACCTACTTCTGGTCCACCGTATGCCTTTCAGAACCTGACATTAAAACATGGTTAACATTAGGTACACTTAGACTTTGTTTTGGAATAAAGGTCCTAGGTATTTCTTCTTAGTTAAGGTAGATAGTAAACTTCACTGTTAATGGATAAATTAATATGAAATTAAGGATATTCGTCACCGGAAGCTCGAGAATTTTTATACATCTAAGTATTCGTAAATTCAACAGAAAGAAAGAAGTTACATGCAGAATTACTCTCGGGTCCTGCAATTAAATTTTTTGGCTTGTTAAAATTGTCCATTCATCAAATACATAACTTACCAAAAATCTAATAGCCTTTTGAATAACCGTAAGGAGTAAGGTCGTAGTAATTTTTCCACCTTTTGCTTCAGTCTGTGAACTTTGAAAATACTTATCGCGGAAAAAGACATACCATGTTCACACTACTCCGGCCCTGCTCCATGTTTAATAATAAGGCTATTTGTGATTTTTGTTGTTCATAATGTTATTTATTTAATCTGAAATCTTTAAAAAAAACTAAGCTCAAGAACGGCACCATCTATAAGTAGGTATCCTGTAATTTAGAGCGGATAGTAAGCATATGTTACAATCATACTTAATAATTTCTAAATAATATTTTAGGCCGTATACAGAAAGAAAGCTGGAAACTTATAAGCGCTGGTAAGCGCTTGTCAGCGCTGGTGACCCGCGCAGGAAAATGTATGAACCCGCGCCGATAAGCACTGATCGGTGCCGACAAGCTTCAACACGCGCTGGTCAGCGCTGGGCTGCTGACGTCATAACATCGTCCGATGAGTCCGACATTCTGCCTCAACCTGCTTCCTTTGTGTAGAACGGACCAGCGCTGACAAGCGCTGGTAAGCGCTTATAAGTTTCCAGCTTTCTTTCTGTATACGCACTTACACACGAAATATACTAAAATATACAAATTTATTGAGCTACTGGTGACGTATCATGTTAATTTAAAATACTTTATATAAAAGAAAAAAAATAAAGCACAAAAGTCCATAGTAAGGATTACAAAATCGTGCTTTAAATAAAAATAAAGAACTTCTGATGTCGACTTTGAACTTAGACTGAATGGAAAACTGCACAGTAAATCCAAAAAAAAAGGACACCGAGTAAAATGCACCGTCCTTCAAGAAATAACTGAATTTATGGCACCTAAAATATAGCTTGAGGTGGATTTAAAAACAAAAAAACGTAGTAAGTACAATATAATCTAGTCACAGTACCTACTTCAAAAAAGCTTTGAAAAAAAAATAGATTTAGGTAGTGTAGTGAGCTACCGAAAAAATGTTTAAAAAAAATCGGCCAAGAACTAAAATCTTTGTTTTAAATTTTCCCGGGTCTTAATCGCGTGATTTTTACTTTTTAATCTTCCCTCGACGTTCACCCGCCTGATTAGAGTCCCCTCGCGACCAAGATTATTGTAACATGGTTGAAACGTCGAGGTAACATGGTTGAAACGTCGAAGACAATTAAAAAGTAAAATTCACTCGATTAACCCCGGGAAAATATAAAATTATGAGTTCCAATCGTGTTTGTTTAAAAGTTTAAAATCTTTGTAACTCACATGAGCCAAATTGCTTGGAATTAAAAATAAACTCCTTTTTGACCTTTTTATATCTCACTCAGAGGCCTAGTTTTTTCAGATTGGTACGTGGGACCATCCTCATTGAATATCAAAAGCAAACTATTGAACCATAATCATTAAAAAAATATTAATTTTGTTCTAGGCCCCTTTTTGTTTTTGGGGATAGTATAGGATAGAACAAACTGTGTGTCTCCGCCCATATGACCCACACCGGGGCTTAGTCTAACGTCAGTTGTTTTGATATACTTAATAGAAGAAGGTTTTACAACCTTTCTATGTATCAATCGGTTTATTGCATTGGGAGATCCTGTGATCTTAGGAGATCCTTGAAATAAATAAAATACCTACCTGTTTAGTTATAGTACCTTTACCTAGTTTTAGTACCTATAACTAAACAATAAAAAAAATCTGTAGTTACATAGTAGACGACGATATACATAGGTAAAGCTAAATTTTCCTCTTATTTCTGGATACATAAATTTAAGTTTTTATTGATGCCATATTTACCTAAGTATAACAATTCAGCCGCGGACAGACAGACGGACATGACAATCCAATACACCCCGTTCTTTACGTATACCTAACTTATAACCGGGCGTACCTACCTATGCCCCGGTGAAATGGGCGGAGACCCTAAACTGGTGACGCTTATTGTAGTTAAAAATCATTTTTATAAACTATATTAAACTTCTATTTATGTATAAAAATATCGATAAATAATCTGTATATTTGTGCATTTAGTGTAGGTATCTATTGATAGTTAATAAATAAGTATAATATTACAGTAGTGAGAGCGATGTTTAGAAATTTTAAAATAATTTTCGGGATTTTTTTTCAAATTAGAACTTTACTATCTTAGATCACTTACCATGGATATCTTATGGTCAAACGCTGACCCATAAACCACTGAACGACCTACCTACATCAAAAAACCCCCGAAATAAATTCTCAACATCGCCTCTATTACTGTATTGTACCTACGTTTTAAGATGTAGATTAGATTCTGATTGGAGAAAGCTTTATGAACCGTAGTTAGTCTATCGAGCCTTACGTAACAGTAATGTTGTTTAATCGTACATAATAGCTTGCAACATTTTAGTCGAGTGTAAGTTACTACAGTACGGTTTTTCACTCGTTGCACATACTGGGTCATGAAGCATAGGTAAGAGCGGGGCAGAGTATTTCGCACTCTCTCTTTCTCATGGCTGTTATTCGGTGCTGCGAATTAAAGCCATCGGTAATCGTTTTAGATATTGCGACATTTTCACCGCTTTGACCTTATTATGATTTATGACCGGTGTGCAACGAGAGAAAAATTGTACTTTAGCTTATTTTTATCTATTTATTTTGTGAGCATTTTGTCACATTCCGACATTTACCTAAGTTGGTACTTTTACCTATTTGCTTGCAGAAAAATAATGTACTTATCAATAAATGCATTCTTAATAGGTAGATTTAATTATTTCTATAGAAATGCAAACTCAAATAGAAAAATGTATCCAAGGCACACTGAAGTTTTAATTAATAAATAATTGTACTTAACTGTTATCTTGAAATACCCTTTTAAAATTATTTATTTGCCGTACCTATTTAAAGGATCTCATAATAATATATATGTAATCTTTTTATCTACCTAATGCCTACCTATTTAACCCTTATTTTGTGTATACAAATTGTTGTTTTTTTTGTACTACCCTAATTATAACTAAACTTAAAGAAAAAAAAATCAGTGTTTAAATAAATTTCTTTTTCTAAATGTAAATAGACATAAAACCACTTTGAGTTATCTATGTGTAATTTATACTATGTAAAATTAAATAAAAAATTTCGTAGAAAATTGTAGTTTATTTTCTTCTATTTTTTTATAATGTAGAAGCAAAATTTCTTTAACAAAAAGCTATAGTATACCTAGCATTTACACTTAAATATAATAATAACGCAGATTTACCCCCTTACTTATCAACAATGACTAATTTTATATAATGTTTGTCTTTTACTGTTGCATGAAGTTTCAAAGTTGACAGACAGAGACAAACGCTACATAAACTTAGTCATTGTTTTTAAGTAATGGGTTAAAGTTTATTAAACAGGGAACCCGTCCACCCCACTACAACCAATATTAATGGGTACATACAGAGGTACATACAATACACAGATTATTGAGGCATGGTGAAATTTTGGAATAGTTTTTGAATAGCAGAGAATGAAACACATTGCAATTTTAATAATTCTTATTATTATTGCTCAAAACATTCTACTAGAAACATTTTACAAGCCGAGCGGAAAAGATCAATAAAGATTTTTTAATCAAGCCTTAGTTGTAAAGCAAACAGGAAGATGACACATGATGATTAATTCACAATATCATGTGGGTTCCGGAATAGCGTAATGTTTAGCGGCAAGTGAGGTACACAGGTTCGAATCCTGTCACAGCAGGATTTTTGATGATTGCATTTCTCCTTGTAAAATGTTTCTATGGCAATTTTTGTTGGGCTGTCCTCATAAATATTTTAACTTAGAATATATCTGTAACTCTTTCCAAATATATTGATTTGCACGGTGAGAGCCCTTACATCAGTTTTCTGTCTGTTACAAACAATGGTTCCTTCGATAATTTCGCCTTGTTTAACGTTCCGACAATCTCTAAAATAAAAGACAGTTTGTTTCCAATGAGTAGGTGTACTATTAGGGCCGGTAGAAAATGATATACTTTGAGGTAAGTCAAAGAAAGTATCAAAGTACCCAACTAGAGATGTCAATGTTCCATCTTTTGTTACGTTCAATTTAAAATCTGAAGTGAAATCCATTACATCTGTAGTGCAAGTGTTTATGTCAATTTCTTTTATAATACTTGCTTCCGATAGTATATTTTTAGACGCTACTATGTCTATGCTTGCTTCTCGAATGACTTCGGATTTCATACAGTTCATTTTGTACCCGTAAACATCGGACCAGAAGTTGATTAGTTTTTGATGGGTGTCAACATCCCCATTGGCTACAAGACTAATATTACATTTATTTGGTAACAATAAACCGCCAGGTTTGAGGTAATTGTCTCTTGCATAAATCACACTGTCTAACATTCCTTCAAAGAGTAAGAAGTATCCCATCCATTCTGAGACAATAATATCAACTTTTTCTTCTAATTTTGTGTTCTCTAATCTGCCCTTAATTGTTTTTATTTTATCTTGTAGATTATTTTCTTGTATGATGTCTATTGCATGGTAAATTACATCGGATTGGTCTAATGCATAGACTTTCTTAGCACCTGCTGTGGCACAAAACATTGATAGAATGCCTGTCCCACACCCAAGGTCTAAAACAACTTTATCAAGTAAGGTTTCCTTGTTTTTCAATATTGCATCCCTGTAGCTTTCTGTTCTAACTTTGTCTGAGAGCATATCGTAGTGGATACCAAAGTGTGCATAGGTGTTAAAGTAACCCTCATCACATTCCAAAGGAACTTTAGACACACAGTTCACAATCTCAACTTTGTTATCTCCATTAGAAGTAGACTTGCCATCCACTATGGTTTTCATTGAATCCTGCATCTTGCCAATATCTTCTTTAGCCAATTGCAAATGCATCTGACTCTCGTTTAGTTGCTGTGTCAACATTTGTATAGTTCTTTGCAGTTCGATGAAATGAGCCTGTGATAGTGTCACTACACCGTTTTCAACATTTGCATGGTAGGTTTTAGGTGAAGTAGATTTGTCAGCGACTGAATCGAAGTCGTACATAAGCCATTCGTCGTCATCGACTGGTTTCAGATACTTGTCGTCTTCCCATAGAGGTTGTTTTGCGTTCATAATGACATCAGCTGTAGGTTTGTGAGTTTTGATATAATTGATCATCTTAATGTACGAATAGCAATCCATACTGAAGTTAACTTTGACCTTGTTGATTGAGAAGCCGTGGTCGGTCTCACAGTGCACGAAACCCTCATCGAGTGATTGTAAAATCTTGTCGCAAAACAGGCACGCAGTGGCCGACGAACTAGTGTCCATTTCTTGCCATTCCTCTTCATTGAAATGCTCCTCATCACTACTCAGATCAGGGACGTCGGACATTTTGCACTTACTATCACTTATTATCGAAGCCGAGCAAATTTTAATCAATTTTCGCAAAAGAATTGCAAAAATATTACCAACATTTGACCACACAATCCATGTGCACTAAATGTCAAAGTTGTCATTGTCACTGTTATGAATTTTTTTTCTAAGTTACGGCTTGGACCGAATCGAGAGCCACGCATTTTTTGTTTTTTTTTTTATTACGACACTATACCGCTGCTGTTTTGTAAATAAATAAAACGACGAAATATTCTTATTCTTTAGAGACAAGAAAAAAAATTGGCACTAAAAATAAACTAAATCATATTCAGATTTTTTAATCTGTGTAAGTGAATAGCATCTGGCTACTCACCAACTACTCACTTCGTTACTATGGTGACCAAACAGTAATCAGCGAAACTATGACAACTTTTGAATACAAACAAAATAGTCAAACGCTGAATAATAATTATTATTGAAACAAATTATTAAATCTTACAATGAAATTAAAGATTTCTTCTTTCAAAGAACCGAAGCACGTTGGTGTCGTAGTGTGCGTTAATTGGAATAATACTGAGGATGTGTTTTCTTGTGGGTAAGTAAACAAATCAATAGGCAGGTAGGTAAATACGTTCGGACACATAATTGTGTACCCACCTTAAAGTCCATAGTCGGTCGGTACATATAGGTTTGGTTTGGTACGGGTTTTGCCCCTAAAACTTTTGCAATAAAAACAATTGAATACGCAATTCTTATGCCCTTTTAGATGGATGGACGACTTGATTAAGGCCGCGGGTTCACGGTGGATGCAGGCCGCTTATGACCGAAGCATCTGGAGATCTATGAGGGAGGCTTATGTCCAGCAGTGGACTTCTTACAGCTGAAATGATGATGATGATGATGATGCCCTTTTAGGCTATTTATAAAGCCGTACCTACCTACCATGGGCATGTTTGACATTTAGCTACATTTTTCATTTCATGTACAAGTAAATAGGTACCTACACTCACATTTTCATTTTCAGAGACGACCACAAACTTCTGAAATGGAATATTGTAAATAATGAATGTATGGTAGTGACCACTTTCTCTGATGATATTTATCCTACTGGGATGCACTTGTTTCCTAAAATAAGTCACGGAGGAAACAAACATCAACATGACGTGATTCTCATATCAGCTGCCGATGGAAAGTACGTCGAATATCCTACTTCCTATCCTATTAATAAATATTATAAACGGTATTCAGTCATGCGAGTACCTACCTGCAAATATTAACCCGATACTCCCGAGAGATCGGGAATTTGAGATCGACGCGGGTAAATCCACAGGGCGCTGCAAGTAATATTATAAAGGTGAAAGTATATGTGTACGTATGTTTGTTACCCCTTTACGCTAACACTACTTAAACCGATTGCAACGAAACTTAGTAAACCGAAAATCCCGAAAATCCCGCGGGATCAGTAATTACGCGATAGCGTGGGCGTAGCTTGTTTTTGATATCAGTGTTACGAATTGACTGCGTTGCAGGTTGGTTTGGGTTTGGTTTCGGCCATGCTTTGCGTGTTACTTACTGGTTCTAACTCAGATATTTACCAACACTCAGAACTTTTAAGTGTTGCTTATATATTATCTACCTAGGCTTTAATGTCAGTTAAGATAACATCTAATTATCTAGTTATAATTAGATTCTGTAATGTGTACAATATCGTACCATATATTTGAGGTAGGTATTAATTTAATAATTACACATTGTAGCATAATTTTTATTATTTTTTAAAGGTTCCATATTGTCAATCACAACGGTCGTATAGAAAAATCTGTAAATGCACACCAAGGTGCCTGTCTTGCTGCTCAATGGAGTCCAGACGGTGCTGGTTTTCTTACAGGTAAGGGATTTCTTAGCTTGTGTTTGATAATGACGACTTACCTACTGCGCCGGCCCCAATTAATTTGGGGTTTAGCGGACCCTAGGCTCCTAAGAGGAAGGCAACCGAGAACATCTCTCAGACGAAAATAAGATAGGAGCTTAATCTAGATGCTTCTTATTATTTCGTTTTAGCTGGTGAAGATGGTTTCGTGAAAGTCTGGTCACGCAACGGTCTTCTTCGCTCTACTATAGTCCAGTCAGATGTGCCTTGTTTCAACGCTATTTGGGGCCCCGATAGTTCAGCAATCTTACATATCAAGGGAAACTGTCTCATTATCAAACATTTGAGTTCTAATAACAAAGTTACAAAGGTAAGAGGATAAAAATATAAACTTTTCTATGCGCCTACGAGTCGATCATAACTTTGGTTTTCTTTTTGTTCTCAGTGGAAGGCTCATGAAGGACTTATTTTATGTGTATCTTGGAATTCGAATAACAACCTAATTCTTTCTGGATCTGAAGATGGATATTCTAAGGTGCCTATCATTTTGAATTCTATATTTTAGGGAAAAAATTATAATTTATTTACTTATTACTTTAAACATAAGAAAATACAATTAATTAAAACAATCCAACTTATTATAACTAAACAAACTAAACAAAAAAAAAATACACTTAACCTAAAATAAACCATCCCCATTTTCATTCTTATTTTGTCTTATTCTGAAGTTGAACATTGTGATGGATGGACAAATGGATTAATATATTTCTAGAATGCCAAGTGCTTTTAATAAATATTTCAATGTTATTCCATGATATACTAACCCGTGTAGTTGAAAAATACAATATACACTGTAATTATAATTTTAAATTTGATTGTTTTACATAGATTTGGGACACTTTTGGGCAGCAGATATCTGTCAGTGTAAGACATGATCAACCCATCACAAGCGTCAGCTGGTCTCCTGCTGGTGACATGTTTGTGATCGGAAGTTTCAATCTTATTAGACTTTGTAATGCTAATGGGGTAAGTTGACATACAGGGTTACAGTCTAAACTGGAAGGGTAAAAATATCTCGCACCTTCACTTTTGAGTTAAGTCGTGTTTTCAAACTATATCAAAAAATATCTCATGGCTTAGACTGTTGGACTAATATTATAATTATTGCAAGTTTAGTACCTATTGTATTTCGACTTTTAAAATCTATTTCTTTCAGTGGTCTCATTGCTTGGATCGACCAACCACAGGAAGCATTTACAATATCGCGTGGTCGTCTGACGGTACTCAATTGGCAGCTGCGTGTGCTAATGGTCATGTTCTGTTTGCTCACATTATTGATAGGTAAACTTTTATAGATAATACATTCCAAAATCTCGTAATTTCTTCTCATATTAATCAATATTTACACTTGTCTAAATTATTTTAGAGAATATACCTGGAAAAACTATGCGTGCACACAAATTGGCCGTAAAGTCATATCAATCAAGGACATTATAACGGACCAAAGTGACCAACTCGACTATCCAGATAGAGTAATCCAAATAGCTCTTGGCTTCAACCATCTCGTCACGGCAACGGCTAAACAGTGTTTCATACATAAATTGAGCTCTTGGAATACGCCTGTTACTTTCGATCTGAAAGAAGGGACTATTAGCATGATTTTGTTAGCAGAAAGGTAAGCAAACTCTATCGTCTCCTTTGATGTAGATTGTAGTTCTAAGGCGCGAAACCACTTACCGGGACACGATAGAGTTCTGATGGCATGATTATTTGTAATATTCAAATTTTTATGCAACATACCACATATTGATCGGCGCATAAAAGTAATGTATAGTGGTCTAAAGAAGTAACGTGTTTAGACATCCACATAAATAAAGTTACCATAACTATGACTATGAAGTTCTAAGTATTCAAGTAGAAAGTTGGTTCTCTCTGCGCCAGCGTTTGCAAGCTTGTGTGCAGTTTTTCTGTGTCGCCTTGTATAAACTGCTTTCTGCGTAAATGCCTATATGAAAAGTGTGCCTACATAGATACATATTATTATATAATTGTCTAACTTATTATTCTACAGGTGTTTGTGCATTGCAGAAAGAGCTGGACTCTCTATCTACAGTTACATGGGTCGTTTGTTAGCAAGTCCCCGTGGAGGAGCCAGACCTGAGTCACTAGGAAGAGCTGCTATTTCCTTGGGGCCAGATGCTTTAGCTGTTATTGATCAAAGTGATAAAAAATGTATGTAAAACTGTTGCATGCTGCTTAGTTGTTTTTTAATTGGTATTTTGGGGAGGATTTTTCTTCGATTCTTTTGATTTGTGATATTTTAAATGATTCTCATGATTAATATAGGTAATAGTTAAACCTAACTAATAAAGTACCTAATAATACTTGATTGGAAATGATCGCCCTTTGGCGACAGGGCCGCCGAATGTTAAACTTTTGATTTAAGTTTCTTCCTGTATTTTATTTCTATAAATATCGACGTGTTTAGGTGGGTAAGGTAGGTACTAATTTTAGAGCGTTTATTTTATTTATGTATAGGTACCTAATCTAATTTGATTGAGCAATATTTTTTGTTCTAGTAATTCATGTATTTGACCTACCAACGGGGTTGATAGTTCGTAGTTCTACGGATAACACAGTAACGAAATTGACTCACAAAATGACTGTATCAAGTATCGCAGTAAGTCAAACTGGGCCGGTTAACGAGAGGCAACTCGCTTTGTTGGACTATAACAGAGATTTGTACGTTGTTACTGTGAAGGATGCGAAACCTAAGTTCGTTAAATTGGGTGAGTAAAATGTTTTAAATTATTTCTTTGAGACTAGGAAATAAATAATTTAAAATTAAATTATTTAAATTAAATTAAATTATTAAATTATTCGATATCACAGCACCTACTGTACTGTGATATCGAATAATGCTCGTACTCTCTACCTTAAACTTATAAAATAAAATAAATAAATAATAAATTCTGTGAACAATACACAGCGCCATCCAGCCCCGTGATAAGCGACTAAGCTTGTGTTACGGTGACTAGACAACGGATATAATACTGAAATTATTTTTCTTTTGTAAATACATAACATAATATTAAACATAGAGGGACACCCAGACCAGACACAAATATTTTTTTATTAAGCATAAATACTTGGACCCGGCGGGTATCGAACCCGCAACCTTCTGCATTGCAGCCGTGCTTTCGCACGACGCGCCACAGAGGTCGTTATAATTTTAGCTTACTGTTAAAATAAAAAGTATGGTGGTTTCATGTTCAGCACTACTTTATTGTAGCTGATTTGCAAAAATTAGTTAAATTAAAAGATGTTAAATGCAAGGAGAAAAGTCAATTTATAATGTCCAGAATTAGGTACATCATGCAATATATCACAAAGCCTTGAAACTATTTTATATACAACCGTGTAACTTTATCTATAGATTAACTTCGCTATGTTAGCGTAGGTCAACATCTGCAAAATCTCCATGAGTAGGTCGCTAAATTGAAATATTTGTTTCAGGGTCTCAAGTTCTAAGCATTGCTTGGAGTTGTGAAACAGAATTGCTGGTTGGTTTAAGAGCAAACTCAGTAATCGCATGGTGCTGTCCTAAAGCTGCGGCACAACCCGATTGGCTTGCCTTAACGACTGTTAGCAAGGAAATTGCGTATGTCTTGACATTTATTTATTTGATAATAAGTATTTTTCTAATTTTCCAACTTATTATCCCTACCAACATAAAGATGCCTACAAGATGAACCCAATTAGGTTTAGCACTTTTTACCTTAGATCAAGACTTTCGAACGAACTTTCAGTAAATAAAAAACTTATGTAGGTATTAGACCTGCTTTACGTAGGATATAGGAATATAGGATATGTATGAAAGAGTGGTATTCTGTTTTTAGAGATTTAGGCCGCAATCCAACAATAATGAGCGTCGAAGACGGCGTAGTCAAGATTTGTCGAGGCAATGGCTCTGTAATGCATTTATCAGTAGCTGCCTTCCCAGAAAAGCTGCTCAAACATGTGGCTGGTAATATGTGGCAAGACGCTTTGCAGGTAATGTTTAGCAGGCGCCAGCTAATTTAAATTCATCCGCTGAGTTAAGTAATTAAGATTGGTATTGTGTTTAAATAATTTGAATGAATGCGTTTAATTATTTAAATTAATGTACCAAAGTATAGGTACTTATTCCATACAACTATTTTTGATAATATCCCACGTCCACTGGTTTCTTTGCAATGTAATGCCTAATAATAATAAAACTTACTTATTTAAAATAAATATTGTACAGAGAAATAAATTACACCTATATTTCATGAACTTAGTCAAGTCATATAATAAAAATGATTGAAGGGTAAGTTGTTAATTTAATATCATTATTATTTTCAGCTGTGTCGCACAGTAGAAGACGAAACACTCTGGGCCTGTCTCGCTGTACTGGCATGGAACAGTCATCAGTTAGAGGTCGCTGAAGAGGCGTTTGCCCTTATCCATCAATACCATCAAGTTGTATACATACAGCATTTGAAGGTAAGGAGTTTTCCATTTAGACATCATCATTTTTCTATATCGGTGTCAGCTTTATAGAAATTCCATTTTTCTTTTCAGAATAACATTCCGGAAAAATTAAATAATTGATTTCGTTTAGCAGCTCACGTATCTGTTTACAAGTATATAAGCATTAATAAGTTTTGAACTCCAGTAAAACTCTAATTTAGATAGTACCTAGAGAACGTAAGTTAAGATTACAGTACCTACCTTAGTAGGTACCTACCTACCTATCTCAAAAATAAATTTATTACTGAACTTAAAATTATATTTTATTTTTATAATAGATAGATAGATAGATTTTTTTTTATTAAATAGCAAGGAGACCACGAACACTCATTGAAAACCCGCAACCCAGGTATTGTACGAGTTTATAATATAGGTACATAGGCAGTCAGTTTTTTTCGACTTTTTGTATCCATAATAATTTTATTCATGGTCATTTTATGGTCACGGTCAACTACTCTACGCTATCCGCACTACTAAAGGTATTAGTAGTGAACGAATCATTCATTCATCCATGCGCGGCATTTGCTTCGTTTATTTTGCTCGTTGTCATTCATTCATTCAGTTGTCAAATAATCATGGAGGTGGGAGGTTGTGTCGCTGCTTCCACGAAATAAAATAATCACGCG
The DNA here is from genome assembly GCA_958496205.1 of Idaea biselata. Classification (NCBI taxonomy): domain Eukaryota; kingdom Metazoa; phylum Arthropoda; class Insecta; order Lepidoptera; family Geometridae; genus Idaea; species Idaea biselata. The sequence continues at coordinate 18,332,174 of OY292397.1, forward strand.
AAAAACTTTTTCAAACTTAATTTTATGTATGGAACTCCACCCTATTACTTAAAACCTTAAAACTATTTCTCTTCTCAACAATAATTTCGTTTACAACTGAGAAAAGTAGTTGAAAATCGCGTTGTCCTACATTAAAACCGTTTTTTTTAATGATATGAAAGTGATGTTCAGTGAAGATGCAGGCTATAAAGTATATAAACTTAGTGTTTTTGAGTTTCCTGTGTTTTGTTAACTGTGGGGTCGAAGATAATGAATTGGACGAGCATTCGCTCGAGTTGACCCAGTCCTTGAACTTGGCGAGGCAAGAATTGATACAAGAGAAATGTCGGCATATGCCGCCGAGGTTTTCTATTGATGAGCTGCCTCCGTCACAGTTGGAGCATTTGTTAGTTGACGAAAAACACAAACTATTGTACTGCTACGTGCCAAAGGTGAGCTGAGTCTATAGTACCACTGTAGTAGGTACCTACTTAGTTTGTTTATCATTGGCTTAAAAATTTAGACGAAATTAATCGGAACTTGCTGTGTAAGTTTTATTAATAAGTAGTTAAATCCATAATTTATTGAATGTTTTCTACTGAAGAACTTGACGTGTTTCAGACAGTAGAGTTAGGTAGGTACTACATTCTATAAGTTTTTAAAAACTTCTGTAAAATACTAAGCGCTTTATTATACATAGGTACCTACTTTTTTTTTACAAAAGTTTTAAATTCTTATCTTCAAACTGGCTTCTCCACCACAGAGTGGCCCATGATTGGCTGTTACTTCTGTCTGCCCCATCGAGCTTTGACACAATTTCTGGTCAGTGAATAGGCACAAATAATTTAAAAAACAAATCACTGCTTGGTGGCTTATCACAAAAACTATTTTTAAAAAGTTTTATTTTATTATTTTCTAAGTTTCTAAGTGGCCTATAGCCTTTATTTCTAAGTTTGCGTGTCTTTTATTTACTTCTTGACAAGACAAGTGAATAAAAACTCTTTGTTATTTTCCAGGTGGCCTGTACAAATTGGAAAAGGATACTGATGATTATGTCTGGTAAATGGAACAGTACAGATGTCCTATCCATACCGGCAAGCCTCGCCCATTCTCCTGGAATGTTCCGGAATCTCAGTACTTTGGCCAAACCAGAGAGGGATTATGTGTTAGAGAATTATCACAAGATGATTGTAGTGAGAAATCCTTTTGAAAGACTGCTGTCAGCTTATAGGAATAAGTTGGAGGGGACTTCTCAGAGTGCTAAATATTTTCAGGTAAAAACAACTTATATTTAAGAGGATAGTCTCCATTCTCTTTCTCCATACAAACATAGTTAAAATTTTCCTTCCTGGATAAAGACATTAGAGCAAATATGTTTATGCCATAAAACTTATATCTGTCATGCATGACTATGCATCTGCCTTTTTATTTTGTTCATTTTATTATTTTTTTATTTTTTATTATTATTTTAATTAGAAAATAAAAAAAAATTAAAAGGTAGATGCATTGTCATGCATGACAGATATAGGTTTTATGGCATAAACATATTTGCTCCAATGTCTTTATCCAGGGAGGAAAATTTAAACTATGTTTGTATGGAGAAAGAGAATGGAGACTATCCTCTTAAGGATAATTTTATTATGTAGGCATAGAACTGGACTGGTCTCTATTAGAGACTGGAAAGAGAAAGGTCACCTGATAATAATCTATCTCAAACTTGTCTCTGAGGGACAAGCTTCATCAGTTCCAAAGTCTAACTGTTCCGGAAATTATTCACACACCTTTAAATAAGATGGATCAAAATTCGAACGTCGTTTTTAAAATACCCACCATCTAGGTAATCTAAGTATGGTAAAAAATATCCATTAGGTACCACCATTAGGAATTTAGTGTGATATGATAATGAAATAAAATCATGTAGGTACCTACTACCTACCTACATAACTTACCTACAATTTTATTGAAACTTACAAAATTACAGATATTGGTACCTACCTACTCAAAGACAAAGTATGTTAAATACTATAAGCATGGGTCAGTTACCATCAATTTCTGTGACACATTCCCGCGTCCCCCGACGCGGGAACGTAAGGTACCACATACCTACTCAAAGACATAAAATTTGTTTTCGGCTTATTATTTTTGCCTTTTTAAAGTTTAGTTTTGTTTTAACTTAGAAGATTTTTTAAGTCGGGGGTTTTTAAAATTTTTAATTTAATTTTTTTTCACCCTTTTTGTAGGAGCGATTTTGATTTAACATGCATATTGTTGTCACAAAAGTAACGTCCTTTCATTTGATACCCTACTCGGGTATATTTGAAAACATTCGGTTTTTATTTCTGAGCTTTAACCAACATATTATATATTATGAACGGCTGAACCGATTTTGATCAAACATAGCTAAGAACACTTGCGCAAAAGTCATCTATCAACCAAAAAAAAACTACATTGAAATCGGTTCATCCGTTCGTGAGCTTCGATGCCACAGACAGATACACACACAGACAGACAGACAGACAGACACCTCAAACTTATAACACCCCTCTTTTTCCGTCGGGGGTTAAAAAGAAAAAAGTATTTTCCGCCACATTATCTGATTCTGGTGTTTTTTTGTGTAATAAGAGTAACTACCTCATTGAGATCTAGTTAACTGTATGATATCATATAAATAAAATGATATAAAAATCCTAAATTATGGGTACCTCTGTAAATGGTCCTATGTGGTAAATGGTATGTAAATGGTCCTTAGTAACCTACCTACCTATAAGTTTTCCTAGTAAATTTATGTCAGTTTTCTAAAAATTATCCTTGACCTTTGGTAGAGTTTCATTTTTGTCATCGAATTGTTTAAAATTCTTTAACGCCTAACAGAATATTATCGCTAAATATAGGTACCTACGTTTTGATAGTGTATTCTGCAACTAAACCTTGTAGATGCCGTGTTGCTTCTGCACGGTTCGCCAGTAATTTTAAGCATTTTTGTGATTCTAGACGCGATAAATAATAATCCAATCTGTTAATATATTATAGATTTATTATATTATTTATTCGTATAGGTACATATAATCGATATAACACGTGATTTTTAATCGCGTCTCAATTATTTTATTATTAATACATTTTTTCACAGCTCCCAAACCGATACCGATCATGGAAATTAATGTGGCTGTCTCTGTCTTATCGAATCGGGCTGAGTGAGACAGAGATAAGTTTCCGATCTTCGGTATCGGACCGAACCTTTCTGAAACCCCCTCTGGTGGGGTATTCACAGCCCTCGAGCCGACACCGTTCATGGAAATGACTGTGGCTGTGTCTGTCGCATCGAATCGCGCTGAGCGAGACCGAGATAAGTTTCCGATCTTCGGTATCAGACCGAAGCTTTCTGAAACCCCCTCTGTTGGGGTATTCACAGCCCCCGAGCCAACACCGTTCATGGAAATGACTGTGGCTATGTCTGTCGCATCGAATCGCGCTGAGTGAGACCGAGATAAGTTTCCGATCTTCGGTATCAGACCGAAGCTTTCTGAAACCCCTCTGTTGGGGTATTCACAGCCCCCGAGCTGACACCGTTCATGGAAATGACTGTGGCTGTGTCTGTCGCATCGAATCGCGCTGAGCGAGACCGAGATAAGTTTCCGATCTTCGGTATCAGACCGAAGCTTTCTGAAACCCCCTCTGTTGGGGTATTCACAGCCCCCGAGCCGACACCGTTCATGGAGATGACTGTGGCTGTGTCTGTCGCATCGAATCGCGCTGAGTGAGACCGAGATAAGTTTCCAATCTTCGGTATCAGACCGAAGCTTTCTGAAACCCCCTCTGTTGGGGTATTCACAGCCCCCGAGCCGACACCGTTCATGGAAATGACTGTGGCTGTCTCTGTCGCATCGAATCGCGCTGAGTGAGACCGAGATAAGTTTCCGATCTTCGGTATCAGACCGAAGCTTTCTGAAACCCCCTCTGTTGGGGTATTCACAGCCCCCGAGCCGACACCGTTCATGGAAATGACTGTGGCTGTGTCTGTCGCATCGAATCGCGCTGAGTGAGACCAAGATAAGTTTCCGATCTTCGGTATCAGACCGAAGCTCTCTGAAACCCCCTCTGGTGGGGTATTCACATCCCCCGATCAGACACCGATCATGGAAATGACTGTGGCTGTCTCTGTCATGTTGAATCGCGCTGAGCGAGACAGATATATGATTCCGATCTTCAGTATCGGACCAACTGGATTCGCCCGTGTTCCGATACGTTGGCCGGTGCAGCCACTAAGGAAGACGGGTCGTATCTTGTTCCACTGCCGTCTTCCTTCTTCTAGATGAGCGTATTGCATCTTAGAACATATGAGCACTTACTATCAGTTGAGATAGTGGTCAAACGCTCGTCTATCGTGTATAAAAAAACTTCCTCTGATGAAGAATTTAGTTTCTATGATTATTAGGTAGGTAGAGGAGATATTATGTAGAGGTATATTGACCTGTTCTTTCCTCTGGGCATGGCTTACCAGGCTGGGAGGGTGGTATAGGTGCTGGCCAAGCCTACTCTCCCTAACAATGACCCGGTCACTACAGCGCCATAAATAGCATGGATTAAAAGTGGCTTGCGCTGTATAAAACATCTAAAAATTAGATGAAAAAGCCAATGAATATTATGTATATTAGTTTCCATGATGCAATCATTATATCAGATTTATGCAGATGTTCTAAAAATAGTGATACTACCAGCTGCCTAATATTGAAGGTGGTTAATTCCGGTTTCCAATAGGTATAAATCATTTTTATTTTGCCGAAATAAATTTAATTCACAACTTGGTATGTAATTCGTTAGAATTTTGCATAGTAAATGAGGCCGAAATCATAAATTTGTTTTATTTTAGTGCGTCTATAAAAATATATAGGTATCATACGTATTTATTTATTAATATAAATTATAGCAGATTCCCGCGGTTTCACCCGCGTAAGTCCCGATCCTGTGGGAATATCGGGATCAAAAGTAGCCTATGTTACTCAGGGTGAATGTAGCTTTCTAATGGTGAAAGATTTTTTAAATTGGTCCAGTAGTTTCGGAGATTACCCCCAATATACATACATACATACATGTTACCAACGTTACCTCTTTATAATATTAGTATAGATTACCAGTTTCAAACAGACACTGATGATTTTAACCTGTCTAATAGGCATTTAAAACTAACGAGAAAAACAGACCAAGTGCGAGTCGGACTAGCACAAGAATGGTTTCGTACCATTATCGCAAAAAAACCTTGTGTTATGGTGACTAGACAACATAAATACAATACTTACCTACAAATATTTTATATCATGTATCCCTACTTAATAATAAGTAGGGACACATAGAGAGACACCCAGATCAAAAACAAATATTTATTTTTAAGCATATTATACTTATTCTCGGTGGAAATTGAACCCGTAACCTTCTGCATTACAGTCGGGTATTCTCCCAACGAGCCACAGAGGTCGCATGTGGCCTACCCAAACAAAATCTAGTCAAAAAATTCCTTCATTTATTTGACAAGATTTGACCTTGCACTCATATCCTATGACCTGTGGCTATAACGAACCCCCCGAGGATATAGCATTGCTTTTCAATCCTGCAAGTCACCTATTATGTTCATTTAATTTAGTTCAATTTAGTGCTAGAAGGTCAAAATGCTACTTATCAGACAATGCTATCAAAACCAGTCGAATGTAAAAGAATAAATACAATTCTTTCCGAAGCGATTAGATAAATTATGTTTGCTAACAATATTTTTATTTATTTACCTAATTAAAAAAAATTAAAAAATATATATTCTGTTAACAACGCACAGCGCTATCTAGCCCCGTGGTAAGCTACTAAGCTTGTGTTACGATGACTAGACAACGGATATAATACTTCTATTTATTTTTCTTTTGTGTATAAGTACATATACATATTATACATAGAGGGACACCCAGAGAGACAAATATTTATTTTAAAGCAATAATACTTGCACCCGGCGGGAATCGACCGTTTCCCGGGAATTGTGACCGTGTCAAAAAATTGCTGTATGCTTAAAATGTATGCAAATATATATATTTTTTTTAATGATATTAAGCTCTTACGGCGAAGGAAATCGTGAGGAAATCTACATGTCCAAAGGCTCGACACGGTCAAAAGACATTGGACATTCGCCAATCCGGAGTAGCCTCCTGTGGCGTTTTACTGCCTAACGTCTCTAAGAACAAAACTAACAATAAGAAACTCTTTTGAGACCAGTTCATAAGTCAGTCAACAAGTGAACAAGACGTCTGGGGAAAGCTGGAAAGATTTCGAAACGTAGGGCGTTAAAAAATATCTAATTTAATAAAAGCAACGCAATTAAAACCGAAAAAAAAATAGTTCAATTTTATAACTACATCTTGAAAACAGAAATAAAATCTACGTCAATTTTTGACCCAACTATGGGCAAAAATCTCCACCAACCAGGAGGGTTGCGGTTCGTTTCGATACGACATCGATACTGTCATAACGATGATTCTACTGTCACATTCTGATAGTAGGGTGACAGTAGAACCATCGTTATGACAGTATCGTTGTCGTATCGAAACGAACCGAAGTAACCCTCCAGGATTTAAAATGATACTGGGAAAACGCAAATTTGCTTTTGAAAATTATCATAATCCCTATTGGGGGAGACAACTTAGTGGAGTTTATGACAATAAACCTAATCTGGCTGTACCCGGCGGGACTCGAAATTTTAGAGAGCATTCTTTTTTCATAAAGCACTATTTCTAAGTGTGAAAATTTCCTAATCCCTTTTAGTGTAAAGTTTCCAACTCTTCCAGGACCGTGTGGGCCGTCGAATCATAAAAGCCTACCGCGAGAACCCTTCAAACGAATCTCTAGAACTGGGCCACGACGTGACCTTCAGAGAGTTCGCCCTGTTCCTCACGAACAAGTCCGAAGACATGGCTGATGTCGTCAACAACGAGCACTGGCAGCCGATTACGAATCTCTGCCATCCGTGCTTGATCAAGTACAGCTTAGTTGGTAAGTTTATTTTTCACTACAAATATGATTAATAACGGGGTATTTATTTACCATGTTTAAATTGCTTTTTTTCGGAGCTCGATATTTCGCCAGTAATTGCAATTGGCTTGTTCACGAGACTGGAGATACCAACCAACTAACCATGGAAAACCCATGGAAGTTTAAAATCGTATTTTTTGTGTTTCTTTTTATACGTTTCTATGAGGAAGCACTAACAAACTAAGGTATCACCACAGGAAACCTAAAAGTACCTTTTGAATTACCCTTTTTTCTGAATATAGCCTCCATAGCAATTTTCGTAAATTTTGCGTTGTTCCTAAACATTTTTCTAAGAGTGTTCGTATAACCAGTAGTCGCGGCTTCGAATCCACCCGAGTAACTAAGACTTTTTGGGAGCACTTTTTCAAAAACAATATTTAAGTAGGTAACTAGTAATTTAAATTGTTTATGTTTATTGCTCAAGGTATTCTGCTAAAAAATTTTTTTACAAAAAGAAATGGGTTTTTTGGACTGCGTGACGCAAAGTAGGGTTTTATTTATTCATTTTTGGATGTAATCTTGTAACTTTGCGTCGCTCTAGCTAGAGACTAAACTTTTTGGGTTGGGTTAACCAATGTTCTGGTTTCCCCAAATACGTTAGCTGGCGTATTCTACTAAAAAAATATACTGAATCTGTGTATGTTTCGATTATAAGCACAAACAAGTACAGAGGTCATTTGATTAGTCATCGCACAACCACCAAAACCCATTTATGTAACAGATTATGAAATTAGCTATTTCTTCATAAAACGACTATGTGCTATTGATTCAACTTAAAAACCGCAATATCCTTGAGCTCGTTCCGTATTGCACTGAAGCATATTTCTTGGTAAAAAGAATATTTTGTGAAAACCACAATAAGTAATTGGAATTCCGTGCACGTTAAAGACATCCATCCATCAATTAGGGAAGTAGTTATGTGAAAAATGTTGTTATTTTTTTTCGAACGATACTCTTTATAACAATTAAAAAAGAAACAATTTTTTTTTTAAATGTTGGTTTCAATCGCGTTGCGTTTATTATTATTGTGGCTTTTTCAAACGCCTGACGTTTGAAAGACTTTACAGCGCCTCCTGGTAGACTAAAAAAACGTGTGGCACTCGGGGACTGCCGCGGTTAAGCTATTGCATAGCAATATGGGTCATCATCATCATCCGAGCGATGTTAGGTTTTATTTTCTTTACGGAATTTCTTGATTCGGTCGCCGCGCTCAAAGCCCGCGATAAAAGCTATGCAATAGCTTAAAATAATAAAAGCAACTTACTTAATAATAAAAAAGCGATTGAAACCGAAAAAAATAGTTTCATTTCGATTTTGCGTCGCGAAAACCGACGAAAAATATGAGTAACTAATATTTTTGTTGAAAAATTATAAAACTCCTGTGTGGATGCTTCATCATTAGGTACATACAACAATTGACTCAGTGTCCAGTCAGTCAGGATGTCCCGCAAGGCTATCTATTTGAACCTATACTTATCATGATATACAACAACGACGGCTTATAGGTTGTTCGGCCAGCAGATGACTCTGCTTGATTACAATTTTATTGATAAAGCTGCGTCCCGCGGTTTCACCAGCCCAAGTCCCGATCGCGTGGGAATATCGGGATCAAAAATAGCTCTCTTACTCAGGGTGAATGTAGCTTTCTGACTGTGAAAGAATTTTCAAAATCGGCCTAGTAGTTTTTGAGTTTATTCAATACAAACATATAGACACATTTACACAATAATACAAATGTTTCGCATATCAGCCCAGATAATTGATAATGGAGAATACAATAAACAGAACGCGTTGTTAATGGACCAATGACAATGGTATCTATTATATTTTAATCTACACTATATTATAAAGAGGAAATACTGCATAAAACAACTTACTACGATATAATTTGCATTTACAAGAAATAAAGGGTCATGGAATATCACTTGTTTTAAGTTCTTATTAAAAGTTATTTATAACTACCGTTTATATCTATATTATCTATCTATACTATCTATAGTAGGTAATTATAAAGAGGTAACGTTAGTAACATTTATGTATGTATTTTCCGGGTAATCTCTGAAACCACTAAACCGATTCCAAAAATTCTTTCACCAATAGAATGCTACATTTTTGAGGAGTAACATAGGTTACTTTTGGTCCCGATATTCTCACGGTATCGGGACTTACGCGAGTGAAACCGCGGGGCTCTGCAATCTATAATAATACTAGCTGACCCGGCAAACGTTGAGATAGTAGCCGATTCTCAGACCTACTGAGCCGCGCCGCGGCTCAGTCGCGCCGTTTCGGAGGAGTACGGTAACTAACATTGTGACATGAAAATTTTATATATTAGAAGATGTATTTTCCGGGTACCCAATCTCTGAAACCACTGAACCGATTCTAAAAAATATTTCACCAAGAGAAAGCTACATTATCGAGAAGTTTACTGTGTTTAACAAAACTACCATAGTACAGTTTTTTACTCGCTGCACACCGGGTCGTTAATCTTGAGAGCGGTGCAGAGAGTATTTTTACTTTATTTAACACGTAGACCGCCATAACGGACACCATGTGTCTGACAGTATGGTTTTACACGGGGCCGCATTATAAAATTAAAAATCTTCAAAATATCGTCGGTGGTTTTTATTTCAAATATTGTCAGGAAATTACTCAAAAATAATAGGCGACTTACGGAAACAGCGATAAACATAATATTTTCTGAGATATCAAACGGCAGACACCAGTGTCCGTCGCGGCTTGTGGGAGCGTCCAACCGACTTTCCGTACGCAAGAGCCGCGCGGGTCACACTGTCGGCGTACTTGACCGAAAACGATTTAATTCAAGAACTTTCTAGTCCCTCATAAAGGCTAAAAATTAATGTCTACCTAACCATAACATAACCCAATTTAATGATTCAAAGTCCTAACTTTATGTTGCTACATCATTTTTGGAATTTAACCTGTTGAAAAGCCCATAAATTCTAAGTCTTTTCGAATATTTGAATATTCGATCGAGGGCGTGCGGACACATGGTGTCCGACGCGGCGCCATGGACCCGACATATTGACGGTCACATGGTGTCCGCCGTGGCCCACTGAGCTTAACCGGTTTTTTTTTCTGGCGGTCTACGTGTCAAAACGACTATAGTACAGTTTTTTACTCGCTGCTCACCGGGTTCTTAATCGTGAGAGCAGTGCATGCAGAGAGTATTTCTTGGGAACGCGTAGAGATATCGAGTTGAAATTAAAATCTTTTTTTTTTTAGGAATTATTTTATTCTTACTTGAAATATTTTACAAGGAGAAATACATCATCAAAAATCCTCCCATGACAGGATTCGAACCTGTACCCCTCGCTTGCCGGGCGAGTGCGCTACCTTTGCGCCACACGGGAACCCACGTGTCATGGTGAATTTAAGATTTTTGATGATGTCAATAAAATATTCCTTGTAAAATATATCAAGTAAAAATGCCTTGAGCAATGAAAACATAAGAAATATTAATTATTATCTTAATTATTATGGAGAAGTTCTTAGTTTAGTAAATGTGGAAAGTATTCTGTGTAATAGGTACACTTTAGTTAATTACCATTTCTCTTTGCGTGTGTTGAAATTTAACAGAGATTTTAGCAGTTAAATGGGTGTAATTACTTCTAATCATAAATTTAAGTTTTCACTATAAGAAGTACAAAATCTTCAGTTATAAATAATTTTTTCATCGCTTTCTACACTGCAACTATCTTTAAGTACGATTTTTAAAATCTCACTTTTTACGGGGGTGTTTGACCCGAGAATCCAGTTCTATCATTTTTGTGTTATAATATGACATACTTTACTCTCCATACGTACATTTTGTATCAATATGGGGTCAGAGACATCACATTTCCGTCTATTCATTGTAATTCTTATCTGAGGAACACACTTTTATGTAAAAAAAACGATTAATTTATAACAAAATACTTATTCTACTTATGTTATAAAGCTGAAAGTTTGTGTGTCAGTAAACGAGTATGTAAACTACTGAACCGATTCCGATAAAACTAAAACTAAAAAAAAAGTATGCAGATAGCTGGAGTTTTGGTTAACACATAGGTGCATTTTTATCCCGTTATTTCCGCGGGATCGGGTATTATGCGGTGTGAAGTAAAGGTATTAAACTTATCTATTTTTTATATCTTCACTAATATTAAAAAGTGGAAAGGTTTGTATTTGTGTGTGTGTGTGTGTATGCGTCTGTATGTTTGTAATGAAAAAACTCAAAAACCACTGGACCGATTTATAAAATTCATTCACCAAAAGAAAGCTACATTATCGAGGAGTAACATGGGCTACTTTTGATTCCGATATTCCCACGGGATCGGGACTTATGCAGGTGAAACCGCGGGACGCAGCTAGTGATATATAAAAGCCAAGAAATAGATTAAAATCAGTGTAGTGTTTCGTAGTTTTCATAAAATAACAGGATCAACATACAAAGTTACACCTTCTTAATAGTTAAATAAAAGTTACACCTTCTATTAAGAAGATGTCAGCTAAACCGCGGACAGACAGACATGACGAAATATCTTTAGGGTTTCTTGTTGACTACGAAGCTCTAAAAATACGTTAAATTCCAGGGCCTTCTACCTATCACTCATCAAGTTCTATTTTAATAGAACTTGATGAGTGCAATCACTCTTGAAACACGAACTTCTCTAAAAACTAAAGAAAACAAATTCTAAAAATACTTTACCTACCTAGATCCACGCTGTTCAAAGGCTTCGTTTCGCATTAGAATTGTTTATTTTTTTGCGCCAAAATATTCAGCCGAACCTTTTCGTATTGACTAAATGTTTGAACATATTTACGTCACTTATCTGCTATTGGTCAACATCCGTGCTTCGAAAACGAGTTTTTCTTCGTAGTAGGTATGACGATTTTTAGATTTTCCTTCTCAATAATGTTATTTACTCGTAATAGTTTTCCAAATCGAATGAGGTAATACCTACTTGTATGGACATTTTCGTGTTTAGTTGAGTTTACCTACTTTTAAATTCGCAATTCAAATTAGGGCCGTGGTAGAGTTCAAGTTCATTTATCTATAGGTACTCATATTATAAAGAGGAAAGATTTGTATTTTTAGGTGTGTGTGTGTGTGCGTCTGGATGTGTGTAATGAATAAACTCAAAAACTACTGGACCGATTTCTAAAATAAAATTCTTTCACCATTAGAAAGCTACATTCACCCTGAGTTCCGATCCCGTGGGAAAATCGGGATCAAAAGTAGCCTATATATGTTACTCCTGGATAATGTAGCTTTCTATTGAGGAAAGAAATTTTGAAATAGGCACAGCAGTTTTTGAGATTATTTATTACAAACATACACACAAAAATACAAATCTTTCCTCTTTACAATATTAGTGTACATGTAGATAATGTTGACATCATATCGAGTAAAGAATAAGTCAAAGTTAAAAAAAAAAAAAAAAAAAAAAAAAAAAAAAAAAAAAAAAAAAGTAGGTATCTGTTCGAATGAATCAAGAAATTTCTTTAACTTCATAGTTATTTTCGTAACCCAAAGTTCATATATTCTCAAGACATGCATATAGTAGGTGCCTTGTCTGTCTGCAACCTGTCCGAAGCTATTTCGTAATATAATTAGTATAGTCTGGCTAAAATTAATCGTTTTTCGCAAGGTGGTTATCAAATTATGTATAATTTTACAGAGTAATTTAACAAATTACCTACCTACAGACAACATCATAAGTCGATGACGACAATCACCAAAACAGACCTTCTGAAACTAAATGAGAAGATAGAATGTAGATTTTTCTTCTGTTTCCGCGATGTTGGATAAACTTATTTTTCAGTTTTAATCGCGTGGTGTTTATTACTTTTAGCATTGTTTCAATGCTCAACAACGTTTCGAGACCTTTACAGGTCGCTTCTTCAGGATTGACTGAGATGTGATTTGTCATTGAAGCGATACCAGATACCTGTATAATATGCCGCTAGACCTGGATTAACACAATCTACTTTTTATTCCGATATTCCCTAAATAAGAAAAAATCTTAGTTCAAGAATGGCAAGAATTAGCTCCTGAAATTTAGAGCTAAGGCTTCAGGTACCGAAAGACCTTCGTGCCCTAAAATACTTTCGTACGCTTTGGATTCAATATAACGCCCCTACATAATAAAGGGTTTTAATACCTCGGTGCATAAACTACTAATGTCTCTTGAGGCCCTTGTACCTACCTTAATACCTACTTAAAGAAATATTGACACATAACATAACCGACCATTATTTATCTTCGTCAAACAAGTGATTTGATTCATCTCATCAACACTAGCTCTTTATAACATCACCATCAAATTATGTTTTGTACTGTTACAAGGTTTTTTGTCTAAGCCTATATCTACCGTGTTGATTTTTATGATAGGTCTGCCTTGCCAATTATGTCCCGTTAAGATACAATAATTTTACTGTATGCCGGCTATTATTCAGTATTCAGTATAGGCAGAGAAGCGTATAGATATACATTAGCCGATACATTGGCCAGACTCCTTTCTAAGTAAATGTATTTTTGTAATATAATTCTAAATGGGATCAGAGATCACCGTATAGCCACGGCATAGAATAGGCCTACTCCATCTCTTTGCGTCTTCATCGTAAAAGGCGACTAAGGAGATTCCTTTGTAAATGTAATTTTGTGTGATAATTATATATATCTTCAATGATCACCGCATAGACCCTGAATAGAATAGAGCTACTCCATCTCTTTCCGTGGGTCTTGTAAGTAAAATGCAATTAAAAGTTCGTCCAGCCAGAGTAAAATACATAGCTTAGGTACATTTCATTATGCCGTGCAGGTCCCGCACAGAATAGGGCTACCCCACCTCTTCCCGTGGGATATAGGGGAGTTTAGCGAACCTGGAGTAATGGCGGGTGAACTACTTAGTCCTCCGTTAAACTAATCTATATCATAGACGTAATTATGCTTATGATATAGCGACCCCCACTGCACTGAGTCTGGAACACTATTACCCGCCTTTGAATCCCCACCTGGAAAGCTTGCAGATGGCCGTCAAGTGGACATATATACAGGGTGTTTCGACGAGGGGGTATTAAGCCTAAAGGGGGTTGTTCTAGAGGTCTAGGCGAACAACTTTTTATTCTATTACTTTTGGAAATTCGAACTTTTTTTAGTTAACGAAGTAGAATTTCCAAAACCCCCTTTCGGCTTAATACCCCCTCCTCGGAGCACCCTGTATATAGTTAGTTCATTTACGACATGGGGCTGTGACTTTGACCCACCTTTCGGTGTACGACGAGTACGAGGACCGCTGCAGCGCCCCACCCCATGTACCAAATAACTACACACTTGGTCCCAAGGAGAAGCTTCTATTTACTTTTTGGGAAAATATTGCCACATCTATTTGCAGTAGATGGTTAATGGTGACTAAGATACTGTGTCGACCCCAAATCATTTGGCATATGGGCAAAAAAAAGAATAATAATATCAACGTTTCTTTATAATTGATGATATTGAATATCTTCCAGTAGTAGAAAGTGCAGTAAAAAACTACTACACTTTACTTAAAGTTATGGCTTACTTTATTACCTTTCTTGTAGCGAGATTTTCCGGGTTATACTCGTGGTAATGGTTTTAATAGTTTTTTGTACTCACTTGCCCAATTCTGTGGTAGCGACATTCAATAGTTAGGTACTGTTGACCTCCATTTCTGTGAATATTTCCGTTTTGCTAAGCAACAGTTAAAATTATTTTTTGTTAGTCTAGCTCAGGCAAGATTATTATTACAATTTTGATAGGTATATTTTGCTATTCTCAATTTAAGCTTGACCTTTAAATAAAGGTAAACATTTTTCTAAGGCTTTCTTGGAAGGATGCGAGTAAAATGTTATATAATACTAAGTCGAAAAAATTAAGCAAGTGATACTGGTATTCTCAGGCAACTTGGGCCTTCCTGGCTAAAATGTTGGGTAAGGGCTGGAATATCTCTCGGCTTATCGTTCAGTATAGATATACTTGAGTCAGTCAGTAGGTAGCTACTTTACATTTTATATGTATGTATGTTTACAGTTTAAGAAAAAAAAATACATCTAAGCGTCTACGCTGAACGGGATTCGAACTAGCATCTTTTTAGTGTTTCGCAGTCGACAAAAAAAACAATAAGGTTTTACGACGAACCTATAAAGCTTCGTCATGTCCGTCTGTCTGTCTGTCCATGGCTTAGCTCAGACACGCTTAGAAAATAATATACAATAAAAAATAAACATTGTTAGGGTAACTCCCCCACGTGCTTTTCCTTTAAACTATTTCGATAAACGCCCAATACAGGCTTAAGCACTTAAAATAAAAATAGAATATTCCGTAGCAACAGTTTTAAAATACCTATTAAAATGATTTGAGACCGAGTTTTTTGTCAATCAATTGATTTTGCCCAACACTATAATTGTCCAATAAACGATCCTTCACATCCATTAAGACTTGTCAAGTTCCATTCTCTAAATAAATATTTGGTCAAGGATTCCGCTCGAACTCTGACGGATTCATTGTTTAAACCTACGTAGATCCTAAATAAAGAATTAAAGGTCTTGTTGAGTGACATCGAATAAATAATAATCTAAGATTACACACTACACCTGGATTTATTAACCGAGTGAGCGAAGTGCAGGACTACTAGTATTTTTTCTTACAGTAGATGAGCGTTTGACCATTATCCTGATGTTTACTGTAGGTCCCGGGTCCCAGGTCTTATTCTGATGCTTACATCATCATCTATAGAACATACTCTCGAAATTCCTGCACTCTATATCTCGAAATTCCATCACTCTATATCAGGTTTAGGCGGTGCGGTGTTCAGACAGTCGAGACAAAGCCTTTTTAGGGTTCCGTACCTAAAAACGGGACCCTATTACTGAGACTTCGCTGTCTGTCTGTCTGTCTGTCTGCCTGTCTGTCTGTCTGTCTGTCTGTCTGTCTGTCTGTCCGTCCGTCCGTCCGTCCGTCTGTCCGTCTGTCACCAGGCTGTATCTCATGAACCGTAATAGCTAGAAGGTTGAAATTTTCACAGAAGATGTATTTCGGTTGCCGCTACAACAACAAATAAAAACAAAATAAAACAATTATTTAAAAGGGGCTCACATACCACAAACGTGTTTCAAAAATAACAAGGAGTTTGGTACAATGTGAGGTCGCTTCTGATTGGTCAGGACAAATCGAGTTGGTCATGGAATTCAAAATCTGTCAAATATACCAGTCTGCCTTACTTACCAAAGAGTTTCTTATAAGTTTCAGATTTTCTTTGTGCCAAGGTTTTTTTTTTTAAGTGATTCGGTCGTTTGATGGGAGTAAGAATCGAAGATAAATATTTAATATTTAAAAATTGGTTGTTGTAAACCATTTTAGGGTTCCGTATCCAATTGTGATAGTGGTACGGAACCCTTTGTGCGCGAGTGTCGCACTTGCCCCGTTTTATAGATATAGATTTCCAATCGGGACTTCGGGACTTGATATGTTCTATGACATAAACATATTTTCTCTAATGTCTTTATCCAGGGAACTTGTATGGAGAACAGAGTAGGTAACCTTTCCCTTTAAAAGTCTCAATAATACAAGTAAACAACCGAAATACATCTTCTGTGAAAATTTCAACCTTCTAGCTATTACGGTTCATGAGATACAGCCTGGTGACAGACGGACAGACGGACGGACGGACGGACGGACAGACAGACAGACAGACAGACAGACAGCGAAGTCTCAGTAATAGGGTCCCGTTTTTACCTTTAGGTACGGAACCCTAAAAATAGTTAAAGGCTGGAATATTATTATAGTTGGAATGGTGTTACTACAAGAGCTTCTCTCTAAGTCAATGTTTGTTAACTCTAATGCCGCATGCCGCAATGATTTGAACAAAAGTATTTTTTGCTGGCATGTCTGCTGCAAAATTACTAGACATTCTTATACGTATGTGAGATGGGTACCAACACATAGTTAAGTTTCATAAAAATTACACACATTGACGTCTATAAAGTAAAGAAGAACGATTTGTATTTTTCTGTGTGTGTGTGTATGCGTCTGTATGTTTGTTATGAATAAACTCAAAAGCCACTGGACCGATTTCAAAAATTCTTTCACCATTAGAAAGCTACATTCACCCTGAGTAACATAGGCAATTCTTTTGATCCCGATATTCTCGCGGGATCGGGACTTACGCGGGTGAAACCGCGGGACGCAGGTAGTCTGTAAATTACGAAATCTCTATCAAAAACTAATTATTGCTTAGTTTTTGATTTATTGACCACCTCTGTGGCACGACAGGCGAATGCCCGACTGTAATGCAGAAGGTTGCGGGTTCCATTCCCGGTTCAGTAGTTTTTGTGTGAAGGAGTGACAAACATACTCATTTCCTTACTTACACACAAACTTTCACCTTTATAATATTAGTTGAAGTACACACATACTAGACGTGTATAATCAACAAGCAGATTCCCGCGGTTTAACCCGCGCAAGTCCTGATCCCGTGGAAATATAGGGATCAAAATTAGCCTATGTTACTCCTCGATAATGTAGCTTTCTACTGGTGAAAGATTTTTTAAATCGGTCCAGTGGTTTCAGAGATTACCCGGAAAATACATACATAAATGTTACCAACGTTACCTCTTTATAATATCATAGATTAGTATAGATAAATAAATAATATAAATAAAATTAACAATTGTATGTAAATTACAGCTATTATTACTATTTTATTTTTTAGGTCAAGTTAGCGGCCTTAGGGCGACATGAAAACTCTTAACACTAGGTGAGCCACACGGCCACACCACTATACGAAAAGAAAAATAAAAAAATCGAAAAGAAAGTTATTATAGCTAAATGTTTGAAATCATTGAAATTCACCTTTGGAAATTATAAACCTCAAAGTAAATTCTTTTATAGTGTTGCTATCTGGGGGTACGGTAGTGCCCCCGCCAAGACGAGCCAGCGAAGCGTACGGGCACTACCTACCTTTTCTCGAAAGGTTTCGTCGGATTTTTGAACCCTCATAACTTAGGTTTGGAATATACCAGATGAATGTAAGTCAGGGGGTATAATGTCAATAGGGGACTTAATAAAAATACATAGTTTCAATTACATAGCTCCTATAGTTTAGATTTAATTAATATCTAAAAACCCCCGATTTCGTCACTGACTCACTCACTCACTCACTCACTGATGATCATCAAAATTCAAATGGTACTTCCCGAAGTCCTAGAAAGCTAAAATTTGGTATGTAGGTTGGTATTAGTATACAAACAACTAAAAAATTCTAAAAGTTGAAACTTTCACCCCCCAACCCCTAAAATTAAGGGATAGCTATTTGTATGAGACTTTCGCAAATTTTGATGCTAGAGGTACTACAACTTATTATTATAAATAATAAAATACAGAAAATCAGGATTTTTAGTAATTCACCGTCAACCCTTTGAATTAGGGGATGGAGTTAAGCGCGCGCACAGCACCTAATGTGTATTATAGGTGCTAAAGGTATGAACATTGAATGATGATTAGAAAGGTTTACCGCTGTCGTACAGTGGTGGACAACAAGAATATTTTTAAAAGTTGTTTCGCTATCCGCCAGTGGTGGCCAAACGAGTGATGAACATTGGAAACATCGTCCTAAACGCCGTACCTACGGCGTGAGGCGTAAGTCGTTAATTCACGACCTATTGGAAATTAAAAAAAGAAAATTTATATATTTACTGATAAAAAAATACATCCTACTTTACCTACTAGTAACTGATTCCTGACGGTTGCCCCTCGGGGTGGCCTGACGGTACAGCGGATCCCTCTTTTTATACTCTTGCTGGTCATAGCTGGGGACGCTATAACATATATGCGTACGTATTAGAGAACTGGGTTTCCTTTACCTACTAATATTATGAAGCTGAAAGTTTGTTTGATTGGAAAAAAAATGTAATAATTAGGCAAACTACAAAAAGAGATGAAATCCCCTCAAAAACATTTTCATGTAAAATGTAGCCAAGACGAGAGCGAGATCATGATGGGCACTGTCAAAAAGTTATCAGATGTCGTGTACCTAAAGCCAAGCTTATAACTCTACACGCCTCAACTCCACAAGCACCTTACTTCACAAACTCAACATCTTAGCCAAAATATATGGGCTTGGCCGTTTCATTACCGCAAGAACAATTGTTTAACAGAAAACCCATGCATGGTAGCGAAACGGCCAGCCATATATTTTGGCTAAAATGTTGAGTTTGTGAAGTAAGGTCCTTGTGGAGTTGAGGCGTGTAGAGTTATAAGCTTGGCTTTAGGTACACGACATCTGATAACTTTTTGACAGTGCCCATCATGATCTCGCTCTCGTCTTGGCTACATTTTACATGAAAATGTTTTTGAGGGGATACAATTTAACAGATTGATTCGAAGTATTTTTTTCAGTGTTAAAATTATAGCTTTACGATGTTGCTAAAACCTCGGCTAACCTGTTTGGTTCACGTGATATTTTTTGTGTTTGAAGGCTTGCCATTTTGTACTTACGTCATGTTGTACAAAACATTGATTAATGAGCAACTTAAAACCAGTTTTACCCAAAATAATTTACGTACGAAATTTTGAACGAAATAAACTTTATAGTTACTCATATGATGGATTTTATATTCTTACTAGCTGTGTCCCACGATTTGACACATTATTAAGAAATTCGTGCATATGTGGGCTCTTTGTGTAAAGTTGCAGCACAGGTTGCAGTGTCAGTGTCGCCTGTGTATTTTGAGCTTACCCCCCGTAAGCCCCGATCCCATGCGAATATCGGGCTAAAATATAATCGGGACAAAGTCACATACATTTATGTAAACATACTTGCAAACATCAGCGTTTATAATATTAAATAGGATTAAAAGATTAATTATTATTTTTGGATACTTGATTAATTTTTTGCTTCCTAAAATATAAAATCTGTCAAAACATTTGACGCATGTAGTGCATGCATTGTTGTTTAGGGCATTTTTATTCGGCATGAGTTTTAGGGTACCGTTCTCAAAGGGTAAAAGTAGGACCTTTTTACTATGATTCCACTATCCTACTCATTTTGCCCACGTGACCCTATTCTACTCTTATATTTCCTACAAATATTATAAAGGTGAGTAGGTTAGTAAACGAGTATGTTTGTTAATCTTTCACGCAACTACTACTGAACCGATTGCAATGAAAATTGGTTTACAGATAGCTAGCGATCTGAATAACAACAGAAGTTACTTTTTATCCCGTTATTCCCGCTAGATCGGGACTTACCTAAGCTGGTAAAACCGCGGGACGCAGCTATTTTTAGGATACAATCAACGGATGTTTTCAACTTCCCAGAAATGTTACCGAAACTAAATTCGCAGATGAAGTGCGAGCGAGACGGTGCCACAATCCAGTTTGAGTTCGCAGAATTTTAGGTAGAGTATAGTCGGGCAAGATCGGATACAGGGACTATGTTCGTGTGACTCAAAAATCTCCCAAAATAGTGTGTCCCAAAACAGCGACATTGCAATTGCGGAGTGCCACAGATCGGTGCGGGGTGAATTGTTCTTGTGATCACCGTGCCTAACACTAAACAATATTTATTTAATAAATATAATAATATCACCTATTTTGAGAGATAAATAAAATAAATTAATAAATATTGCACGACGTTACACACAGCGCAATCTAGCCCCAAACGATTTTTTGAATATTTATTTATAATATGGTTATCACCAAAAATAGGTATTTTTTATCGATGAGAAAATGCATTAACCTAGATACAGCGTGGACTTCGACCTGTGGCCACAGTACCTGGGCTTACCTAGATATAGCGGGACCGTCGGCGACGTTATAAAGGCCATTAATTGCTGTATCTGTGTTGCGTCGCCTCGCAACCTTGGGGAAGGCAACGAGGGTATATGAGTTGTGAGGCTTTCTTCGAACTCTCGTACTTACTATTTATTAAAATATTTATCTAATCTATGGTATTTTAGCCCCTTCTACACCACTCGGAGTTACCTAGGTGTTAAGCCTAGATTTAGCCTGAATATAAATAAAAAAACAATAAAAACTGTTTTTGACCGAGCGTGTTATGCGGTTGCTTCGCCCGCGCAATCGGATGGTCATGTCACGAGAATAACCTTAACCTAAGTTTTGACCATTAAAAATTAATTACCGTTATTGAGTTTTTACTGTAACATGATCTTATTTTCTAACATTATTTCTAAGTGTTTGCTCTCACTTAGAAAATATATCTAGCAGTCTAAGTCTAGTAGCAGTTTTTCGGGTTACCAATAATTGAATCCCACCGAGTACGATATTTTGGAAGCACTATTAAAAAAAAACAATAAGTACTTACCTACTTACTTAATTTTAATAAGTACTAAACAAATTATTATTAACATTCCAGGTAAATACGAAACCCTACTCGACGACTCGCTCCTAGCACTCCACACCATCAACGCTTCTGACATCCACTTCCCTCGCCTCTCTTCAACTTCAGGTACTTCGCAGAAGCTACACACTTACTTCTCGCAGTTAGACCTAGCCCTTATAAGGAGACTTTACAAGTTATATAAACACGATTATAAGCTATTTAACTACGATTTGGATAATATAGTCGGGTTTGATTTAGGGTAGGTTTTAATGTAGTTTGTTTTTGTGTGTAGATTGTAATTAATTATTTGTTGACGATGTAGGTGTAGATTTAGTTAGATAGATATATTATATATACCGGGTGTTGGAGTTTATGAAGCAGCTGCATATGTACGTTGTTCTACACGTCTAGGCGAACAAGTTTTTGTACTACGATTTTTGGAAATTTGATGTAGTTTCCAGATTTTTTTAGCTTAAAGTTTTACTTGAAAATCAGCTGTTTCTGAGAGTTGGAGATTGACCTTAAGGTCCAACGGAGCGGTCCTTAATGACCAACTTAAGTTGGTCCTTTATTTAGACTTGGACTATTATAATCTAAATTTTAATTGCCCTATTTTCATAAACAGCTGTTTTTCAGTTAAAGATAACCTCAGCATTTTAGAAAAAAAAAAGTTCGAATTAGGAAAAAAGTACCTATATAGTTGTTCGTCTGGACGCGTACAACAACATATTATATAAGCAGCTGTCCCTGCCAGAAACTCCAACACCCGTATATACGCTTTATTTATCAAATGATACATTTGGTTATTGAATTAAGTACTAAGTAAGGGGTTGTAACTTTTATCTATAGATTTTAGGGCCATTTGCAGGAATTATTTGAATTTTCGGTTTGGTAGATTTGAAACTTGGTTTTAATTTAACTTTTAACTTAGGTAAGTTCGACCAAACTAGAATAAGCAATGAATTACAATTCTCTGATTAAATCGAAATTTTCGATTTAACTGGAAGTTTCTCGAACAAAAAATAATTTATGTGTAGAATTGCTATTCGTTATTTATTCCAGTTTGGTTGAATCGAGACTTAGTGGTAGATGAATGAATTAAAATTGAGTTTTCTGTAACCTTAGTTGCCCTTAGGTTTGGCCCGAGATTTTAGCTACGTAAGTAAGGGTTTCTGACGTCAAGTTCTCACTTAAGTACTTGAAAAGATGTTCGACGAATTCTGACTCAATGACAAAAAAGTAACAACCCCTTTCTTTAATAGTTTGTTTTCTTAATAATATAAGTAGTAGCTGCGCCCTGTGGCTTTACCCGCGATAGTTCAGATCTCACAGGAAAATTCGGATAAAAAGTCTCAGATGACATGCTAAATTTCGTTGCATCGGTTCAGTAGTTGGTAACAAACAAACAAATAGACATTTATAATATTAGGCATTTATAATATTAGTAAAACACCTACTCTGTGATCATTATTCTCTACTCATTTTAGGGTATGCTCGACCAAACTAGAATAAGCATTGAATAACATCTCTCCGCATAAATCCTCATATTTTCGATTGAACAGCTCGAGAATCTCTCGAACAAAATCCGATTTATGCGTAGAATTGCTCTTCGTTGCTTATTCCAGTTTGGTCTAATCAAGCCTTAGCATTATAATTACCTCACAGTTTAGTACAGGGATTTAAATAATTGCTGTTTTTTTGTCATTATGAATTTAATGATTGTTGTCGATAAGCTGATGATTGAAAATATACCTATTTACAGGAAAAACAGGCTCATCAATAAAAAATAGAGATACAATCTTGAAAAATACTCTTAATTAGGTAATTATCTTTTTATTTTGAAAGTGACTCAGACCTACGTCACTTTCAAAATAGATAGATTAATATATGTCGTAGGGTTATTTGATAAACGGTTGTTTAGCGAAAATCCTAGGAATTTCGCAAAAACAAGTATAATTAGACATTAGTCTCTTCTCCTTGACTTTGATTAGTGATTTTGGCGTGCAGACCAACAGAACTCTTATTGTGATTGGTTCATAGTTTTACTTTGTAGGTATCACTAGCCTTTATTACGTTTTACCAAAAAAGTTTCTGGGTGGTTTAAAAAAAGAATCCACGATGTCGTTTCTGTGACAGAAAAGCTTTCTGCGTTCACAAACACAAAGAGACGTCAAGTCACCAACCAATGAGAGAAGATGTTGTTTTGGGTGTTCCGTCCGATCGACCAATTCGTGCGCTTAGTTCATTCACAGCCAACGATTTTTCGCGAAAATCTTGTTTATCCAATTGTCCTACGACATATACATCACTTACATACACATATCTATGGGTATCTACAATCATGCCACAAATTCCTTAGATATTTCTTGACGTTTGAGACACCTGTCCTACTTATTTTATCAAACAATTAGTCATATCAATATATAAGTAAGGAATACACAATCGACTTGAGCCGATAGGTCCAATTTTATTTTTTGGTCAATTTGGAATATAGGTACGAGATTAGATATACCTATTTCTTTCTTTCTCATTCATAACGTGACGCGCCACAGAGGCCGACTTATTAGGACCTCTGAAAATAATGTTATTGATATTGTTTTAAAAGTTTTAGCTAATTCTTGGTTTAGTCGAGTGATAAATTTAACAAATTTTACTATAGGTGTCACAATCACTAGGTTTAATAGGTACCTTTAGCGACCGTGTTCGAAGAATCAACGAAATTATTTATCTAATCGTCTCAGCGAGGCAATAAAGATACCAACATGACTTCTTTTGACCAAATATATTTTACCTACGTAAAACTTTTGGTTTATCAATATTATTTACTTTGTATGTGGCAATAGTTATGTACAATGCATTGTAGAATAGATAACGTTACAAGTACAATAGTGTACATAATTATGTGAAAATGTTTTTTTCGTGTAGAGTTTTACAACAAGATAATTTTTTATGTTTTTTTTTGTTGTGCGTTAAAGGTTAAATTATGTAATGTTAAATTGGTTATTAAGAGGAGTGGATATTCTTTCTTTCTCTTCTATTCTACTCTCTTCTACCTACTCTTTCTCCATACAATCGTAGTCGACTGTTTCCTCCCAAGATAAAGACGTTGGAGCAAATATGTTTATGGTATTAAATCTACTCATATATCTGCCATGATCAATTGATCATGCTTTGTTTTGTTAGAAAAAAAAAAGAATATGACACAATTGGATAAAGACATTAAAGCAAAAAAATTGCTTTAATGTCTATATTTAGTGAGGGAACGATCGACTATGTTTGGATGGAGAACGAGTAGGTATCCTATCCCCTTTTAATGACTCCGCTCCGCTCGCGATGAGAACACAGCTTAATAATTATTTTGCCAAACAGCAGCAGCAAATCAACTTTGCAAACTGTAGATTTTTCTTCTGCTTTAGCGATGTTGAATTGAAATTAAACTCATTTTTAGTTTCGGTTTTAATCGCGTGGTGTTTATTACTTTTAGCATTGTTTCTGTGCTCTACTGTTTCTAGCAATGCTCAACATTTCGAGACTTTCGCAGTTCTCTTCTTCAGGATTAAATAAATGAGTTTAATTTGCAGACTGTGTTTTGTCGGGGCCTACCTAATTATCTTAAAACCCCGGTATTTTTTAGATCTGATTTTTATAATAATTAATGGTGCTATATCAAATTATTGACCCGTTAATTCCTATACCAGTGAAAGTTTAGTTTTAATTTAAATAATAGGAAAATTAATTAAAACAAAAAAAGCTGCTAAAACTTTAATAAAATCACACTTTATCAGTGAAGGTCGTCAATTGTTTTAATTATATTTTATCTTTTAGTTTAAAATTTTAACTAGTTTAGGTAAAACAAATTGTATAGTATTATCTATGTATACGCATTTAATATATTGTTGTTATTATATTTTAACTAACTCTGAATCATGCTGACTTATCGAACTATGGTTTATTTTTTTGATAATTTAGGTACCTACTTTTAACTATTTATATTTTATGTTTATTCGGTTTTCGCGATGTTGATAAGAAATTACACTGGTTTTTTGGTTTTAACCGAAAATTGAGTTTTGATTTCATACAAATAACCTATCTATTTAATGGAGATCTAAAAATAAAATAAAAAAGTTATATAAAAAAAAAACTGACTTCAAAACCACAAAATAACCTTATCTAAATACACTACCGACTTAACTGTTATGTTATATCTGAAGTCGGACAGCCAAACTACAATCTACACCTACACCGTAGAACTGCCCGACTTCAGGTTACATAACAGATAAGTCGGTGGTGTATGTAGGTTAAGTCGGTTTTTTATTTTATTTTTAGATGTTTATTTTATGAATCAAATCAAATATTTAAACAATTACCATTGTAATGTCTATTTTTAATGTAACATCACATTTTTGTACAATATTAGGTACCTAAGCAAGTGCTTTGTAAGTACATCTACCCCCTTACTTATAAACGATGATCAACAGATGACTAAGTTATGTAAGGTTTGTCTCTGTCTGTTAACTTTGAAACTTCATCTCACAGTAAAAGACAAACGATACATAGTTTATGTAGCTGTTAATCAGCGTTTATAAGTAAGGGGGCTAGTGTGTAAATATTTTTCCTATTGTAATAGGTACATTTAATACCTTATTATGAGACCAAATTACTAGATTCCTTTATTTATAGGGTTACGTATTTAAAGGATAAAAACGGGACAATTTTACTAAGACACTGAAGCGTCTGTCTGTCACTAGAATGTATCTTATAAACCGTAATAGCTAGACAATTGAAATTTTCGCATAGGTACGTTAAACGTGTTTTTTTTGTGAGAATGGTATGGAACCCTTCGTGCGTGAGTGGGCTCGTGGCGTGATCACGAGCCTAACTCGTAAAATAAGATGCGGCCCTTATATTCAACCCTGTGGATTGAGTTTACTTGGTGCAGTTTTCTCAATTTAAAAAAATATCCATTTATATATTTTTCCTTATTAATATTAGGTAAAAATAAATAATTAAGTCCTCATTTGAAAATGACATGCTAATTAAATACATTCTATAAGGTCACTAGGGAGAAGTGAGGCTTATGGGGAAAGTGCGGCGAAATCAATTTACCGAAATAGGTAGGTACATTTTATCAAAATAACCTACAATTGTTATTTTGATAATATGTAGTCTCGAAATAGGTAGGTACATACCTTTAAATAAAATTATAAAATTACACCGTACACATAGGTTATTAAATATTCATTTAAAAAAACTTAACTAAACAAAATAGGTAGGTAGATACTTCTCCGATCATGATTGGCAAATTTATCAATTAAACAATTTTGTAAGTCCGGTAAATTGATTTCTCCGTACTTTCGCCATAAGGCACACTTCCCCCTAGTGACCTTAGTAAATTTAATGAGGAAAATAATTTTGATAATAAAACTACAATACAAATTAATATAACTTTGTTTAATTTAAATAATTTACAAAATACCTAACTACTTAGCTTCTTTAATTATTTATTATTAGGGATGTACCTACTTCGTAATTTTATTTTTAATGCTTTATGCATATCTACTAGAAATATTTTTTTAAGGAAAAAGTATACCTATGTATTGAAATTAAACTTATTTTCCGGTTTTAATCGCGTGGTGTTTATTAGTTTTAGTATTGTTTCAATGCTCAACGTTTCGAGACCTTTACAGGTCCTATTTTCAGGATTGACTGAGTACAACATCGCGAAATCAAGAAAAATTTATGGAAACGTGCATCTTCAAAGAGTGAGACTCGGAAACCTCAATCACAACGTACTGTTGACTACGTACACTCGCCTCATTTGATCCACAGCGGTGGATTGAAGAGAATAAAATTATCCATAGATCTACTGGTGGATTGAAGAGGAAAAAAAATATCCATAGATCTGTGGATCCTCGTTGGTGGATCCTAGTTGAATGAGCCAAACTCATAGCTTCGCTATTGAATTTTTGAAGATTAATTTTTCCTTTAAAATATTTCTTGAGAATATTCCTACCTGCTTGATGTTCAAAGAAGGTAGGTACAAGTCCAAAGCGTAATTTTAGCTAAGTTTATACCTAATTGGTACCTACCTACTTATTAAAATGTTTAGAGATCTCGATTTTAATTCTAAAACTTGGCTGACAATTCCTATGACCCTATTGGCCGTAAATAGTTGTTTCCTATTACGTCAGCTGGCATTTTGCAGTCTTTCCATTGGCTCCCTCGTATTGGAAAAGGTCCTTTGCCTGTGAGACTTACTGCAAGAAAAAAAAACTCTTGTTACCAAAAAAGTAAGGTTATACTTACCCGTATTACCTGCGGATCTTTTCTTTCCTCCTTATTCCACGTCATCGGTTAAAAAGTGAGTAAGTACCTAATTATGATTACTTCATTAGTAGTATAATAAGTAGGTGGAACTTAGTTATTAATTAGTAGTATAGTAGATACAGGTATAGACTTATTCCCGAATTCAGAAACTACTTAAAATTTGAGGGCTACTTAAACAATTACCTGAGCAGCTCCTAAACTTAAAAAACTTCGTCCTAATTTTAAATTTAGAAGCTGCTTCATTATTTAAGTAGCCCTCAAATTTTAAGTGGCATATCAGTATTTGGGCGTTTGTTATTAATTAGTATATAGTATTAGCTATTTACATAGATACCTACTTAAGACAAAACGATACCTACTCTTTTTCCATACAAATGTAGTCGGCTGGTTCCTCCATGGATAGAGACAATACAGCAAAAATGTTTCTGCCATTGTGAATCTAGGGAGAAAACAGTCGACTACGTTTGTATGGAGAAATAGTATTTCCTCTAAATAATTCTTGCCAGCAAATGTAATCGACTGGTTCCTCTCTGGATGGAGACAATACAGCAAAAATGTTTCTGCCATTGTGAATCCAGGGAGGAAACAGTCGACTACGTTTGTATGGAGAAATAGTATCCTTTCCTCTTAATAATTCTTACCAGTCATCCCAGGAACTAAAGTTACGTTAAATTTTCCATTGAACATTTTCAGGGGCCAATTTTCGTTTATAGATATCACCTTTAAAGTTGTCGAGTCTCTCTCGATTTCCATTGTCAAAGATGCCCCTAGGTACTTAATTCCTGCAAGCATTATTTATTATATTAAACCTTCCGAAAAATGGCACCCGTTTTAGGGTTTCGATTTATTTAGCCTTTAAAGAAACAAACCTTATTTTATGCCAGGGCTCCCATCTCTTTCCGTTGGGAGTCGTAAAAGTAACTAAGGGATTTTGGTACGGCTACTAACCCTGGAGTTCTCCCCACACGGAGGCGAATAAACTGCTTGGGGCTCTATTTTTGAATAGCTTGTGCCCCTTCGAGCGATTTAAATCGATTTCTATTGATTTTCGTTCGATGTCGGTATTATTTCTAAGTGAAATGCACGAACGCAACGAGTGGTCTTAACCAATCGCCGCAGGAGTAGGGCATGCAATATCGGAAGGTTTTCAATCCCGGAGCGATATCGATATTAAGAGCTCAATCCCGGGATCCCGGGATTGATACTGGGATTTTAGATATCGTTAAAAAAGCGAATTTAATACAATAAAAATGTGTTAAATAAAAAATATTTAATATATTTAAGACTCTAGTGGTTTCATTACGTAAATAAGTTACCCCGAGGGCCGTCCACCCCATCATTTTGGAAATATGGCGGACAAATAGCCTAAACCCGAAATGTCTAAACTTTCGCGCCAAATTCTAGGCGCACCACTAAAATGATGTTAGCAGAAAAATTTTGCATGCGAGCTTGTATAAAAAATACTAGTCTTAAAAATTGCAATGAATCACGTTTCTTTTATTGTTTTAAACATTTTACCAATTCCCTACGCTTCTAAATCTTTACAGATGTCTTCCTCAGGGGTAGACTAATTTGGGTTTAATTTTAATAGTTCCACTCAATCATTCCATGAGGAAAAATATAGCTAAAAACCTTAATTTATACCCAAATAGTAAATTGCTCAAATATCGATATCGGATCACTCAATCCCGGGATTATAATATCGAACTTTTGAGTCCGAGATCCCGGGATTACGATATCCCGGGATCCCGGGATTCATGCCCTACGCAGGAGTCAGAAATATTAGCTGGGCAGAAGTGGCAAGAGCGATTCAAAAACAAGGGCCTTGGTCCCAAAGAGAGTTTGTGTCAGGCAGGCGATCGGCGGTAAAAACATTATTTAATCTATTTGCAGTAGGTATGATGGTCAATAAGTAACTATTACGGACTGTATTTCAGCGGATCACGAGAGGGATGCAACCGGGAACATCGTTCGGATGAGGAACAAATTCTAAGTAAAAGATCAATTGGAACATTTCATCATAGTATAGGTTATGGGTTCCCCCCTTTAATTTAGAACAGTTTCCACAATTTTTCCCTTGTTAGGTCTTACCTTTAATAGTAAGCTTTGTACTATCAGGCGGTACTCTTGGGTTGCTGATCTCCAGTCTATCGAGATGTATGCTGAGCCCGGCATACCCGAACATGAGAGTTTGAAGGAATCCTCCCATTCCCGTGAAGAAGTTCACAGCGCCGACGTTTGGGCGACGGAGTTCCGACCAAACCTGAGGTAAGGCATTTTTAAATAGATTTTCTAATCATTTTAAATTATTATTGGACGAGGGTTCTCCCTTTGTATACATAGATCTTTAAAACAACGCAACGGATTTTAATGCGGCTTTTTTATAGAAAGAGTTTCAAGACGAAGGTTTATGTGTATAATATATGAACCGTGCGAAGCCTGGGCGGGTCGCTAGTAATAAATCTAATACGTACTAGCAATTTTTAAACTATGATACCAAATTTAGTAGTTACATCCACCTACCTTGAAAGGTTCTCTAACATATCCCTGATAACTTTTATAAAAGGTGGCTTTCGCTTTGTCATCATCTTCTAAATGCAAGTGTCCTATAGTGTGCATGCTCCATGTCATAGCAGGACCTGTGCTTCGAGTTACTGATTCGTAATATGATAAGTCGTTTGCTCGAGTTGACCTGAAAAATATTTTAAGTATGGATTAGGATTTAGCGTGGATATG
Organism: Idaea biselata; assembly: GCA_958496205.1. Classification (NCBI taxonomy): domain Eukaryota; kingdom Metazoa; phylum Arthropoda; class Insecta; order Lepidoptera; family Geometridae; genus Idaea; species Idaea biselata. Next base: position 18,362,650 of record OY292397.1, read on the forward strand.
CCTCATGTAGGTGCCACATAATTCCCCAAGCTCTCTTCCATCTATTGTGCACTTTCCGCAAAGCAATTGTATTGAGGAACAACGTTTGCTCGACTTATGTATCGAATTTATCGTGACCTTTTGGCAATTTCTAGCTTTATGGTTTTTGAAGATATTCTGGATAGGAACGTTGTTCTCCCATACGTGAGCACTGAGTGATACTAAAGGAGTTATGAGTAGTAGACTTTGGTAACGGTTTGTGGCGCGGAATCGTCCGTATCCCGATACGTTGGAGAAGACCTTGGCCGCTGCAGCCACCAAGAAAATCTTGGACGACATCACTTCAATTGTGGTCAAACTGTTGTGCCAATTGTGGTCTCTGCATACGTAACGTTTCCCGGACGGGACGCGTCAATTTCTACATACAAAAATCCTGTCGGGGCGCCGATGGAGAGGAAGGCACGGGATTTTCGTATGTAGAAATTGACACGTCCAGTCTGGGAAACGTTACGTATGCAGATACCTTGAGTAGAAAAAACATCTTAATACTTACACATTCATCTCATATTGTAAAGGAAATCCCAGTAGTACAGCGTCAGCCTGCTTAATCTTTTCTCCTCGCTTATACCCAGCAAACTGAGGATGGTAATCCCGCACTTCGTCATACGGTAGGCTAAGACTCCAGGCTATGTCTGCGTAATGTTCCGGGTCTTTGGCTAGAAAGTAGGACTTGCAGAGGCAGGAAACGTATCTGGAAAACAGCATGTTTTTCTATTAGACTCAAACTCATGAACTTTAGGGAGGTATTTTACGAATTCATCCATTTCAGTCTCATTAGTACAGATTCACTAAAAGATAGCCAAGATAGCCTTTCATGTCCAGTCTTGGACGTAGGCCTCCTCCATCCTCTTCCACTCCTGACGGGCTTGAGCTCTCGACATCCAAAATCATCCTGCGTTTGTGATAAGACCAACGAATTTATCATGGTAAGACAGTTTATAACATTCTTACAGAAGTAAGGGATGTGCCCGAGCCACGTAAATAAATGGGAAAATAAATGTTTCGAGAGAGTTAGACATTGCAGCATTACGTAGATTAAGCGTATATAATGTAGCGCGGCATATTAGGGGCCATTGTTATAATGCCTTATAGCCTTATTAATAAAAGTGGAATAACTTGGAGGAGGTTTACTACGTTTTGTCTTTGTCTGTCAACTTTGAAAGCTCTTGTCACGGAAAAAGACAAAGCATGTTATTCCTTCTCCGACCCTACTCCACGTTTATTAATAAGGCTTAATAGCCTTAACATTAATATGTTTTGTAGTTTAAATCTAGAATAGCTTGGTCACAGCAAAACTTAGGGTTATACTTTACTTACTGTGCTAAATATAAGGAGTAACCGGCCACAACATTAGTAAATACTGAGTTGGTAATGTTGCTGTGGTCTTCATCAGGGCCCATAACATCTGCAAGCAACCAGATAAAGGTCTTGGTACATAAATATTTACTGGATAGTTACGGGTGTTATTGGAAATGTTTTTCTTATAGTCCTTACTTGGTATGTCATAAAGTCCAGTATCGTAGTTTATAATTGCACGAGAACCCCAGAAGTCCGCGATATTGGTGACGAGAGAACATCCACCGTGCTGAAAAAGGTAAACTGTATGGTTATACACTGATAATTAAAACACCGGTAAAATCTACCTTAACTTCATTAGGTTATGAAATACCTTCAACCAATCTTCATCTCGAGTAGTAGCCAGGTACTGCCTCGCTGCAAATGCTATGCACCCTCCGATATGTTGTTCAAATTCTGCTACTTCTGGACAACAAGGTTGTGTCACTTCTACTCCTGTGTATGCGCTTTCCCAAGGGAACCTGGAAATTTAAATTGAGGCAGTAAGAAATAATATATTTTAGTACCTTCCGATGTTTTACAACGTACCTACGCATTTTTTCCTTACCTGTATCCTTTATGTCCAGTGAGCTTGGCAAGTTCGCCAGCAACATAAGCTGTGTCCAATCTGTACTGGAGCAACTTGTTTGCATACTGTGGGTGTAGCAGAAGGATGGAAGGAAACATCCACGTTTCCGTGTCCCAGAAGTTATGACCTGGAATTTAAAAAAAAATGTGTTAGCTTTCGGGGGTTCATAAACCTCGCGTCTAAGGTATTTATTAGCCCATATCGTCGCCTGACTAGGTTCCTTATTGTATTGTGAGTATGACTTCATTCACCTCAGAATTAGAGCATTTCATCTTCAATTATTCATGTATCATGTCTTGTGTGTGGCTTAACCACCCACAGAATTTTCAAGACGAGTTTCCAGAAAAGTCTCCTTTTTTCTATTTTTTAAAAAGACCACCTATCAAAGGCTTAACCTGAACGTCTGTAAACAGCCGTAAGCTAGCTTACCTAGAGAACAATCTTCTTATCTAAGCGATGTTAGAATCCCTCTCGGGAGCCTGGGGTTCACCGACCCCAAATAATTTGGGGTCGGCACATTTCATTTCATTTCATTTATTTCTCGTAAATATGGGTACAATTAATGGTGTTATAAAATACATAAAAAAAAGATCAACCATGGTTTGCCTTTTGGCATACGAGTTGGATAAATTAGTAGTCTAGTTATTGAAAATAGTACATGCTTAATTAAACACTTATCGCATTATAAATCAATTAGTAAAATTTATACAAAACACTATAGCAATAACAGTGGACGACAAAATTACAAATCATTCGTTCATAATATCTTCCCAAAATAATTTATAATCATAATAATCGCAAAAAAAAAAGTAATATCAAAATGTCAATAGAATTTAGAATATTAATAAAGAAGACACATAATATGTCAAGAAATAAAACAATCATGTCCATTTAATTCTATTGTCAAATTGTGCTTCTTATAGGTACATATACCTAAATCACGTCTATATGAATCAAAACGGAATTATGAATTGATTGTAATCTCACCAGTTTAATTATTGAGTGTCAATATTAGTATTGCTAGTATTAAAATTTACTGTCAAAGAATTATCTCACTGAGTAATATGCTTTATCCACAAGGAACTCAAATAGCATTCTCCTAAATATCGTAATTTCTCGGCACTGTGTGATTTGAGATGGTAAATGATTATATATTTTGGAAGACATTCCAACTACGCTATTACCTCTCAATGTGGTCTTAATATTATGGTGATTGACTACGTAATCATGTCTGCGAGTACTTGACACACGGGGAAATAAATTTGGATTCCGTCTAACATAAAGTGCAATTTCAAATATATAGAGTGCGCTTACCGTTAATAATTTAAGATTCCTAAAAAGTAGTCTGCAGCTGTCTCTATTTCTTAAGTTGCAGATGGCTCTTATACACTTTTTTTGAGCCTTCTGTATACTGACCACGTTAACAGCGTTCCCCCAAAAAAATATCCCATACCTTAACCTAGAGACCACGTATTCATGATACGCAGCAATTACTGCTTTTTGATTAACAATTTTGTTGAGCTTACGTAACGCGTATGAGAACTGTAATATTTTGGCTCGTATAAACTTTAAATGTGTTTGCCATTTTATATCACTATCCAAAAAAATTCCAAGGAATTTTGCTGATTTTACCACGCTTAATTCAGTCCCCTGAAATATTATTCTCGTATTAACTTGTTCTTGTCTCTGGCTGAATTTCATTATATTTGTTTTTTGTACATTTAGTTGCAAATTGTTATTACTAAGCCAGTTTGTTACTGACTGGATGTTATTTCATCAAAGCTATTGCAAATTATGGTACAATCGTCTGCATAAAGAATCATGTGATTTGTGATTTTTTTGGGCAAATCGTTGACGTAAATAAGAAAGAGGAGCGGGCCAAGTTCAAATCCCTGCGGGACTCCCATTCTCACAGTTCTCTCACTAGATAAAAATATATCTTCTCTTTTATTTTTAATTGATATTTTGCTAGTACAAGTTATCTGTTTTCTATTAGTCAGGTAAGATTTTAGTAAATTCAAAGCCGTTCCTCTAACACCATATATCTCTAGTTTATTTAGCAGTATGCTATGGTCAACAAATTCAAAGGCTTTTGTCATGTCAAGATAAACAGCATATACAGGAATTCTTTTGTCAATTTTTGAATAAATTATATCTAAAAATTCGAAAATAGCAGAGTCAATGTTGTGATTCTTGCGAAAACCTTTTTGGGCCTCAGTTACGATGTTTTCTCTTTCAAAATAATCATAGTCTTTTATGAAATACCTTTTCAAATATTTTTGAAAATACTGGTAGTAATGCCACTGGTCTATAGTTTTTTATGTCGTATTTACTGTCTTTTTTATGAATGGGTTTCACTAATGTAGTTTTTAGTTTTGTTGGATACACACCCTGCTCTATACAGAGATTTATTACATAACCAATAAATACAGCGATATGAGAGCAAACAAGTTTAACTACTTTTGTTGGAATTCCATCAACACCTGTACTGTTAGTATTTTTTAAATTGTTGATTATATTGCATACTTCATCAGAGTCCGTGGGCCTAAAAAATATAGATCTATAAGAGTTGTGAGTACAGATGTTCCCTTTTCTATATGTCTTTGACATTTCAGGTAGATCAATGAAAAAGTCGTTAAAAGTTTGCGCAATTACTCTAGGATCTTTAACTGTCTTATTGTCAATTATAAGTTGGTTTATGTTTTCCTTTGGTAAATTTGTTTTATTGTGTTTTATTATTTCCCATGTGGCTTTGGATTTGTTATTTGATTCATAAATGTAATGGTCATTTTGTGATTTTTTGGTAAGTTTACCAATTATCCTATTAAATCGTTTAGTTCATAAAAATTATCTTATCGTCATGTGCTTTAGAGAGTCTATAGTTCCATAATAGAGTTCTCTTACGCTTGCTACATTTTTTTATACCTCTAGTTATCCACTTTGTTTTGTGTTTCGCCCAGTTCTTTTTTTGTATTATTGGAAAACATAAGTCAAATATCAATTTAAACATATCAAAGAAATCAGAAAACGCTTTGTCACAGTCTTTAACATTATATATGTCATTGAAAGTTAATTGAAATATATACTTCTTAAATTTATTCAAGTTTTCCATGCTGTAGTCCCGTTTCATGCTGAACAAAAAAAACAATACAAAAATAATCATTAGGTAAGTCATCATCATTAACCATACTTACTGCAAATAGATTTGGTAATATGTTTACGGCCAGCCTGTCACTAACCCTCCTAAGGACTAAGAAGTTATCCGCCACCGCGCGGGAAAAACTTTGGGTTTGTTAGTCTCCCCTGGCTCCCTTATTCGCCTTTTACGACATCCACGAGAAGAGATGGGGTAACCCTATTCTATGCCGGAGCTACACGGCAAGAATATGGTTCACTAGAGAACAATCATGATATTTATCTGATATTTTCTCTAAACATTACCTTCATAGTCTTCATAAGTGCCTCCCTTTGCCAAACCCACTGGACTCAACCCATAGAACCTGCCGAGTGGATGATATGAATCTTCCGAAGGCAGCGAACTCAGGTAATAGTACCAAATGGCATTTACTATTTTAGCCTGAAACATTTATACATAATTTGGTACTAAAACTGTTATTTAAACAAAGCAGTCTGTATCTTTGGGTCTCAGTTAGACTGCGTCTAACTTACAAGGTAGAGACAATAGGTAGGTGTGTATTTGAATTGTAACGTATCACAAACTATTTTGCCGAAAATCATGCTTACCAATTTTGTGTTGCCTTCAATCTCCATTTTTGCTTTGGAGTACAGTTTTTGCCATTCCAACACGTGCTTATCGTATAACTCTTCACCATCCTCCTGCAAAACTATTAAAACATTTATCTCAACCCTTCAAAATCTACTATTGTGGGACAATATCACCCTGGAGAAATGCAGACATCCCGTCATTTTTCAGGTTCTTCTAGAGAATTTCTTTAAACTATAATAATAATAGACTTCCAATACACACCTTTAATTAACTCATCCCTCGCAACAGTTCTATTCCGATCCACTGTCATCACAAACGTGAACACCCTCGACCCATGTTGCGGCACCACTAAATGATCTGGCACCGAGGTCCAGTAGACGCAAACATTAACGGGTAATGGTTGAAAAACCACGTTTTCCGTTTCATCTGTCTGCCCACAAGTGGTCCAAATTGTGCGGCCTTCTATGATTTCTGGGTGAGGATCGTGGAAAGAAATGTCGTCGCTCATTTCTCCTGGCATTAGTTTTAGAGCAATCCATATTTCGTGGTGTATAAAGTTGGGATCTGAAATATTAATGGAGAATATAGACCTTTTTAATCTTAGGCAAAACGGTGTATGTATGACAAGCTTAAAAGCAGCATAGGACTGTTTATTAAGTTTAATAACCCGAAAGTTTGGGTCAATCACATAAAATAGCTCTTCGAATAATGGATGAACTAAGTAGGTACATGCGTTTTAAATTCCTATCAGCCAGTTTTCTGGGGGATATAACAATTATGAAATGACATAAATTGTATCTTCCCACTCCATAAGTCCCATCTCCTATATTGCTCTATTTGGTGAAACATTAAAGTAATTGCAACTTGTGCTAATTCTTCTAACGCCTACTCAATAAAACAACGCATCAGTGCCATTATACTGTCATCTCTGACCTCACTCAAAGATTGCACTATTTCATATTTCTGACAATTCACAAGGTCGTTTTTAATTTAATGTTTCCTTTCTTGGATTTGTGAATTACGTCAGGCTCCGGTAATGGTTCATGCAATGTAAATAGACAATTGGAAGACCTCCTACAAACTGCACTATTTACGTCACTCCTAATAGTTAAAGTAGGTAATTCATTCTGGGTCTCTCAACACAAGATCCTCAATTATTTTCACAATTATTGATAATCAATGCGGTAAACCCCTAAGCGGTTTTCACTACTGACAGCACCGCGACAACCGCTTAGGGCGTCGATAGGCATGTTTGTGTGAGTGTGCCGTTTCGAACGTTTGTTGGTAGTTTCCGTACTGTTCCCTATTTGTACTGTGCTATTATCTCACCAGATGGTGAACGCCGATAAAGTCGACGCTCATCATCTTCATCATCATCGTTCATCAATCATCATCTATCACCGGAACACAGTGGAGTCCACTTCGTGATATGACACTGTTGTATTATGATTATGATCCTAACATTTGTGAACTGTTAAGTACGTAAAATTAAATGGTCTACGCAAAGAATTTCTCCTAAATCTAAATTCGCTTTAATACTTCTTACCTGCATGAGGTTTCGCCACAACCTGAACCTGATTCACGAGAGTCCTAGTATAAAACCTATGCGCATAAACACGATGCGTCACAATCGAGCGATCTCTATCTACCCTCACTTTAAAAGCACCTTCCCTAGTATCCAAACTGTAGACCGGACTAAATGGAAAGTGTGTCAAAGTGGAATTCAGTCTGATGTTCGCCCAATTGGGTATTCTGGCGCGATGGCTCTTGCCGGCTCGGCCGTTGTACACTCCATTCATGTACACTGTATCGCTGAAGATTGTCGCTGCAATGTGGCCGTTACCGATTGAAGGGTAGAACCTGTCGTTAGATGGAAGTCTGGAATAAGATAAGAACATTTCAAAAATCAATCAATAAAATTATAATCCCCAATCCCTAATCCCCGATCCCTGATCCCTAATCTAATCCCTAGTCCATATAAAAGTGTATTTCTGTTCCACGCACTCATTTTAGGCAAAGTTTACAAACGTACATAATAAGAAAGATACAGTAGCAAGGTAGATACAACCCCTGATACAACTGAACTAACAATTTCGTTATAGCGTCTCCACATAGCGACCAACATGCAGCCAGGGTCCGCTGTACCATCAGGCCATCATCCACTTGTTGGATTTTGGTAAAACGTCGGCATTTTAGGTTACAAACAGAAAATTGTTTTGAACGTTTTGAATCTAAGCTCTACCTTTTTTTTTTTTTTAACGTGTGAAAATCTGATTAAGACCATCAGGCCGCTCTCGGGGGAGAGCGGCCCGGTGAGTGGGGGTCCTCCCGGCCAAGATGGTGTGCGGCCGGGGTATACCCACTAAAAACCCACGGTGTCCTTCTCGCCGCTATTGCCAGAGCTCGTCGGAAACCTTACGGAGGAACATCGACGAGCTCCAGCGGCGGGAGCTCGGCTTTACCTACCACAGATTGTTAAATTAGCAACAGCTTCTGCTTTTATTGATTGACTCGCTGTTTCATCCGCATAAGCCATCATCACGTGGTAATATCAAAAAACCATTTCTTATCGGATGCCAACATCATTATAAAGAACAAACTCCAAATTTCAGCTCCTTACTTTCAGCGGGTCAGTGTCAGGACAAAGCCTTCTAGAGATATAGACGATATTAAAAAAGGTAGATCATTTATACCGGCAGATGGCGCCACAGGCCTCAGCCTAAGTTGTAAATAGAAGGCATTAAGCGTTATGGCCTTATTCTACTCTGGTAAAACTAAGCAAATTACTGCACTCTTGAGGTGAAATTCGGTTCATCACTCCAAGATCCTTCTTATCCGATCATCACCAAATTGGGGACCAACTCGGGACTCTCACCTTCCAAATAAAACAAGAATCATCGAAATCGGTTCATAAACAACGAAATTATCCGCTAATTCACTAAAAAATAAATATTTTATGTATATTATATATAGCGGTCCAATTAAGAACCTCCTCCTTTTTTTGAAGTCGGTTAAAATACAATTAGAACCGGTTACTACAATCAATTAAGCAAATCTAGACCAACCTTTGGAATTGTACGCAATGATAGATAGTTACTCTCATAGAACTTTGCTGTAATTAAATCATAAGGCGCTTTTAAGGCTATAGTCTTAAATTCAGCCAATAAGGATGTAACAAAGTGTATTGCTAGTAGTTTAATAAACCGCTCGTGGTGGTATTTTATTGACAATAAATGTAGCTGCCCTAATAGAAATACTTAAGTACTTGAACTACAGTACAAAATATAGATAATCAAAGTGACATTAATTTTCCTTCCGTTTTGTTGTTGGATAGAAGATATACTCATTTTTCGGTTTTAATCGCGTGTAATTGTTTGGAGACCTTTTTACAGGTCCCTTCTTCAGTATCGTCAATCCTGACATAAATAGTAGTACCTAGGTAGGTACCTAAGGTGGGATTTGACTAACGTTCGACGTTCGGCTAAATCCTATTTATTTTTCTGTTTTCTGTGTTCTTAGGGTAAGTAAAGACTGGACGCTTACATTTCACCTGATGGGAAGCGACGATTAGGCCAAACACTCTAGACTTGTAGACGGTTGAAGTTAAGGGGCAATATCAACACGGGAAGTGAGTTCTACTTTGTAGCAGTTCGAGTAAGGATGCGTGTCGCTTAGTACGCTAAAATGGAACGCGTACTTTACGGTGACATTTGTGAATATCCATAATAATATAAACAAACTTAACAAAAACTTACCTATGCGCGGAAAAGATATGGGTATCGTTACTAAAATCTTCCGTCTCATCTGATGGGTCTCCATTAGAATTCGGTCCACCTCCTTTAGTGGCCAAACAAATGGCCACAATAGCTGCCACAGAAAGCAGCCCGAGCATAGCAGCGATCTGCTTATTCCGCGCTAAAAAAGACCACATCCAGAAAAAAAAACTATTCACAAAAACGCGCGAATATAACGGTGAAGTTTAAAATTGGAACTGTGCGTTATAATGTCGATTGTGAATCGCGTCTGTACAGACCCAGGTCGGTCATTGAGTGTGATTACAGGACATATAGCACACGAGTGACACACTTATTGTTCTAATAACAAAGATAACTATACTGTAGGGTCATCTCTTTGTTGTCACTGTTATCTAAGAGGAAAGTGATTCAGTTTTATCGGGGTTTTTAATGAATTCTTTTATTACTAACTAATTGGGTTAAATATTTATAGCGATCGTTTGTGAACCTGCAAATAATTTAGTAGTGTACCGATCTTGTTTGACATTTGGGTAACACTAAAAAATAAAACTTTGAATTTCGGAAGGCAATACCGTCGATATAAATTGAAAATCAAAAATATAGGATTAATAAAAAAATAGATCAAACAAAAAGATTACAAATGAATTTCTTAGGAACTCTTTCTGTCTCTCGAGAGTCCATCTTTTTTTGTAAAGAAATCCCAGTAGATGGCGCTACGCTAATACGAATATTGCGTTCCTTATATTCAACCCTGTAGCTTGAACTCACTTGGCGCAGTTAGTCAGCATGCCCCGCAAGAGAACATTGAATTTTAAACCAAAAAACATTTTTCTAAAACCTACCGATTTCTATCTATTTGTTTTCATGTTTCCCGCTAGAGACACCCCTAAAACTAGACCTCTGAGTAATTCAATTGTAGCTTCCTTATTGCATTAACTCGGCAGGCGTATGCGCGCGCGCAGCGCACGTGGACCTCCTTACTAAGATCTCATCGTAATTAATTGCTGTCTTAATTTCCTTTCGAGATTTAAGTTCGTTGACCGTGAAGTTTCTAGCAGTTTCTTTGAGATATTCATTAATTAATCACGTGTATATTTGGTACAGAAAATAAGCACATAATTTATGTCACGGAAGACACAATAGTACAAGCCTAATTCCAGATATAGTCAAATGTACCCAGTAGGCATAATAGTACAAGCCTAGGTTCGGAAATAGTCCTACTAATACACATAAATGCGAAAGTTCGTGTCCAAGGAGGCAAAGAAACGAGTATGTTTGTCACTACATCACGCAAAAACTACTGAACCGATTGCAGTGAAACTTGGTATGCAGATAACTGAAGATCTGCATAAACACATAGACTTTTTATCCGCGTGAGACCGCGGCGCGCTACTATTATTGGGGGAATCCGCAATGTAACGGACGTGTTTTGAAACTGACACTACTGAAAATATTTTATGTTTTTTGGGTGTGGCACATTGATGACCATAGACCTGTGGGCCTGTGACCATAGACCCTTGTCTATGATCATCAATGGTGCCAACACCTAAAAAAAATGTAAGCCGTCACGGGACGTCTGGCAGATGTGAAACATCGACTCGCTAAGTATAGTACATATAGCGTGGCGAGGCGTCGCCACAGCCTGTATCGCCATAACAAATTTTAGGTTTACCCTCGCCTATAGATGTTTCACATCAAAAACATAAAATATTTAAGATATTAAAAACTTAAGATACCGATAGTGTCCGTGTCAAAACACGTCCGTTTCATTGCGCATTCCCCTTACCTATAAAAACTAGATTTATTGTTTTAAATCGTTATACCTACAAACTTTTCCATCCTAACCCTCACTTAGTGAAACTACTAAAGTAACATATCATTTTATCATTGAAGGCTTGAGGATGATCATAAAATCGTGGTGTTTCTGCTATTGCGACCGGCAGACCGTGACCAGTAGTTCCGCTCTGCTACTTGCAATGACGCTTCTAACACTTTGGAAACCACATTTTAATCTTTTTAGGGTTCCGTACCCGAAGGGTAAAACCGGGAACCTATTACTGAGACTTCGCTGTCTATCCGTCTGTCCGTCTGTCCGTCTGTCCGTCTGTCCGTCTGTCCGTCTGTCCGTCTGTCCGTCTGTCCGTCTGTCCGTCTGTCCGTCTGTCCGTCTGTCCGTCTGTCCGTCTGTCCGTCTGTCCGTCTGTCCGTCTGTCCGTCTGTCCGTCTGTCCGTCTGTCCGTCTGTCCGTCTGTCCGTCTGTCCGTCTGTCACCAGGCTGTATATATCATGCATGATACATTCATGATGATGTATTTCCGTTTCCGCTATAACAACAAATACTAACGGGCTACCCGTGGCGAAGCGGTTTAACGCGTTGGTTCGGATTACCAATAGTCGCGGGTTCGAATCCCGCCGGGTACTAAAGTTTTTGAAAGCATTTTTTCAAAAAGCAGTATTCCTAAGTGTGGATTAACATTAAGAAATAATGTTAACAAATACTAAAACAAAATAAAACAAATATTTAAGGAGGGCTCGGAATCCCATACAAAAAACGTGATTTTTGACCTAAAAAACACCTCCATGTATTTTTACCACTAGCGCCGTCTAGTGATGCGAGGCTAATGGTAAAACAAATTTTAACTTTCACGTTGCGTTCACGGATTAGCAGTTGGTTCAGTGTTCATTTTATGGTTCCGTGCCCAATTGTGATAGTGGTACGGAACCCTTCGTGCGTGAGTTTTTATTATTATAAAAGCATCGTGGATGATTTTCCACGTTCTGTTTTGAGTTCCCTTTATACGATTCAATAAGACCCTGCGTCTCATCTCATTTTGCCTTATAGTTATAAATTGCGTGGAGTAGAGTATAGTGAGAACATGCTTTGTCTCTTTTCGTGACAAGAACTTTCAATGTTGACAGACAAAAACAAAAAGTGGTAAAATTACTCCGACCTTACTCCACATTTGTGAAAAAGGTATAGACTGTCCTCTTAACCACGCTCAGAAGGCATGGGGCATTCGTCAATCCGGAATAAGCTTTCGTGGTGTCTAATGTCTTACTGCCTAACGTTTCTAAGAGGAGGCCCTTGCCCTACAATGGGACATAATTTACGGGCTAACAAAGAAAGACAAGCTTACGCACCTGACTCAGTTTGCGGTGAATTGTGATCCCTCCTCAGTTCGTCGCCGTAGAAATACTTATTTTGTGAATACACATAAGTATTTGTTTAAAACGGACTCTAAAAGGAATCCACGCAACACATAAACTCAGCTGGTGCGTCGTTTTAACGCTCACAATACGGGCGACACTTAGTAACAGTTTTTGTATAGGTAGATACAAACGCGACAAAACACTCGGATTTACCAATAAACTTCAATCAGTGTTCAAGGTCTTTTACGCTCATTTTCAAGTGAAAATCCACACTAAGGTAATTTTAGCAAGTAATAAATAGTTACTACTAATAAGGTATAACCGTTTATACCTTATTAGGTAAGTTAGGTACCTATTTGACCGTAATGCCATGGTTTCTAGACTTGTAGGCTAGCATAGCAAGTGATAAAATACATTATATTTACTTTGACAATAAAAATAAGGCACCTGTTAGTTTTTATAACCAATGCGAACTCGGCACGTCTATTATATACCGATGTGCTTCTATTGGTTCATCTTTTAAGTCGGTGGGGCAATTAGACTGATATCGATTGGTGTAAATCATACTAAACTCAAACTAAACTAAATTAGATTTTTCTTCTGTTTTCGCGATGTTGTATTCCTGTCAATCCTGAAGAAGGGACCTGGAAAGGTCTCAAAACGTTGAGCGTTGAAACAATGCTAAAAGTAATTAACACCACGCGATTAAAACCGAAAAATGTCTTAAACTAAATTACATAGACCGGTGACCGGTGTAGCCAGCAAGGAAGACCTGTCTTCTTTATTCTAGATTAGTATGTACTACGAAGTAAAAAGGCAAAACTGTATTTTTTCTAAGAAGACCAAATGAATTATTTAGATAATGTAGACATATAGACCGGTGTAGCCACCAAGGTAGACGGTCCGTTCTTGTTCCACCCGCTTATTCCTCTTAAAGTTGAGTGTGCTACGTCTTAGACCATATTATCAATTAACATCAAGTGAGATAGTGGACAAACGTTCACGCTATCGAGTTTAAAAAAACCCATAGAACAATAAATCATTCGTAACATTACACATTTTAAGAAATAAACATTTGTCTTGTAAAAAGATAGAGGTACACCTACCTACCTATATTAAACTTCCAGTGAAAAAATACCTTGTTATTTCTGGAAATCGCTGTAAATATGTAGGTTCAGTGTACACCTGTAAATACACTTTACCATACTTTACAACGAAGCCAGTGAGATATGATTGCCTCAAGACGGCAATGTCATTATCCTGCGGAGGCAGCGGAGCGAGGCGGAGGGCGATGCGGTCCGCTGCCGACGGTCGACAACCTTACCAGAACTCACTAAAGACTCTCGAATTAATTCTTAGCCGCTGCCTTAAGAAATTAATTAAAATTGTTCTGATCATTCATAACAATTTTATGTAGATTCTTCGGTAGCAAGTGGTTTTTACAAGAGTTTAGTTTGTTAGGTAGGTAATCTGATTTCCTCTTTTAGTTAAATGAGCATGTTTTCGTATTGTAGGTACTAACTAATATAACAAAAGCCGAGTTTTGTGAGAAAGTTACGTTGTATTCTCCTTGACGCATAAACTACTGGAGCTTTTGCGATGAAACTTGAAATGTAAATGGCTGGAAACCTAACATAATACATGGGCTTACTTATTATTTTGATATTCACTTAAAATCAGGACCTACATGAGTTTTAACCACGGGGTACAGTTATTGATATAAGTATTGAACAAATATAATCGTTATTCCTCTCCATATTTATTATTGTTTTGTATACCTACCTAGACTGATGCAGCTTCTTTTCTTAGTCACTGTCGAATTGATGTTACCAAGAAACAACATTTCTAAGTTTAATTCAAATTGAAATATACCTACTCAGTCGGTACACTCGATATCTCGAAATTTAGCAGCACTACGGGATAGTTGTACTTTCCAGGTTTTTGAACTAAACAGATACCTACCTGCTATTTTTGTAAAGCTCGATAATTTAACATTCTTCCAAATGTCTATTTATTTAAATCCTATACTATACTTATTATAATAATATAATGTTGTAAATACATTACATATGATTTGTACTTACAAAACACCCAAATCAGAAAGAAATATTTTGTTAAGAGATTAGTCTCCATTCTCTTTCTCCATACAAACGTAGTTTAAATTTTCCTCCCTGGATAAAGACATTAGAGCAAATATGTTTATGCCATAAAACCTATAGGTATCTGCTATGACAATGCATCTACCTTTTTATTTTATTTTATTTTCTAATTAAAAAAATAATTAAAAAAAAAAAATTAAAAAATGAAAAAAAAAAAAAGGTAGATGCATAGTCATGACAGATATAAGTTTTATGGCTTAAACATATTTGCTCTAATGTCTTTATCCAGGGAGAAAAATTTAAACTACGTTTGTATGGAGAAAGAGAATGGAGACTATCCTCTTAAGCATAAAGAAGCGCCACAGGCCATCAAATGTATAGCAGCATTGTCAGCAAACAATGCATTTGACAGATCATTATCCAAAATTTCCCAAACTCACCATAACATCAATTACATACCTACCTTACCTATCACATATACTTATATAGAAAATTATGGTATATATCTAACGGCTTCTTAATGCGCGGTCTGGTGGGCATTGCGCTACGCTCTACGAAGCGTGCCGATCTTAACAGGTGCTGTACTTGTGCTTCTTAATTGGTCATATTTATATGAACGGATGTGCCCTTAAGCCTCGGGCAGATGATAGTTTGCACGGGCAGATGCTCGTTAATTGTCATGGAGATTAGACCTAGCTAGCAAGACTCTAGGTAGAGCTAAAGTTAAATGTACCATTGTAATGTCGATGTACTTGTACATGGAGTATAGACATAGAGATAGATAGATTAACGTATGTAGCTGATATATAAATCATACTTATCTTATATTTATATATAGATAAAAGAAAGTTGTGTTAGTTGCATTATTTATAATCAAGAACGGCTTAACCGATTTGGCTGGAAATTGATGGGTAGCTTTGAACCAGTAGAAGGACCTAGGATACATTTTTTTACGGCCTCTAAGGCGGAACAAAGTTCGCCAGGTCAGCTATTTACACTCTCAGGAACCCGGGGTCCGCTAACACCCCAAATAATTTGGGTCGGCACAGAAGTCTTCATGACCTTACCTGCTTCAAATATATACTGACCGCGGTTGCAACAGAAATGACTACTTAATATGCCAAGATTTTAGTAATGACCTGAGAAATGTATGACTCATAGGCTCATTGGTCTAATGCGCTAACTACTCATAAAGCTGTGACTAACCGTTTTATGCTTAGAATTTGACACACGTACACTTTTTCCCAAGTAGACAGTATAATAGTAAAGACAGTTACAAATACGAAAGAATATAATAAAATAAACTACACCGCGCACCGATGTCTTTTTCTTTAAGAAAAAGTTATGTGAACATCGTGAGGAAACCGACAAATCCTAGGACTCACAAGGCCCGAAGGCATGGGACATTCGCCAATCCGGAGGCTCCCGTGGCGTCTTACTGCCTGACCCCTCTAAGAGGGCTTCTAGGCCCTTGCCCTGCAGTAGTGGGACAAATTAACTTGTATCTAAATAAATATTTATAAACTATATCGCCAATAGGTCTTAACCAAAAACTCAATCTATGTCAGTGGAATGGAACCCATAACATCCGGAATTCCGCTGGCCAGGAGCAATAATTTTGGAAAACACTAATTCAATTTTCTAGGTCCAACTAAATAGCTCCCAAGATACAGGGTTCCCAATGCTCTCTATTTTTTTCCAAAAAGTAGCAAAATCGGAAATGACAAATTTCGACCAAAATATCAGAATTTCTGTATTTATTTTCCCGGACTGACGGACAAGCAAGTTTAGTGATCTTATAAGTGTTCCCTTTTTAGGGTTCCGTAGCCAAATGGCAAAAAAACGGAACCCTCATAGATTCGTCATGTCTGTCTGTCCGTCTGTCCGTCTGTCCGTCTGTCCGTCTGTCCGTCTGTCCGTCTGTCCGTCCGTCCGTATGTCACAGCCACTTTTTTCCGAAACTATAAGAGCTATACTGTTGAAACTTGGTAAGTAGATGTATTCGGTGAACCGCATTAAAATTTTCACACAAAAATAGAAAAAAACAATACATTTTTGGGGTTCCCCATACTTAGAACTGAAACCCAAAAATTTTTTTTTCGTCAAACCTTTACGTGTGGGGTATCAATGGATGCTTAGCAAGCAGACAAGCAAGTTTAGTGATCTTATAAGTGTTCCCTTTTTAGAGTTCCGTAGCCAAATGGCAAAAAAACGGAACCCCCATACATTCGTCATGTCTGTCTGTCCGTCCGTCCGTATGTCACAGCCACTTTTTCCGAAACTATAAGAGCTATACTGTTGAAACTTGGTAAGTAGATGTATTCGGTGAACCGCATTAAGATTTTCACACAAAAATAGAAAAAAACAATAAATTTTTGGGGTTCCCCATACTTAAAACTGAAACCCAAAAATTTTTTTTTCGTCAAACCTTTACGCGTGGGGTATCAATAGATAGGTCTTCAAAAATGATGTTGAGGTTTTTAATATCATTTTTTTCTAAACTGAATAGTTTGCGCGAGAGACACTTCCAAAGTGGTAAAATGTGTGTCCCCCCCCCCCCCCCTGTAACTTCTAAAATAAGAGAATGATAAAACTAAAAAAAATATATGATGTCAAAAAAAAAAAAAAAAACAAAGTAGGTACGTTTTTTCATTCGGATATCTCTTTGAAATGTCATTTTTTTATATTTAATCTACTCTACTGTGTCTTCGGAACGCGACCTCCATGACATGAGAAGAAAACACAAGAAACTCATGGGGTTTTTTTTTGTATATTTTTTTTTGCAGTAATCATGTGATTTACATTGTCGCATATATATTACCATGTACATTACCATGTAAACTTCCACCGAAAATTGGTTTGAACAAGATTGAGTAAGTAGTTTTTTTTAATACGTCATAAATCGTAAACTCAATTTACCTTTCAAAACAAAACCTGTTGTATAGATAATGGTACGGAACCCTTCGTGCGCGAGTCCAACTCGCACTTGGCCGGTTTTTTTCCTTTTGAGGTAGGGAACCCTAAAAAATAGATTAGGTAGATTTTTCTTCTGTCTATCCTGAAGAAGGGACCTGGAAAGGTCTCGAAACGTTGAGCGTTGTAACAATGCTAAAAGTAATAAACACCACGCGATTCAAACCGAAAAATGTCTTTAATTTCAATAGATTAGGTACCCAATTCTTTAAAGTTTAATCCAATCCATGTAACTGTGTTTGTTCATCAACCAAGTTGTAGGTACAGAGGCATCTTTAGTGACCATTTCTAAAGCTAGAAATTAAACTAATTTTTCGGTTTTATATCGCGTAGTATTTATACTTTTAGCATTATTTCAATGGTCAACGTTTCGAGACCATTACACTTTAGTCACTTCTTCTGGATTTATGATTTTAATTTCAATCCAACATCGCGAAAACAGAAGAAAAATCTATTTCTAAAGCAAGTTGAAACTAACACTGGTCTACGCTATTATTGTGTTTAATAAATAATTCGGCATTCATCTGATAAAATTGCGATACGAGGAAGGAACATTGCACGAGCAGGCACGCACACAATTTCTCAGATACTTCGAATCATTTCTTAGGGTAGGTACTTATTACTTGTGTTATTAGAAGGTGCAGTCTGTTAGACGTTTTTCACTGGCTTGTTATAGATATTGGTACCTAAAGGGTTAAGCCCAGACGAGCGTAAATTTTTGATCTGTGATTCGCGTAATTCGGTTTCATAGAGAATAGACAGCTCAAACTAGGTACCTAAGTACCTAGCCAGCTAGCTCGAGATCTGGAGCTAGACTTTTTATCCCAATATTCCCGCGGGATCGCGACATATGCGGGTGAAACCGCGGGGCGCTACTACTTTATAACATTAGTAGGATTAATAATTAATCACTGAACGTACAAAAGAAAATTGATTATTAAATTATTTTTTGTACGTTCAGTACGTGTGTTACGTTACGTGGGTTATGCAATGGGGTTGGCATGAGAGATCTTTCTTGTTTTCACTTTGAGTTAATATTGTTAAGTGGATTGTCTCCATTCTCTTTCTCCATACAAACGTAGTTTACGTTTTCCTTCCTGGATAAAGACATTAGAGCAAATATGTTTATGCCATAAAACTTATATCTCGCATGACTATTCATCTTCTCATTTATTTTTTTCATTTTTTATTTTTTATTATTATTTTAATTAGAAAAACAAAAAAAGGTTGATACATTGACATGACATGACAGATATAGGTTTTATGGCATAAACATATTTGCTCTAATGTCTTTATCCAGGGAGGAAAACGTAAACTACGTTTGTATGGAGAAAGATAATGGAGACAATCCACTTAACACATTATTTGTAGAATTATTTACTCAGGTAACACTGTTTACAGATAAAACAGGCTTAACGCCCACGGGTCCATCCCATTTCCTCAAAAAATGTATCCCACTTCCTCAACGGCAAAATAAATAATTTATTAAATATTCAATTTTAGTCCCACTTACACAAAAAGATGAAATGAAAGTATCGTTGGCAAAAAAACTCATTGACGTCGAATGGAATATTATGAAACATTAGTATTGTACCTATTCTCATTGGTAAAAAATTAGGTATTAAAACATTAAATAAAATCGGCCGTAGTCGTAGCCATAGGGTCGGGGTTCGGTGGCCAGCATGGCATGCATAATAATAACAATAACAGACAATAATGAATCATTGGTAGCGGGATGTTCAGACGCAAGCGACCAGCGATGCCAAGCCGAGGCGTAAGCGGGATAGCGCTTTGTGTTTGACAGCTGTAAGAGTGAAGTAGATGATATTTAGTTTTTCGGGACAAGTGGCATTTTTTTGTTGCCAAACCAGTCGACCTCTTGCACTTGTCTTAGTATGTGTGAAAATGAGTGGAATTACGATAAATGACAACATTGCTGGACCCAGTGTGGCAACGGAGCTAGAATATATTAAAGGCACAAGTAAGTAAATTTTATATTTTTATTTAATAATTTTCAAAATCTTTACATTATTATCCATCTTTACTATTAATACCATTTGAGGTCATGCAACTTAATTAGAGAAGTGTTGTATTTAGGTTTTTCTGTGAATTTAATAATCAAGATATAAACTCGTTAATACTCAATTTTTATGTTTCTAATGAAACACCCACATAGCCAGTTTTTTGTATATCAAACATCACTTTTGAGTAAAAGCCAAAATCCTACTATTATTATAGAGTTTGTGAGTATAGACCTAGAATAACACGTAGGCTAATTTTATCCAGATATTCACGCCAGTTCGAAACCGCGTGGCGCAGATAGTTGTATATGAAGTTGAAAATATATTTTTCTTTTTATAAGTTTCACATTTACGCAAGTACTCAATCACGTTCGATCTTGAAGATGTCAATTTAGAAAGATTGCCTGAAAGAGATCGCTTTTAGCGGTATGACCCATTTTACACATGTATTTATTAGTTTTAAGTTTAATAATCTGATAAAAAAATGGATTTATTTAGTGTCTTTAATATCTGTTTGTTTTGTAATCTTCAATTATTTTTGTTATTATTATTTGGTCTGTTTCATCTATACTAATATTATAAAGAGGTAACGTTGGTAATAAGTATGTATGTATGTATGTATATTGGGGGTAATCTCCGGAACCACTGGACCGATTCCAAAAATTCTTTCACTAATAGAAAGCTACATTATCAGGGAGTAACATAGGCTATAATTTATTTTTAAAAAAAATAGGGATCCGTAAGAAAATTGCAATATTGTAACCAAAGGTAGGACACTCAAAATAAAAAGTAGCATACGCAGCAAAAACTGTTGATATTAGAACAAAATAACAGCTTTTGTGTTAAAAATTGAATTACAATGTAGGTAGGAACAAAGGTTGGTTATATTCTTACAATAGTATAAACCCTTATCCAAATAATTTATTTTATAATTAGAACTATTTATTTCTAAGTAAATTCCTTTTTAATTCATTCGAATCGGATATTTGGTTTAGAAGTTATCACAAGTTTAAAAAGTACCTACGGAATCCTTAATTCCGAATTCGAGTGTCGCATCGCACCACGCCCGCGCCCGTGCCACAAGTCGATTGTATTTTCTTTCAGTATGGTGTGCTCTCTAAGCATTAATTTGTATGAAAGTGCGCAACTAAGATTTACTTATAGACTAGCAGTGTCCCGCGGTTTCACCCGCGTAAGAGGAAACACTTTCTCCAAATTTAAAATTGCGTTGCGTTGCGTTGCGTTGCGTTGTTCAGTCACTCAGTCAATCAATCAATCAGTCATGCAAGAGCCATGTCTTTGAATTTTATTTGTAGGCATAGATAATTGAATTTTGTAAACCACGAGACCAAACGGAATCGGAACCTGCCGAAACCTGACGAGTTTTGGGCAATACTTAAAATAAAGTAAAGATAGGTAAGTAGGTCAAAAAGTCTGTACTTGGACGCAAATCAAAAAAAGCTTAATATGCTTAAAAGATAAATATTTTTGTCTGGTCTGGGTGTCCCTGTATTTATAATATGTATGTATTTACAATAATATATATGTATTATATATCCGTTGTCAAGTCATCGTAACAAAAGCTTAGTCGCGAGGCTAGATGGCGCTGTGTGTTGATAATTTATTTATTATTATTATTTATTAAAATATATCAAATTATTTCAGAACACAAAGATTTACTTGTAAGAGGTCGTCATCGACATTTTCTTCAGTACACTTCGTAAAAAGACGGACATCAAGTTTGGAGATGTACGGGCAACAAATCTTGCAAGGCAAAAATAAAAGTGATTTTTTTTAAAGAAATTTATTAGTAAAAAGTAGTTTTTTATATTTTGTTTTCTATTGTGATTTTTTAAAATCATTTTATAACTTATTTTGTAGTCATTTATGAGTTTTTTTTTAAATTATGTTTTAATTTTAACTAACGTCGAATGTGACTATGCTTAATTCTAAGGTTGATTATCTGTAATTGCATACAAAATAACATTTTTAATTGTTTAAAAAAATGTTAGTACGTTACCGTTCAGATATTGTTACTTTCTGTGCAAAATTGTGACTATTTTTGCATAATTATAAGGTTAACTGTGATATGATACAGATATAAGCCAAAACAGAGTTCTGATATAACAACACATTTTAATTTGAGTTTAGAACCCATTCTGTTGTTATATACCTACGTATTGTTCTAAACATCTAAGCGAACAATTTATTTTCTACGACATTTGAGTTGATGATTGCCTGTAATATCTTAAAACATGTGCAATTTTTGTAAAGAGAGTATACATCTTTGTAAACATATCATAGGTATATTGTTCTATATTTCTTTCTAAATATGTACCTAGTATGTTTTTTAAATAAATCATTTAAATGTTCGCTAATTATTATTTTAATTTTCCTAATTAGAAAAATTAAATGACCTACTGAAAATATTAGGTATCGCATTTTTGCTGCTGACTATACTAAAAAGCATTTTGAGGAAATGGGACCAAAAATAATATTAAATTATTTTTAAAAATAGGTATTTGAGGACGAGGGATCTAATGTATGAAGTTTTATTTTACCGAGAACAAAAGAATTGGTGTACAAGGGATGAACCCACGCCCACTTATCAGTGGCCACAACCCTTTGTAACATAATATAATTCTTAGAAAATATATCTATTTATTACTTTGCTTTTATAATTTCCGACTTCGAACTGACGTTTTGATTCTTTGTATTTGACATTTTCTCTTCAGAAAGATGTGTCAAATCATAGTCTGCGATAACAAACGAAGTATAGGTAATATACTTATATGGTACCACCTTGCCTATATATTATGTACTAGCAGCTCCTCACGGTTTCACCCGCATAAGTCCCGATCCCGTAGAAATATCGGGATCAAAAGTAGTCTATAGTCTTCCTCAATAAATGGACTACCCAACACCGAAAGAATTTTTCAAATCGGACCAGTGGTTCCTGAGATTAGCGCGTTCAAACAAACAAACTATTCCGCTTTATAATAGTAATAAAATAATAATAGATGTATGATCTATGGCGAGAACCGGATTAGATCTTTTACTAACTAATCAAAAGGTGTTGTTGTTCATGTTGGTTTGCAAATATCTGTTTTAATTAAGCCGCAAACACTTGTTAAAATACTCAACATACAACTGAATCCTGAAGTGAACGTTTAGCAATTGATTTCGCATCCAATTATTGCATAAAAAAAACCTTTGGTTTAATTAATAAAGCCATTGCTTTGCTCTGCCGCCAATTAATTTAAGAATGTCCTTTGGTGTACCGAGTTTGTCAAATATTGATGAGCTCTCACAGGTAATAGGTACCTCAAAAAGTACTGCCTGTGCCTGTGACTTTCTCAATTTTTACCGACTTTAAATAAGGAGGAGATTCTCAATTTGTTTGTGAATCTCCTCCTCATTCAACCCTAAAATAAACACTAGACCAAGCGAAATCTGTGAACGCAATGACTAACTAACGCCAGTTTATCACTAGATGGCGCCAGTAGTAAAAATAAATCGCAGTGATGTTGCGTTTAACTTCTAAAATCTCGTTTGTTGTATGGGAGCCCCCCTTAAATACCTATTTGTTTTAGTTTTACTATTTCTTGTTGTAGCAGCTACAGCTACTGTGAAAATTTCAACAGTCTAGCTATCGCGGATCATGAGCCTGGTGACAAAAGGAAAGACAGACGGCAGACAGCGAAGTCTCAATAATAGGGTCCCGTTTTTACTCTTTGGGTACGAAACCCTAAAAAAAGCAATAAAGTTAAAGTAAACAATCAAAACAAACTAGAAGATAACCAAAGCTGCCTACCTTATCATTATCTTATTGGTTCTCTATAATCTGTGGTACAGTAAATCGTTCGATAAACCAGCATTATTCAAACTGACCGGTTAGTGTAAATTACTGGTTGGTTAAGCAGCTTGGATTCAAACAAGCATTAGGTGGCCTCGTAAATATGGCGGGCTCATTACGCGCGCCCTAACGAGCGAGCTTGCGCGGGCGCACGTGCCGCGATATATATTGGACTAGATCGATGATGGTGCACCGAATTGCGGGACTGGACCTTATGTTAAAAAAAAACAATTAATAGGATAGTCTACTTACTCTTTCTCCATACAAACGTAGTCGACTGTTTACTCCCCTGGATTTGTTGTGGAGACATTAGGGAGCAAATACGTTTATGCCGTAAAACCCTCGTAGCATAAAACCTATATCTGCCAAGATGAAAAAAATAGAATTTGATAAAAATCAAAACGCAGGGTAATGTATGGCTGATAGTAGGTTTTATGGCATAAACTTATTTTCTCTAATGCCCTTATCTAGGGAGAGAACAGTCGACTACGTTTATAAAATTTGTATAAAGAAAAAAGTAAGTAAGGTGTACTGGGGTAACTCTGAAAGTCGGGTAAATACCGAATAGACCTTCAATCAGAGTGATATTAAATCCATTTTTGAATAAATTAGGATTTACCCCATTTAATAAGTTATTTCAGATTTACCCCACTACACCTTATCCTGTTCCCTTAATGTGAACTATTCAATATATTTTCTTGATTCTTGACGACTTTAATCTGTCCTCGCAGGCGCCTAGCGGTCTTGCGAACTTACCGAAACTAGCTACCACCCGAGACTTGCCCGCATGAGAGTAATCTCGTATCTTTTTCTCAGCCTCCTAAATGTCAACCCCCGTAAAATAAAATATTGAGACATATTTTATTGAGCTAACAATTAAAAACATCCCTACCTACTAAGCGTTTTTAACCCCCAGGTCTAATATAATTATGTCACTTTTCGACTCGATTTTGTAAAGCGATTAGTTCGTAAAAGCAAGACAAACATACTTACAAACGTTCATAAAAATGATCGTAACACGTATCAGATAAACGAAATTCCTGCAAAACCGTTGACAAAGCTATTTGGTCCTCTTAAAATTTTTAAGAGGACCAAATCTAATTTTCTTAAGAGGAAAAGAGACTGTAGAAACATATAAAAAAGTTCTACGTTCTTCGAAAATACGTGATATACCTACGTAGGTATATTTCTTAACCGAATTTGATATCAATATTTCATGAAGTTCCAAATTCGCGAAAAAAAAATTGTAAACAGGAAACTTTGAGCTCTGTTTCTAAGAATTACCTACTGTTTGTTTGATCTAATAATATACGAGGAGAATATCGGCCAAGGTGATTTTGACGTTATTTTGATACCTACATTGTTGTAGGCAGTAGGATCCAATAGAGAAAATTGTAAGCACTTACCTACTTCAGAATTTTATGTAAGTAAGTATGTAATACTAATATAATAATTTAATGAAAAAAATTCATGGACATGAATCTTCTTCTCTGTCGTTTCGCTCTTGGCAGAACGGTCGCCCGGTCGTGGTCACGTTGAGGCGTCCGCGTTAGTGTTAGAGGCGGACACAGATGAATATTAACTTCTTAATTGCCCCTGTTCATATTATAGTTAGGTTCAATTTGTATAATGACGATTATAATGTAACACATGATCAGAAAAAAGTAAACCCCCTTGGGCTTCTTAATTGTGCTTTCTTTTCATTGGAGGGCGCCATCCTAAGCCACACACACAAATCTTAACTTAAGGAGGAATCTGCTCATTCTCTAAATAAACGTAATCAACTGTTTCCTCCCTGGATAAAGAAATTAGAGCAAATATGTTTATGCTATAAAACCTATATCTGACATGACCATATTGACCTTGCCCTTACGTTTTGGCATTTTCATTTTTTAATACAATAAATACTTATTTAAAAAAATAATTAAATATGTAAAAAAAACGGGGCTTATGGGTTTAATTGCATAAGTTGGTATGGAGAAAAGAGTAGGTACACATTCCCATTAAAATATTCCAAAATGATAATGTATTTGTATATCTGCATCTTCTTGAATTACTAAAATATTTCCGTTTTGAAAATAGGACAATGCTATCGAAACAGTTTTATTACATAGTTGCAATTGTATACCTATATCTAGATACCTACCTATACCTGTAGTGGTGCCCATAGCGTCTCTGACACACCTCTACTTCCCGACTACAGAGCAAGGTACAAAGATGTGGAAACAAGCGAAACACACACAAATCATGTCTTGTAACGCCCAGGCATTGCTGTTGCGACAGTCGAAAACACTCTTGTAATCCTGTATACTTGTAGATAGTACCTGCTGCTCTGAGATACCTGTAGAGAAACCTAGAAGCTTTAGGTCTTAAATAAAGCACTAACCTTTGTTTTCTCTGTTGATTGGAATTTATACGCGCTTTAAATTCGTACATAATATAAAAAGATGTTTATTTAAATAACCAAAATACGCATTACAATTGGTCCGGTTTGACGCTCGCTTGTGTCACAAAGCCGCACTCTTCCTATATCATTATTTTAGTCATAAAATTAGTTATTATCGTTTGTTAATACTGAAACTTAAATATATTTTTTTATCTACCTCAATCCGTTGGGTATATAGGTACCTACATAAGTATATTATACGTGAAACTGTTTTTCAGCTCATCGTGTCCTATGGGCCTGTGGGTCTGTGACCTTAGACCCTTGACTATATGGTCATCAATGCTGCCAACACCCAAAAAACCTAAAATATTATCGATCAAAAACTTGAGATATCGATAGTGTCCGTTTCATTGCGCATTCTCCTAACATGTTTGTATAATATTTGAAGTGAATTTAAAACAATTGATTCAAAATAACTTTTATATCGAACAAAATAGCTTCATCCGGCTGTGAGCTATGACGCCATAGACAGATACACAGACACATACTACACCACAAACTTATAAAACCCCACTTTTTCCGTCGGGGGTTAAAAATGATGACAAACAAAGTACCAGACAAAATGAAATGAAGCCACAACAAAACGTTTTGTAGTAACCGTAACTTAGATTTATGCCGTTAAAATGTTAAACCATTGACTTGTGAGAAGTGAGAACAGTTCGAGTTACCGTCCGCGTCGATAGATAGGTACGCTGTTGAGTATTGCTCAACGACGCCTAGGGCATTCTGCTTTGTAGGGCTTGTTGGGTCGAATACAAAGAAATGCGTTTTCTATTCAATAGATCCTACCTTTCTATACATATAAAACCAGTAGTGCCCGCGACTTCGTCCGCCCAATTTTTTGAAAATAAAATATAGTTTTTCTCAATAAATGGACTATCCAACACTGAAATAATTTTTAAAATCGAACCAGAGGTTCCTGAGATGAGCGCGTTCAAACAAACCAACAAGCAAACCATGAAAGAAACAAACTCTTCAGCTTTATAATATTGTAAGATTCAAAATCCTGGTGCTGACCTATATATGAACGCAGAGACCAAACCCCTGGTCCTAGAGACATGAAATGAAGAGAGTGTGTTCTTTGTGGTGTGTAGGTATCCACTAAGAAAGGGTTTTTGGATAATCCCGCGGGACTTAACCGCGGGACGCAACTAGTATCTTATAAAATAACTAAATAACAAAGAAATACATTAAGGTTCGACGAACTTTAATTAAAACAATAATTCAGCTCCTAATTTTAGTCACATAATGCGATATTTATGAGAATATCGTGAGATTCTAGATAGTTATCTCGAGGGAAACAATAAAGAGTTACTTAGGTTCAAAAAACGGCAAACTTTAAAAGAGATGTAATACTAAATTCAAATAGAGATAACATATATCTAAACCTCCATCTTCTCAGTTTGGTTGACCCAGATCATCATCATCATCCGAGCGTTGTTCCCGGTTGCATCTCTCTCGAGAGCCCGGGGTCCGCTTTCCTACTTTTACGTCTCCACTTCGCACGATCTTCGGCATCCCGTGTAGTGAGGCCATTTGCACGCATATCCGATCTTACAACGTCAAGCCAGCACTTCTTGGGTCTTCCCAATCTGCCGCGGCCGGGCGGAGGCGCCATAGCAAGACACTTGTTTCCCACGTAACTAGCCGGTTTCCGTAGAACGTGGCCGTACCACCGTAAGCGGCATTCTTGCAGTTTGTCTGCAATGTCTCGGACATGAAGGCTGCCCCTGATGCGGGAGTTTCTGACGCGCGTTGTTTTTGTTTTGGTTTTGTTTTGGACGAGTTTGGTTGACCCAGATCAAAGAACTAATCAATTCCGGCATGGACTCGAACCCACAACCTTCGAAATTAAGAGGACAGTCTACCTACACTTTCTCCATACAAACGTAGTCGTCTGTTTCCTCCCTGGATAAAGACATTAGAGCAAATGTGTTTATGCCATACGTCCCATATCAGCCTTGGCCATGCCCCTACGAGTACCTTTTGATTTTTTTTCTTTTTCTAATACAAATAGAAATGAAATTCAGAAATATTAGAAAATGACTTATGACTTATGGACTTATGGCATAAACATATTTTTTCTTATATCTTTATCCAGGGAGGAAACATTCGACTACGTTTGTAAAGTATGGAGAAGTTAGTAGGTAGAATGTCCCCTTAAAGCCAGGGTAGGCACCTATCTACTAATACTGCTCCGAATGACTCCGATCAATGAAAAAGCGCATATCTACACTTATTAATATGAGACACAAACACACATTCGATGGCGCAGGCTACACTTTCAATAGCGAGGACTAACGTGTAGACTAGAATATCCGTGGTAATCGGATTAATAAGAATTAATGCTGATCGCAATTGAATTGGTAAGGTGTACTGGGGTATCTCTGAAAGTGGGGTTAATACGGAAAATACCTTTAGTCAGAGTGATATTAAATCCATTTTTCAATAAATTCGGATTTACCCCACTGAATAAGTATATCAGATTTACCCCACTATACCTTACCTACTATGGATCGCGAGATGTATTTAATGTAACCATTAGCTGCGCCCCGCGGTTCACCCGCGTAAATCTAGATCTCGCAGGAATATCGACATAAAAAGTAGCCTATGTGTTCATCCAGACCTCTAGCTATCTACATACTGAGTTCCATCGCTATCGGTTTAGTAGTTTTTGCGTGAAGGAGTCAAAGTCAAAGTAAAATATAATTATTCATTCAGAACATGTATAAATTAAATGATCGTTTAGAAATGTCGAGATTTTAGTGTGGTTTTAGATTGACGAACATGTTCGTTTACTTACATTCATAATATTTGTAGGATAGATACCATAATATGTGTATTTTGGCGGCATTGATTTATTAATTTTATTATAGAGAAGTATTGTAATAATATCACATTCCGGACTTTTTATCTCGAAATTTTTATGTAGGTAGGTACATAGAGCGATAAAGCCGCCCATTGTGCCACCTAGTTTTAAGTAGTGTATGTTTTCTTCGTGATGTAATTTATTTGGTGTGTACAATGAAGAATTTATTCATTCATTCATTCATACTTAATTAGGACTATTTAAGACGCGTCAAGCCACAAGGCACAGATAATCGGGAATAACATTTTGCTAAAGAAAATGCTAATCTCTTACACCCTACAGGTAAGTAACTTAAAACTCTTTGTGAACTAGCAATAAATGCTTAAACTCGGATGCTTAGAACCGGAACACGACAGTTATCTCCTCTCCTCTAAGTAACGGTTCTGCCATTTGCAGTACTTTTTCTTTGTGCTTCACTCTAAAGTTTGTTAGGAACGCATAGTCGGTTTGGGGCTAATATAGCGCTTTCAGACTGATACAGCGTTTTAAACGGGCTGTTACCTGGGGATCGACGCCTCAACCAGTGCTGGAAATATAAATATATAATATAAATATTGCACATAGCGCAATCTAGCCCTAAACCAAGTACTAGGCTTGTACTATGGGTACTAGACTTTTATACTTTTTTTTGAAAATACATTGATCGAATGTCCAATCTTCTGCATTCCAGTCGGGCCTTCCCCGGACGCGCTGCAGAGGTCGTCATACATAAATAAATAAATTAAAAAAACCCGCGGGATCAGAACTCACGACTGACGCGGGTGAAACCGCGGGCGCAGCTATTTCTATCATAAAATAGATATAGCTATTTACACAAATCTTTCGCTAGTATCATAATGAGCCACAGAACGCGCGAACGTAGCAAATATTTCCTGCTTATTGATAAGAGTCCACTAGAAAATTATACAATTCATAAATGCATAGTATAATACAACCAATAAACAATAGATAGGGTAGAGTTTATGACTGTATTAATAGGTCTGAAAGAGACCTCGTGGTTAATCTCAAATTACCTCATAAAGAGATCTGCGTTAAGGGGACAGTCTACCTACTCTTTTCTCCATACAAACTTTACAAACGTAGTCGACTGTTTCCTCCCTGGATGAAGATATAAGTCCTATATCAGCCATGATCATGCCCTACGTTTTAATTTTCTAATATTTCTGAATTGTATTTCTAATCTAATTAGAAAATGAAAAATAAAACTAAAACGTAGGGGCATGGTCATGGCAGATAAAGGTTTTATGGCATAAACATATTTGTTCTAATTATCCAGGGAGGAAACAGTCGACTACTTTTGTATGACGAAAGAGTAGGTAGACTGTCCTCTGTCCTCTGAAAAGCCGCGGGCTTTTTTAATATCTATGCTAAAGGCTTTGGCAACTTTGGTAAGGCACTTTATTTTGTATTTAACGAATTATTTGACGATTACATTTAAATTTATTTGATCAAATATATAAAGACGACCTTAGCGTTGTGCGAATGCCCGACTGCAATGCAGAAGTTTGCGGGTTCGATTCCCGCCGAGTGCAAGTACCTATTTATACTTAAAATTAATACTTGTTTTCCGTCTGGGTTTATGTAGGTACAATATGTATGTATTTATACAAGAAAAATAAAGGCACATACAATATGGGATCTAGTCTGGAAAGCGGACGACGTACCTATATACAGGTTTATTGCCATAAATAGTTTTTTAAACAGTTGAAAGAGACCAAAATGCCCATCCACCTTTAAGTATTATATTGAAGGAGGATGGGCATTTATCCGTTATCTAGTCACCGTAACACAAGCTTAGTAGCTTACCACGGGACTAGATGGCGCTGAGTGTTGTTAAAAAATATTACCTACACCTTTATAAAATTAAGTCATCACCACCAAGTGCTCCAACGTAGATAAGGTACTACCTTCTACATTTAGCATATTTGAAGTTAACCTTAAGGCATCCTGAAGGCCTTTATAAATCACCTAGGCATCTTCAGAACAATCTTTTATAACCACTGGACTAAGGATAACCGTTACGTTACTCGGTTGGCTAGATAGTTTATTACTAAAAATAAACACAGCTTAGATATTTCACTGTTCTTATTTTGTGGTATATTTTGCGGTAGTTTCTGAAATTATAACGGTATCGTGGCGTCTTGGTGTTAAGGTAGAGACCTGAGTAGGTATTCTGAAGTGTTAAAGACAGTCTAGCTACTCTTTTCTCCATACAAACTTTACAAACGTAGTCGACTGTTTCCTGGCAAGGTACGAGCGATTAAAAAATACAGCCCCTGATCCGCTTTCATAATTCGTTTCCAATAACCCTGTAAAACCGTTAGCTGATCTACAACAATACGAGATTAAAAAAGTAATAAAGTAATTAAAATCACAGCAGCCATGACTGGACTGCAATAAACTGTAACCGTTGTGGGTAATTCTGTCATGGCGATTAAACAGTCTACAGAGCATAGAATATTATGATGAACGTTATATCTACACTAATATTATGAAGAGGAAAGATTTGTATTTGTGTGTGTGTGTGTGTGTCTGTATGTTTGTAATGAATAAACTCAAAAACTACTGGACCGATTTCAAAAATTCAAAAATAACAAATAAATGTTATTTCTGAAAACCAAACCATAACATCTCCAAACCGACTTTGATATGTAGAGTACGGAAAAAATTAAACCCCAGCGATCACTTTACGCAAACGAAACCGCAGAACATAGCTAGTTAGTAAAGAGTTACGTAACAAAATTACTGTAGCACTTTGACATATTATATCTAGATATGTTCTTAACGAAATGTGCTGTGCTATTGAGCCTTATTGCTGCTGTGCATTGCGAGATAGAGGGATACATAGTCGGTGGAGAAATAGCGGAAATAAACCAGTTTCCATACAGCGCTTATCTCCAAGTATCCTGTACCCAAAAACCTGCGTTTTGGGCCTGCGGATCATCAATTCTTAACCAGGAAATTCTATTAACAGCTGCCCATTGCATAGACGAATGTAAGGTGACAGTGTCAGTTACCATCCACGTCGGCAATGCTAACAATTTAGCAGGACATACCACGAGGGCCCGGTCTTATTTGAAACACCAGTCCTATGTCGACTCAAAGGTGCAATACGATATAGGATTGGTGAGGATGTACAGAAGGGTGACCTTTAGTAATACAGTTAGTCGGATTGCAATAATGAGGAGTCCACCGAGTGATATCAACGCCTTAGTTGCAGGCTGGGGATTGATCGATGTAAGCCAAGCATTCAAGTGAAGGGCCTTATCATACCAACGGATTGCGGGCGGATTCCGGGCGGAGCGGTCACACAGCGGATTAGTCGCGGTCGCGCGGCGATAAGTCGTCGCGTACAATCGTGTTTTGTACACTCATTAACAGAATGGATTCTGACGAGGCAAGACTGCTGTTGGCTTTGTTGATTCGGAGCGCATGTGAACGCAAGTGTACAAAACAAAATAGTATTGACGCGGCGTACACGACGCGCGTACGCGACAGCGACGTCTTCACCGCGCAACCGCGGCGAATCCGCTGCGCTATTGCCCCGCCCGGAATCCGCTAGTATGATAAGACCTCAAAGTCTAACAACCGCTTGTAAGCTTATAAGTGCGCTGTTTTACCGGGAAGGTACCTACGCTGGTCGCCAGCTTTCAGCACCAAGTTTCTACGTATATTGCACATTAGTATAGATTACTTTAAACTATAATAACGTTTAGATGCTTTCGCTACGTACAATGACGGATGGCGTTTAAACCGAGCCTTAGTTGGTAAATAAAAACCGGGAGCACGAGTAATCGTTAATTCGCCATGTCACGTGAGTTCCCGTGTGGCGAAGTGTTAGCGCACTCGCCCGGCAAGCGAGGGGCACAGGTTTGAATCCTGTCGTGGATCAATTTTTGATGATGCATTTCTAAATCTTGTAAATCTTTTCAAGTTGATATAATTTTTCAGGAAAAGAACCTGATTACTACGAATCAGTTAATGCGGCTCAAACAAAAAGTGTGGCCCACTAATATATGTAGACATCTAATCGAAGTATTAGCACCCGACGTATTGTGTGCTTCGAGCAACGATGAAGATAAATACATATCTGCGTAAGCTTCACACGTACATAACAAAAACCTAAAGCTCAAAATATCTACACTTACACTTTACTTAAAACAGACCACACCTACAGCACACATTTATAGAAATTCGTGCATGTGTGCTGTAGGTGTAGTCTGTTTTAGGTAAGGGCCTCCGCTGTCTGTCCATTTGTCCGTCTGTCACCAGGCTGTATCTCATAAACCGTAGCTAGACAGTTATTTTTTTTACAGAAGATGTATTTCTGTGGCTGCTATAACAACAAATACTTTGAAAAAAAACCTAATCAATGCGAGCTTCTATACAACATACTTGATTTTTAAAGGTTAAAGCAACGTTAGCACGCTTGTTATTTACCACTGGCGCCACCTATTGATAAACTGGCGTCAGTGGTAAAGATGCGAACCGTGCGTCGTCGTTGTGTACACAGATTTCGCTTGGTCCAGTGTTAATTTTATGGTTTCATTGGGTATGAAACCATAAAATTAACACTCACACATCCACTCCACACATCCAGCGCAGCATCTTCATCTCCGTGACACGCAGCTCCTGCTTATGTCGCTCAAGCAATGGCCACGCCTCACTACCATACAAAAGGACAGGTCTAATGATCGTTTTATAGACCTGTCCCTTCAGTTTAACCGGCATTTTCGGGTCACAGATGACACCAGTTACCTCTCGCCACTTGGCCCAAGCTGCCGAAATGCGGGACTTGACGTCACGGTTATCTAATACCTATGCATATATTATGTTATAGCGTCCCCAGCTATGACCAGCAAGGGTATAAAGAGAGGGGTCCGCTGTACCGTCAGGCCACCCCCAGGGGAAACCGTCAGAGATCAGTTATAAATCGATCGTGTCCCCAAATGCTAGAATCGGTTCGGAGATCTGGAACCAGTTGGATAACTCACTGGACATCGCCTGATGAGCTTTTCTATCTAAATTCCTTATCAATTTGAATTCTACGATCACTCTTACTTGGCCAATTTTTTAAATCTTTATTGTACGTAACCCTAGGTCCTCACCTGACGGTAGCAGTCCTTCGACTGAGCCCCGCTATCCCCAGTAGACTGATCTCCCCGAACACGCAGCCCTCTCTCAATGTCTCTCAAAAATAAAATAAAAGTAAACCTTTTACTGTGTGTTTCCGCAACTAGCCCCATAACTGGGCCTTTTTGCGTGACTTTAAGCCGTCGCTTTCCTCACGATGTTTTCCTTCACCGTAAGAGCGATGTTAATAGCGCACTTAAATTTTTCTTAAAGAAAAAGACATTGGTGCGCGGCCAGGATTCCAACCACGACATTAGGAATGAAAGTCGCGGTATCTACCACTAGACCAACACCGCTCTAAGATTAATTAATTACATAATAATCATTAATTTACCTTTTAGTGGAGACTCGGGCTCAGCACTTACGATTCGTGGATACATTCAAATCGGCATCGTGTCTTATAAATTACCAAATATAGCAACCAACTTAATCGTCTATGCAAACGTCAGTCACTATTACATGTGGATTAAAGCTAATGTTAAGAAATTATATTGTTCATCTTGAAAAATAACAATAAGATTAAATGATAAGAAGTCACCAAGTATTTTCATCTCTCAAATTTTCATAATTATCAGTTACATAAAACATTTTAATTAAATCCAAGAAATACAAATTTATATTCAATTATCTTAATTTTTCTATTAAAGATAACATTAAATCATTAGTTTTCCTTAAATTCAAAAATCATTATTTGTCCTTAAAACCATACGTACCTACTCAATACTAGCTTCGTCCTGCGGTATCACCCGCGTTAATCCCGACCCCTTGGGAATATCGGGATCAAAAGTAGCCTATGTTACTCCTAGATAATGTAGCTTTTTAATGGTGGTGATTTTAATCGGTCCTGTAGTTTCGGAGCCTATTCGTTACAAACAAATAAATCTTTCCTCTTTATAATATTAGTGTAGACTAGCTGCGTCCCGCGGTTTCATCCGCGTAAGTCCAGATCCCGTGGGAATATCGGGACCAAAAGTAGCCTACGTTACCCGCCATAATGTAGCTTTCTTCTGGTGAAAGAATTTGAGAATGAAATCGGTCCAGAAGGTAGTTTTTGAGTTTATTCATTACAAACATACAAATACACACACACACACACACACACACACAAATAATAATCTTTTCTCTTTATAATATTTGTGTAGATGTGTAGATTAGAATACAAATAAAATAAGAATATGAAAAAAAAACAAAATGTTTCATTACTGTTTCTTACAGGAAAGTACCTAAATAAAAAATTAAAAGCAATCTATCGATAAGCAGTTTAATCATTTCGTAATAAATCTCCAGTTAACCAATGTATTTGCTATGTTTGAAGCGCAATGTGTGGTTATATTAGGCCTCGTTGTTACAATACGGTGCGATTGGGAGGGCTACATAGTAGGAGGCGATGTAGTTAAAGAAATAGAGCAATTCCCATACTCTGCACTTCTTACTACACAATGCCCCGAAACCACAACCACGATTTGTGGCGCCTCAATCTTAAACCAAGACGTCGTGTTGACAGCTGCACATTGTATTAACCACTGTGAGAGACCACTCCAAATCGGTATAACTGTAGGCAGCGTTTTAAAAAGACAAGGTTTCCGAACAATGTCTCAATATTATGTGTATCATTATCTTTCCCCAAACCCGGACCATGCTCACGATATAGGACTGGTTAGAACGAAGAATAGTATACCGTTGAACGACAAGGCGAGTCGCGTAGCCTTGACGAGTAAACCACCGCTTGTTAAAATAGCCCAAGTTGCTGGATGGGGTTACATAAATGTAAGTTCGTACACCTTTTTATATATTTTGTACGTTTTGGGCTCTATAATGTTCTGTCTACAGTAACGGGAAACGTCAATGCCGATCATCGCGATAATTATTACAACAATTTTAACGCGTTAATGAAGTGGCTACACCAACGTACAACGACCATCATCGCGTCATGTTCGGGCCACAGGAATGGGAAACGTCAATGCCGATCATCGCGATAATTATTAGAACAATTTTTACGCGTTAAGAACGCGGCGACTGTTTCCATTTCCATACAAACTTAATACCAAAATAAATTATGAAAAATTTAGTTTTCTACCTTAATATCGAAATTATTGGGATTAAGATTTTATTTTTATAGGGCCCCACCACAAGGTTTTCCAAAATATTCATTTTCATGTTTCCAGCGTATATTACTAGTTTACATCTCATTTACATTTCATTTGTTATATATTATTCCCAATAAAAAGTAATTTGCGCTGTAAAAATGAAAAAAATGTTTCTCCGTTTTATTTCATTTCGAATGAATATTTTAGAAAACCTTGTGGTGCCCTATAAAAATAAAATCTTAATCCCAATAATATCGATATTAAGGTAGAAAACTAAATTTTTCATAATTTATTTTGGTATTAAGTTTGTATGGAAATTGTAACAGTCGCCACGTTCTTAATGAAGTGGCTACACCAACGTACAACGACCATCATCGCGTCTTGTTCGGGCCACAGGAATGGGAAGCGTCAATGCCGATCATCGCGATAATTATTACAACAATTTTAACGCGTTAATGAAGTGGCTACACCAACGTACAACGACCATCATCGCGTCATGTTCGGGCCACAGGAATGGGAAACGTCAATGCCGATCATCGCGATAATTATTACAATAATTTTAACGCGTTAATAAAGTGACTACACCAACGTACAACGACCATCATCGCGTCATGTTCGGGCCACAGGAACGGGTAACGTCAATGCCGATCCTCGCGATAATTATTATAATAATTTTAACGCATTAATAAAATGGCTACACCAACGTTCAACGACCATCATCGCCTCATGTTCGGGCCACAGGAACGGGTAACGTCAATGCCGATCCTCGCGATAATTATTACAATAATTTTAACGCATTAATAAAATGGCTACACCAACGTACAACGACCATCATCGCGTCATGTTCGGGCCACAGGAATGGGAATCGTCAATGCCGATCATCGCGATAATTATTACAATAATTTTAACGCGTTAATAAAGTGGCTACACCAACGTACAACGACCATCATCGCGTCATGTTCGCGCCACAGGAATAGGAATCGTCAATGCGGATCATCGCGATAATTATTACAATAATTTTAACGCGTTAATAAAGTGACTACACCAACGTACAACGACCATCATCGCGTCATGTTCAGGCCACAGGAATGGGAAACGTCAATGCCGATCATCGCGATAATTATTACAATAATTTTAACGCATTAATAAAGTGGCTACACCAACGTACAACGACCATCATCGCGTCATGTTCGGGCCACAGGAACGGGTAACGTCAATGCCGATCCTCGCGATAATTATTATAATAATTTTAACGCATTAATAAAATGGCTACACCAACGTTCAACGACCATCATCGCGTCATGTTCGGGCCACAGGAACGGGTAACGTCAATGCCGATCCTCGCGATAATTATTACAATAATTTTAACGCATTAATAAAATGGCTACACCAACGTACAACGACCATCATCGCGTCATGTTCAGGCCACAGGAATGGGAAACGTCAATGCCGATCATCGCGATAATTATTACAACAATTTTAACGCGTTAATGAAGTGGCTACACCAACGTACAACGACCATCATCGCGTCATGTTCGCGCCACAGGAATAAGAAACGTCAATGCCGATCATCGCGATAATTATTACAATAATTTTAACGCGTTAATTAAGTGGCTACACCAACGTACAACGACCATCATCGCGTCATGTTCAGGCCACAGGAATGGGAAACGTCAATGCCGATCATCGCGATAATTATTACAATAATTTTAACGCATTAATAAAGTGGCTACACCAACGTACAACGACCATCATCGCGTCATGTTCGGGCCACATGAATGGGAAACGTCAATGCCGATCATCGCGATAATTATTACAATAATTTTAACGCATTAATAAAGTGGCTACACCAACGTACAACGACCATCATCGCGTCATGTTCGGGCCACAGGAACGGGTAACGTCAATGCCGATCCTCGCGATAATTATTACAATAATTTTAACGCATTAATAAAATGGCTACACCAACGTTCAACGACCATCATCGCGTCATGTTCGGGCCACAGGAATGGGAAACGTCAATGCCGATCATCGCGATAATTATTACAATAATTTTAACGCGTTAATAGTGTGGCTACACTAACGTACAACGACCATCATGATAATTTACGGCAATTCCTGGCACTGTGGCCAAGACATAACT
This sequence comes from Idaea biselata, assembly GCA_958496205.1. NCBI lineage: Eukaryota > Metazoa > Arthropoda > Insecta > Lepidoptera > Geometridae > Idaea > Idaea biselata. The sequence goes on from OY292397.1 coordinate 18,400,872, forward strand.
GTGACTTATTATTATGTAAGTACCTACTGATAAAAGTATTATGTTTTAAATAAAGGAACAAACCCTACCACAACGACTGATGTATGGAAATCAGATTGTTTGGACAAGACAACACTGCGAGAAGATTTTAAATAGAAGACTTGAAGGCAGATTGTGTGCAATCAACCCACGTCAATATATTGCTCAGTAAGTTTTCCAAACACCATCAATTTCTTGCCCATACAAAGGTTACCTGGAATATATCGGTTTAAGTAAAGACATTCATTTTAGGAGTAAGTTTAACTATTTTTGCCTTATTAATAAACCTGTAGTAGTGAGAATATGCAGTCAGTTGAGAGACAGCCTTATTTCACGTTTATTAATAAAGTTAGGGTGTACCTAAGGGATAAGGCCGCCCATTGTGCCACCGAGATTTTAGTTTGTAAGTTTTTCTTTGTACACGTTTGTAACGTGTGTTTGTGTACGTTTTTGTTACGTGGTGTGTACCTAAGTCACAGGCAACTACTTCATTTTGCCATTTCGTTAATAGCCCAGGACTATTATATTAAATTTGACCAAATACATAAAATCCTTCAAAACTAGCTGAAATTTGGTATACTGACGCTGTAATTGATAATTAACAACTAGTCTAAACTCCCCAAGCATCCGCCGCTTGCGTCATAAGATATACAGGGTGTTATGTTAAAAATCTGTATTAATTATTTATAATTTTTTTTTCAATAGTATCTTCTTAAAGGAACTGCAAATAGTAAAAAAAGTATAAAATATATCTGTAAATATTTATTAGAAAGAACAAAATGAATCATTTTCGATTAATTAAATCATATCATCATCATGTATTAAGTCCGGCGAATTATCACAGGATTGGCCAACACAATAGCGACACATTGCCGAACACATCAAACCTGCTTTTCTACACTCGCACCAACGTTCACATCCCTTTTTACAACCACAGCTGATTAGATTCAGTAAATCATCAGGCGCAGGGGGTAGCTCTGTAGTGATTGGAACAAGTGTTAGGCCACGCTTTATCCAACCCCATTCGCACGGTGGAAGACAGTTTCCCAACCAGCATTGCACTTGTAACTATACACGATACGAGTGTTGTCGAGTAGCATCTTTAGTAGGTGGTAAAGATGAAAGCTGAAAATTATCCTTTATGGTTTGCTTGGCAACTGTCTGTTTAAATAAAAAGTACCTTAGCTCATCTAAATCCATCTTGAGGTCAGATTTATTATATATGTGCGAAACAAATGCATCCCCAGCTTTCGCAATATCGTTATGTTCAGCTCGAGGGTCGTTAAATACGGAAACGGTTGTCCGCAACTCTGCATTCTTCAAGCATTGGAAGGTTTTTACTTTACCTTTTCTGAAGAAAGCTGATGTCGTATCACAGCCTGACATAGCGTGTGCAAATAGTAAGACATCTTTCAAAGAGCCTATATTTTTTTGAATTTCTGCAATGTCGTAGTATTTACTCTCTCTTTTATGACTTCCCGGTTTCAGCATCTTCAGTTTCGGAGCATTATCCTCATCTGATCTTCCTATCAAAACTGTTAAAATAATTTCTGAGATCAGTGTGTTTGCGTCTGCTTAAGCTTGGTGTACGACCATTTTGTTTTCTCGTAGCTTTTGTATCAGCAAGTCTATAAGTTGTGCTTTGTTTGTGGAATTACAAAGAAATTCGTCTTTCCCAGACACAATCGGTAAGTGGAATTCCACTTTTAAGTCTGCACACGATTTACCTGCGGATCGGCGCTTTTGTTCTTCAATTTTTGTGCTGGTGTCTCCTCTGTAACCGTCAAATACTGTAACGCAAGATATTCCGAATTTCCGTTGGACATATGATACACAAGCATTACATACATCTTCGTAAGTTGCAGGACGTGGCGGCCAGTTTACTGTGTGTATAAGATGTCCCCCGTCAAGGACATAAGACGTGTCCGACATTGAGGTAGATGAGCAGGGGAAGTAAGATTCAAGTTTCTTTGCAAGTTCCGCTTTATTTGTCTTCCTCAATGAAACATCATCAAATAGACAGGGGGGTTTCGGCGCGAGTTCATATTTAAAAGCTTCCTTAAGGCAGTCTTCGCTATTCATTACACACAATATTCTGTTGAATAATTGTTGTGGATTCACTTCCACGCGAGCATTGCGCACAGTTATACAGCGACTCATAGCAGACAAAGGTTTAACTCTGTCCTTCCTCTTAAGTTTTATGTCCTCGAAATTGCCATTAACGTTTTTCATAGACTCCTGGCCAATCTCCAGAGCTCTATCACAATTTATGGTTTCGTCACCGAGTAATCCAGTGGCCAAGGACACCAGTTCATTTTTTCGCCTTGACACAAATGGATTGTGATTTGATAACCAGTCACGTAAAATTTTGAGATCTTGATGGTCTCTCGTTTTTCTTGCATCTCGCTGATATACATGTTGCTCTGATGTTTCTGACTTTACACCTGTGTACTCCTCAATAGCTTCACACATTTTTATGCAGCGTGGCAAAGCCGCTATCCATGTACTCAGTGTGCTGTCTGTTATACCTCTGCCTGTAAAAACGAAAATTGAATGTAAGAAATAAAGAATAACATAAAGAAAAACGACACAACAGGCACTACTCTGTTCCTTTAACCAAAGTAAGTTTACCTGTAGTTAGTCCTCCTTTAGTTTTCATAGAGCGCATAAGACCTTGCTCAATAGCAAGATCAGCCGAAACTCCAGACCAAAAACGATCACTTCTCCGAATTGTGAAGTAGCTTTTCGATGCAAACTTATCATACTCATCTTTTGGTATAGTATCTTTTGGTACACGTATCAACTAAAACAAAGCCGACGGCCGACTGCGTGAGCGGCGCGTGTTGTTTCCGCGATTCCCGAAGCGCGGACGAGACGGGAAGGGAGGGTGGTGTATTTCGGAACGCAAGCGGCGGAGGAGTGGGGAGTTATAGGATATTATTTTTTAAGTAATACCATACACGTATGCAAATTTTTAGCTAGTTATGAAGGACTTTATGTTTAAAATCTAATATTCCTGGGCTATAACTACTTGGCCCCATTACTAAAATGGCGCCTTTAACTAAAGGACTAGGCGTATAGTCGAATTCTTCGCTTTGCTCGTGACTCAAAGTTGCGCCCTCGCCGTAAAATAGTATATTATGCAACTAGTGAACAAAAGACGGATTTAGTGCGAGGGCCGTAGATGAATCACGAGCAAGTAAAGGATTCTAACGACTGAATCACGACCGTAGGGAGTGATTCATAATGATTGAATCACGAGCGTAGCGAGGGATTCAAGTGTTAGAATCCTGAGCGACGCCAGTGGTTCATGGCCCTCAATGTAAATCCGTACTTTATTCAACAGTTGCATACTATACTTTATACCATGACTACGAGAAAAAAAACCGGTCAAGTGCAAGTCGGACTCGCGTCGCGTACGAAGGTTTCCGTACCACTATCACAATCGGGTACAGAACCCTGAAATGAACACTGGACCGGCAACCAATCCGTGAACGTAACGCGTACGTTAAAATTTATTTTACCACTGGCGCCAGTCTCAATTCATCACTAGATGGTAAAAAGTGCTAGTGGTAAAAATACATCGCGGTATCGTTGCGTTTTTATGTCAAAATCACGTTGTTGAATGGTCCTTAAATGTTTTTTATCTATTTGTTGTTATAGCGGCTAAAGAAATACATCTACTGTGAAAATTTCAACTGTCTAGCTATCAAAGTTTATGAGGTGAAGCCTGGTGACAGACGGACAGACAGACGGCAAAGTATCAGTAAAAGTGTTCCGTTTTTATCCTTTGGGTACGGAACCCTAAAAAGAATTGTATGTAGAGTATTCTTAGCGCAAGGAGTTTGTATTAAGTTTTTATTCACGCAAGGAGGTTGTATATGCATTTAGTTAGATGGACGACGAGGAAATTGTGTTCTAAATTCAAACAGCGTGAGTAAAAGTCCTTTTTATTCACTGTTTTGCGTGAATAAAATAAGCTTTTAAGAGTGTGAATGGTATAATAGTATATTATGCAACTAGTGAATAAAAGACGGATTTAGTGCGAGGGCCGTAGATGAATCACGAGCAAGTGAAGGATTCTAACGACTGAATCACGACCGTAGGGAGTGATTCATGATGATTGAATCACGAGCGTAGCGAGTGATTCAAGTGTTAGAATCCTGAGCGACGCCAGTGGTTCATGGCCCTCAATCTAAATCCGTACTTTATTCAAGAGTTGCATACTATACTTTATACCATGACTACGAGGAAAAAAACCGGTCAAGTGCGAATCGGACTCGCGTCGCGTACGAAGGTTTCCGTACCACTATCACAAATTTCGGAACCCTGAAATGAACACTGGAGCGGCAACCAATCCGTGAACGCAACGCGAACGTTAAAATTTATTTTACCACTGGCGCCAGTCTCAATGCATCACTAGATAGTAAAAAGTGCTAGATGCTATGTCAAAATCACATAAAAGTTTTTTTATCTATTTGTTGTTATAGCGGCTAAAGAAATACATCTACTGTGAAAATTTCAACTGTCTAGCTATCACAGTTTATGAGATAAAGCCTGGTGACAGACGGACAGACAGACGGCAAAGTATCAGTAAAAGTGTTCCGTTTTTATCCTTTGGGTACGGAACCCTAAAAAGAATTTGTATGTCGAGTATTCTTAGCGCAAGGAGTTTGTATCAAGTTTTTTTTCACGCAAGGAGGTTGCATATGTATTATAGTTAGATGGACGACGAGTAAATTGTGTTCTAAATTCAAAATTCAAACAGCGTGAGTAAAAGTCCTTTTTATTCACTGTTTAGCGTGAATAAAATAAGCTTTTAGGAGTGTGAGTGGTATAAATACTATTTTGCTCCCTTGTCATACAATCTACTATTTCGTCCAAAATAAGCATAAACCCGGGCGCACTTTGGATACGTTTTCAGCCGATTTCATTCGTGCGCTAACGTACGAAGACGTACGAATAATCCCATCCGTCCAAGTATATCTACTATGGAAGCGCGCAAATTGAATACAAATCGGTATACGTACGACTAATTATCCACCCGAACTCTAAGAGTAGGGCTTAGCCGTGTAGCCCCGGCATAGAATAGGGCTACCTCATCTCTTTCCGTGGGTGTCGTAAAAGGCGACTAAGTGTTCTGAGGGAGAACATACCTTAAGTTCTCTCCGCGCGGTGGCGGATAAACTGCTTGGCTCTGGGGGGTTGGTGTTAGCCCGGCGGCCGGCCGTAAAAATATTGCCAAATCTAATTGCAGAAGGTATGGTCAATGATGACTTGCCTACTGCGACCCCAAATTAATTTGAGGTTTAGCGGACCCCGGGCTCCCGAGGAGGGGGATGCAACTGGAAACATCGCTCAGATGAGAGAGAAGTCTAAGACTAATATTTGCTTTCAGTGGGGATTCTGGCTCCGCCCTGGTGATTAAAGGCTACACACAAATAGGTCTCGTATCATGCGGAGCACTTCAAAAGGTACCCGGCTTATCCATTTATACGGACGTCAGTTATTATGTCGATTGGATCAGCCACAGTCTAAAGGAAATGTTTTGTCTAAACAAGAAATAAACGTATTTATCTTTTTTGTATTATTATTTCCACAGTTTACCTAAGTGCTACTATATACTGATCTAAAAAAATAAAATATGGGATGGTCTAACTAAAATATAAAATATGGGTGGTCTAAAAATATAAATATGGTAGTATAGGATCCATATCTGTTCTGTTATAAATGTGGAAATGCGTAGATTTGATGTGGCAGGTATGATGCTTGCAAAATGTTCTAAATAACCTAATTCATTACCTACTAATAAATAAGAAAACATAACAAGTAGTATGTACATTGTATATATTTTAATTTAAATGTTAAATTTTAACTAAAATATTATTTTACTTTTCATTTTTTCCTCGCCATTTAGGTATAATTACAAATTAAATTATGAAAAGTTGGTTAAATACTCTCCTGCTGATGGTACTTTTAAGCTATATCTACTTTTAATCGTCATTAACAAAAAAAATCTTAATCAGGGCCATCTCGAACGGGGCCGCTGCGGATCGGGGCCCTTAAGGAGAAACCCAATCATTCATAAGTATCTACCTAGATTTATAAATATTGTAGAACAGAGTCGATATGTATTCTTATTACTTATTTGTGTATTAATTAATTAAACACATACATACAAACCTACAACATGTCTATAAATTTGAGAATAGCGTGCAGTTATAATCCATTGTAATGAATTTACAATCCACAGCTGCACCACTAGGTATCTGGTTTTGCTTAAGATATATAAAATTTAGACACAGACACGAACATATTTCTTCCTTTTATTACTATCAATTTATCTAATTCCATTTAATCGTTTGTTAACAACACGGGAATAATAAAAGTGAAGGCAGGGCACCTAACAGAACTTTAAACCATCTATTTTTGCTACAAAAGGTTACCGTAAAAGTCTATAAAACAATTTAACTCGTAGGTAAGTTACCCGAAGGAAATAATTAAACGGTTGTTAAAATCTAACGATTATGAAATATTAATTAATACAAGGTACCTAAGTATACCTATATTGTCCTGGCTTAATAGGTGGTCTTAAAACATAGGATATCGTCAAAGAAAGAGGTTAGGATACCATTTAATGGAGGATATACCATTTAATTTAACCATGGAGGTTCCAATTTCGGTTAATATTTTAAACCACTGACCTCCTTTACGACTGGACAAGACAAAGCGCACTGAATTTTGTGCCTATTTGCACGTAATTAAATCGGCACAAAGATCTAATGTCATTTTGTATGGTATAGCAATTCCAGCGTACTTGTATAGTTTCATTTCAGTGTTTTTAACAATAATAAAATTGAAATACGATCATGTGGGACCTTATTCTGATGATTAAGGGGAATGGGTCCAATGCACCGCTACTTTTAAAATAATATGCGTAAGAAATAACGTACAATATTTAGACTTGTAACATTTTTAAAACCCTTGGTCTTAAGACCGCTTTGTCCAGCATGGCCTAAAACGAGCTCTGCTTGTAGGCAACCTTTGCAAACAGATACTAAGGGAGAACACAGTCTATTATGAAGAATACAAAAACTACACATGTAGATCCCTACGTAGGTACAAGTCGTATTTTTCCTTTAGGTAGTCTCACAAAGTCTTGACCCGATCTTAACCAAACTTTTATATAAGTAGGCTCATATAGAATCTAAGTATGTAGGTACCAAGTTTTATCAAAATCGATTTTAAATGCGACTAAGATGGCTATTCTCTGTAGACTGTAGACACTGTAGACTCCAGTCAACTTTTCTAAAACTATCTGACACAGAAAGCAATTTCCCTAGACTTGAAACAGACGCTTGCTAATCATTATTGACAAAGCGCTTTGCTCGCTTGGTCAACAATGATTAGGTTATTGATTTATTTATTTATCTTGGTCGCAAAAGTCTTTGCCAGATAAATAATAATAATCTTCTTCTATACATATAATAAAACCGTAACTCAGCGGTGTCTGTTTTTGAAAGATATAAAAAATATATAAATTGGAGGGGTACCTACTAGCGCAGTAGAGCCCATTTCTCTGTTTTTCTGTTTGTCTGTTTATCTTTTTGTCTGTGTCTTTGTGTCCGCTAATCTCAGAAACGGCTTAACTGATTTTGACTAAATTTGGTTTTTTTTTCGGCTTAACCGAAATTTGGACTAAATTTGATAGCTTTAGACTCCGATTAACATATAGGCTATTTTTTATCCGGATATTTAGTCCGGTTATCCGGATAAAGTGTTTTTTCTGCTATTACTTAATTAGTTTGAATGTTTTTTTAAAGAAATATGTTGTTTGGACACATGATTAACAGGATATCCGGTCGAAAATACAAAAAAAACCGGATATCCGGTTTTTTTTTCAGGAAATTCTTCAAATACCGTATATCTATGTCTGTCCATATATCCGGATCCTTTGGACATACGGAAATTCTTTATAATGGCTGTTTTTAACCGACTTTAAAAAAAAGAGGAGCTGGTAAGTTCTACCCGCATATTATTTGTATGTGAATATGTTCACGCCGTACTCCGGCATATAAAGTCCGATTTCGATCATTCTTTTTAGGGTTCCGTACCTAAAACCGTAAAAACGGGACCCTATTACTGAGACTTCGCTGTCTGTCTGTCTGTCTGTCTGTCTGTCTGTCTGTCTGTCCGTCCGTCCGTCTGTCCGTCTGTCACCAGGCTGTATCTCATGAACCGTAATAGCTAGAAGGTTGAAATTTTCACAGAAGATGTATTTCGGTTGCCGCTACAACAACAAATACTAAAAAGAAAATAAAACAATTATTTAAAAGGGGCTCCCATACAACAAACGTGTTTCAAAAATAACAAGGAGTTTCGTACAATGTGAGGTCGCTTCTGATTGGTCAGGACAAATCGAGTTGGTCATGGAATTCAAAATGGCTGCCCTATCTGTCAAATATACCAGTCTGCCTTACTTACCAAAGAGTTTCTTTTATGTTTCAGATTTTCTTTGTGCCAAGGTTTTTTTTTTTTGAGTGATTCGGTCGTTTGATGGGAGTAAGAATCGAAGATAAATATTTCATATTTTCCTATAATATTTAAAAATTGGTTGTTGTAAACCATTTTAGGGTTCCGTATCCAATTGTGATAGTGGTACGGAACTCTTTGTGCGCGAGTGTCGCACTTGCCCCGTTTTTTTATTTGGAAAGTGAGAGTCCCGAGTTGGTCCAATAAATTGTTGGTGAAGATCTGATGAGAACCTTCGGAATGATGAGCAGAATAGCATCCCACAATTATGTAAATTACTAATTTTTGGACTTCCATCAATAGAATCGGCTTGTAAAGAACTAGGAACAAATTGATGAACCACCTGAAACCACCTTCTCAAAAATTCTTCAGTGATTAAAGTTACGGCTGCAATCTTAAAAATGCAATAAAATGGATTAAAAAAATATAGCTGTATTCGGGCAGTTTTACTGGATAGATGCAGATTGCATGTAGTTTACGTGGCACAGCAACCCGTTCCAAGACTTCTACGCATATATGTTATAGCGTCCCAAGCTATAACCAGCTAGGGTATGAAGAGATGGGTCCGCTGTTCCGTCCGGCCACCCCGGAGGGCAACCGTGCGGGATCAGTTACAGACAGATCGTGTCCCCAAAACGCTAGTTTCGGTTCTCTGATAAGGGAGAGCTTCCCCGTACCCAAAACGGCACTACCAGATTTTCCAGACTGGTACCGGAGCAATGAAGCCGCTCACCACTCGTTCCTCGGAAGAGGAGCTAACGACAACCTCGCTGGGGCCGGTGGAGAGGCCACCTACCACATTTCCATGTGTGGTACCGGAGCTGTTAAAGGCACGCTCACTTCCCGGCATGAATCCACATGCCTACCAAGAGCCTATAAATCCTGGTAAGGACCGGTCTTCCCTAGCGTAGAGACCTACGCTTTCTGGCACAGCGCAGCCGGAGATGCGGCACCCCGAGAGGCACCAACTAAGGCTACTCCTGAGCCTCGCGCACTCGTCGAAACGACATGCAAAGCGCTCGCCGCGTATGAGGACGACCCCCGGTGACAAGCATACCAGAGTTGACAAACGTGCCGTCCTCTGCGGCTGAAAACCACAAACCCCCGCGAGGCCAAACCCAAATTGGGCGACATCTCCTTACTAAGCCACCGATAGATGTGGCCGTTCTGGCTGCCGGGCTAGCCCAACCCCGCGGTACCCTGATCCAAAGGAGGAGACCCTTAGTTCCCACTCCCGAAACCCACTTGCCTCGGGTATGTGCAAGCAGGTAGGTAGTTTACGTGGCACAGCAACCCGTTCCACGTCTTCTACGCATATATGTTATAGCGTCCCAAGCTATAACCAGCTAGGGTATGAAGAGATGGGTCCGCTGTTCCGTCCGGCCACCCCGGAGGGCTACCGTGCGGGATCAGTTATAGACAGATCGTGTCCCCAAAACGCTAGTTTCGGTTCTCTAATAAGGGAGAGCTTCCCCGTGCCCAAAACGGCACTACCAGATTGTCCAAACTGGTACCGGAGCAATGAAGCCGCTCACCACTCGTTCCTCGGAAGAGGAGCTAACGACAACCTCGCTGGGGCCGGTGGAGAGGCCACCTACCCCATTTCCATGTTTACGTGGCACAATGGCAGCTGTGGATTCCGAGTCGAGGGTTCCGCGTTCGAATCACAGTGGCCTACCGAGCCAAGTGATGACTTCCGATTCGACGGCTGCGCGTTCGAGTCCCGAGTCCCGGATACGACGTTACGTTATACCCTCCAGATGGTCGTCCACCTTGCCGTTATGAGGGGACTCGTTAGCTGAAAGATAAGAGGCGCACGAGGTGGGAAACCGGGCTTGCCTGTCTAACTCGTAATCCCGCGTCAGCGGGCTCAGCGGTCCGCTGAGGGGCCCGCGTGGTAGACAACCACTATAAAAATCATCTCAGCCTCTGGTGGTGAACTCGGTGGGAGGGGCTTTGGGGACCTCGAGACGGTGGCGTGACCGTGCCGAGGGAGGGGAGACGGAAAGGGATTGTCTATCGGGCAGAGGCAAAGATGAGGCTTGGAAAGGCCGTCGTTGTCGGGATGTAGTCCATGAGGAATTTCCACTGGCCTTAACACTTGTGGAGCGAGGGACACCATGGGGTTTAGATTATAAACCTATGGTAGGGAGCCCAACGAGATTGGCCTGACGGTGACGGACATTACCCACGTAAAAAAAAAGATATCATGTAGTTAAGCTGCCCGACTTCAGCTTACATAACAGATAAGTCGGTTGCACTGTATGTAGGACAGCATAATATTATTTTTTTGTCCTGTTTTTTCCAAGTCGGGTTTTGATTTTTTTATATTTTCGATAAAGGCTACTTCTTATAATAAGTAATGCGAATAAGCATGCAACACGTAACCTACCGCTGCGCTGTGCAAAATCTACACTTAAACAGACTCTGCCATGATTCTCTTCTGCTCAGCAACAGACTTCCCTGGTCGTCCGTTCAAGCACAGCGATGGGTAGGTAGTCTGAAAAACGCTGACGAAGTCGCGGGCACAGCTAGTAAATAATAAAAATTGCACGACGTTACACACAGCGCAATCTAGCCCCAAACTAAGCACTAGGCTTGTACTATGGGTACTAGACAACGGATACAACAACAACAACAATCATACTTTTTATTTTTTGATGTGGAGATAATTCTATTAAAAGGACAGTCTACCTACGATTATTCCATACAAACGTAGTCGACTGTTTAAAGACATTAAAACAAATATGTTCTGCCATGACCATGCCTCTTCCTTTTGGTTTTTTCCATTTTTCAATTAAAATAGAAATAAAATATCTTTATCCATGGAGGAAATAGTCGACTACGTTTGTAAAGTTTGTATGGAGAAAAGAGTAGGTAGACTGTCCCTTAAGTTTTAACTCCAACAGCAAACCACGTTAAATAGCGTATTTTTAAAAAAGCTAAGCAGCTAAATCTTGTCGAATATGAACTATTACGAACCACAGTACCGAGTTGATAAGTAGGGGGAATGTGTAATAAAACGGGCGGGCTTTGAAACGGTCACTATCGATATTTCAAATGTTTGATCAAAAATATTTTAGGTTTTTTGGGTGTTGGCACCATCGACGACCATAGACAAGACTCTATGGTCACAGGTCCACAGATCTATGGTCATCAACGGTGCAAACATCCGAAAAACATAAAATATGTTTGATAGTGTCCGTTACAAAACCCGTCCGTTTCATTGCGGATTACCCCTCCTTACCTACCTTAGGTTTGTTTACTTAAGTAAACAAACTATGTAACAAATCTCAAAACTCCACAAGTAGGTGTGAGTTTAACGTTTACCTTACAATAACAATAACTGTATTTATAGTTCAATTTAATACTCATAAACTGAGTGTGATTAGAAAGTAAATATACCTAAACGATGTTATAAACCTGCCTAAATCTTGTTAGTAAAGATACTAAAATACGCTAGTTTAGTACGTTTTAAAGCTAAATTACTAGGTAAGTACTTATAACAACATAATATTGAATATTATGCTAGTATCCTTGGTTTCTTTGCACCAGAAGCGATAAGTGGTGCCCAAGTTGGGTTAGATTGGTTTTAGTACAGTTTTTCACTCGCTGTACATCGGGTCGTAAACGTTGGAGCGATGCAGTATCTCTGTCTAAGTAAAGATTTCACATAGAAAATCTTTTTTTAGTGATAGTTTAAGTAACATTAAACGTCTCTGAGTGTGCGGCGGTAAGTAAATCAAAGAAAACAATAAAGGATGATTCACGCTACAACGTGCCGTGCCCCGTCCGGGCCCCGGACGTGGCACGGTCAATCATTATAGGTATACTTTTTGTATGAAGTAATTCATGCTTGACCGTGTGTGAAACTTGGAATACTTATAGATAGCTGGAGACTTAGAATAACACATAGGCTACTTTTTATCCCGATATTCCCGTGGAATCGGGACTTACGCGGGTGAAACCGCGGGGCGCAGCTAGTGTACGATAAATACTTTGTGATTTTTTACATATAAATTTTTTATCTACCTGCTTTCTACCTGAGGCAAACTGCTAATTGTTCGATGGGAGATATAGGCTTTTGAAATCTTGTCGTTTTTTTGTTTAGGTCTGGTTTTACTTTTTCAAGTAAAAAAGTAAAGCATTCCTTAGTCATTCTAAAATAACCATAAAACTTAGTGTCGTCATCTATTAATTCTTTGTAAAGTAAAGCAAGTTCTCCTTCTGCTTCTCGCTTTCTCCAGGTTGGATGTACGGGGTGTACAACCTGGAGAAAGCGAGAAGCGAATTTTCTTTTAGTTGTTGCGCTTCGATTTTCCAATACTTCGTCATCGATGGCAATTGCAATAGCTGCCAATTCTAATTGCGAAAATTGCATATTTACTTAATCGTCAAGTCTATCGACAGACGAAATCACTAGCAAACAGCCCGGTGTAACATGAATGACTATAGCCGGGCGGCCGGGCGCACGGCGGACGTGTCCCGGCCGGGGCACGTCCCGGTCGCGGCACTGTGTAGCGTGAATCATCCTTAAGGCTACGTCCGCACAGCGATTCTTTACCGCACGATTTTTTTGCAATTCTTATAACACTTGTAACGAATCTTATTGAAGTATACGGACTAATTAAAAATTTTTAATAGATCAAAACGTTTATTTCTGTTTACAGTATAATTTTTTTGTTATCTTTTGGATCCAGTCCGTATAATAACTGACGTCTGTATAAACGATTAGGCTGTTTGTTAGTGAAGGGGTCTTATATGATACGATACCTATTTGTATGTAGCCGTTAGCCACCAGAGCGGAGCCAGAATCGCCTCTGAAAGAAAATATTTATCTATGACATCTACTTAGTTTTAAGTTCAGTGCAATTAGACTCTAACGCAGCGTCTTACGTGGGCGATCGGATGCGAACGCGATGCGTCGCGGTGCGGCGCGGAAACAAGGAACAGTCGAGAATCGCGCCGCATCGCATTTTACGTGCATTTGGTCACGTAGGACACTTCAATAGCTATCGACTGTTCCTTGTTTCCGCACCGCACCGGATCGGATCGCTTCGCAATCGCGTTCGCATCCAATCGTCCACGTAGTACGCTGCGTAAAAGCTGTCTAGTAAGAAGGTTTTAGGATAGTTCTAGTTTTTTTTCATTTTATATGTAAGTATAAACTCGCACTTGAGACCGACAGTTCGTTTAGGAAAAAGACTAAATAGTGATATTTGGAGAGAAATTAAGGTTCTTTAATTTCTGTGTACAAACTATTTACAGAAACTTTATAGTTTTCTAGTTTTAAGGAAAAAACAGGAAACTTGCAAAATTTTATTGTTTTAATTGTGATTTTTTTCAATGTTGTGTCACAAAATTATTTCCGCAAACCTCAGATTCGGATTCAGCACCCCAAAATGGATATTGAATGAAAAACACCAGAACTACTCCAAAACATTCCTAGCAAAAACACAAATGCACTGGATCAGTAATGCTTTGTATGTTGGGAGAAATCGATTCATTGTCAAAATACAGATTCAATTCAATATAAAAGAATATACGAGTGCAATTTGCATCAATTTTGCAGAAAACGGTTGCGTTGTTCTAATTTTACGACTACTGGGTTACGTTCATGAATTTTGTCGGATTTGAATTATCTCGGAGGTACCTTTGCATAGTCACCTTCAGACTCTCGTACTCACACAGTATCTCTGTTAAGGCATTATCTGTCATATTCCTGTAGGTAAGTCTCGGAGTGATTATGAAATCTTTTCTGTGCACACCGCGTAAATTAACAATAAATAAATAAATAATAAATATTGCACGACGTTACACACAGCGCAATCTAGTCCCAAACTAAGCACTAGGCTTGTGCTATGGGTACTAGACAACGGATATACTACATAATTATTATACTTTTTTTATAAACCTAAGATAAACCTACCTAAGTAATCGATCAACTTAATACAGTTAGCAAAATGGGTGGGCTTTATCGCTTAAAGCGATAGATGTTTAGAAAACTTACAAAGAAGGAAATTCGTAATTGTTGAACCATGCACATAATTGTCCTGCTGGGAGTTTTCCGTAAATCTCCTCGCATTTATATTTTTTCACCAATTTCTGATTTAAATGCTTGAGATGATCTATCAGAGCTGGATTCTTTTCCTGAAAAATAACACTTTTTAATAGCAAAAACATACAGCTGACACAGAACAAAATATAGGTAGAAAATAAATGTATAAAGTGTACATTAATTAAACCCCATCCTGCAACTTCAGCTTCGACAATAGGTGGCGGGTTCTTCATCAAAGCTACGCGACTCGCCACTGCGTTCAATGGTATCCTGTTTTTCACTCTGACTAGTCCAATGTCGTTAATTAAGGTATCCATGTTAAAACGCTCATGATGCACATAAAACCGACTCATTGTTTTGTGACCTTTATTATTAAATGAACTGCCTACATTTATACTAATTGTAAGTGTTGTTTCACAATCAAGGCAATGTGCAGCTGTCAATAAAATATCTTGGTTTAAAATTGAGGATCCACAAGTCCATTGATGGGTACTGGGACCAGAGCAAGTTGGACGAATAAATGCGCAGTATGGGAATTGATTTATGCTAGCGAGTTCGCCTCCTACTATATAGCCTTCCATACACCGTATTGTAACAACAAGGCATAATATAACCACACATTGCGCTTCAAACATAGCAAACAATAATAAAACCTGGAGAATTATTAAGAAATGATTAAATCTGCTTATCAGTAGGTTCAATTGATTGCTTTAAATATTTAATTTATTATCCTTTTAAATCCAGCGATAAAACGAAGTTAATTGCGTGCCTGTAAAATTACGGTCAGTCATGGGTAGATAATCACGAAATATTCCATCCATATTGAATTGACATCCATATTGAACTGCATTTCTATACATACATGTAATAAAATCGTTACTCCGATATAAAAAAAATGTATGGGTATCTATTAGCAATTATTTATCTACAGATATTATAAATCTGTAGCGATAAATTAATCTATAAGTGAATTATATTCAGAAAAAAATATTGTTGGTTGTCTTAAAATCGGTAGCTAAATACGATGTAAATGTTTTTAAAGACTTTGTCTGTTTGTTACCGCTAATCTTAGAAACGGCTTATCTGATTTTAACCAAATTTGGTATGCTTTAGACCCCGATGAACATATAAGCTTTTTATCCGGATTTTAAGTCCGGTTATCCGTATGTAGTGTTCTTTTCTGCTTTTACTTAATTAGTTTGAATGTTGTATTGACGAAGTATGTTGTGTGGAATCAACACACATGATTTCCGGATATCCAGTAATTAAAAAAAAACGGATATACGGAAATTCTTAAAATATCGTATGACTATGTGTCTCCATATATCCGGATCTGTCTGAAAGTACGGGAATTCTTAATAACGGCTGTTTTAACCGACTTCAAAAAAAGAGGAGGTTCTCCATTCGACCCGTATATTATTTGTATGTAGGTATGTATGTGAATATGTTCACGCCGTACTTCGTATATGAAGTCTGATTTCGATAATTATTTTTTATGGTGAGAGGTGAGAGTTCCGAATTTGTCCTATAAAATCTTGGTGAAGATCTGATGAGCATCCCACAATGCAGTAAAGTTCTAATTTGTAAATTTGAAATTTCTATCAATAAAATCGGCTTATAAAGAACTAGGTAAAAATTAATGGACTACCCGAAACCACCTTCTCATCAGAAAACTCCTCAAGGATTAAAGTTACGGTTACAATTTTGTTTATTATTACTGGTTTTACTTAATAAGTTTGAATGGTGTATTGTTCTTTCTTTGATTCTTTGTTTTTTTTTTACAATATATTTGTATTCAAAGAAATTGTGTAAAAAAACAAACATAAACAAAAAAAAACGGGGTATGTTGTACGTATATCATTAAATTTTAATTTCAGAACAACTGAGCCGATTACGATTATGTATTTAGATAGCTAATAGGTGGGGGTGTGTATGGGGTGTGTATGGGGCCCACTAAGATCGTTGGGCCCAAGCCAACCTCACCTGCTAGCTTGGTGCACCTGCTGATAAACGGACGAGGCTCTGGCGCAGACTTTCCCTTCGGGGTTGGGAGGTCAGACGGCAGTCGCTCCCGTAAAAGTCGAAATTCGCCAAATCTAGTATGGAAAGTCGAGAAAGATATGGCCACAGGGATAGGGCGCCGCCGCATAACGGCGCGCAGGAGCTTCGCCTGACTCCTGTGGTAAGTGGACGAGGGCTACCGTGCCACGGGCGGGCACGGCCAAAGACGTTAGCCCCTAAACACGATGTGAAACTCCGCTTCGCAACGTGGAACATTGGCACGCTAACCGGACGCGCGAGGGAGCTAGCCGACGTACTTTCCAGGCGGAAGGTGGCCGTGGCGTTCCTGCAGGAGACTCGATGGAAAGGCAGCAGATCCCGGCTTATTGGGAATGGCTACAAGCTGATCTACACGGGTGCACCTGGTGGAGAGAACGGGGTGGCTGTGGTACTCGCTGAGAGGTTGCATGACGATATCTTGGAGGTGAATCGCTTTAGCGACCGACTTATGTGCGTGAAGGTGCTTATTGGGGGGGTTCCTACCCACTTAGTAAGTGCTTACGCGCCACAGGTCGGTTGTAGCGACGCTGATAAGAGGTCGTTTTGGGATAAACTCGGCGAGGTCCTTGGGGCTATCCCGTTGTCACAGGGAATCGTTTTGGGTGGTGATCTGAACGGTCATGTGGGTGAGATGGGGGCGGAATTTGAACGTGTTCATGGAGGCTACGGGTATGGCAGTTGGAATGCGGAAGGAGAAGAAATTCTGCGTACGTGTGCCACTGCCGACCTGGCACTCGTGAACACATATTTCAAAAAGAAGCCCGACCACTTGATCACCTACAGGAGCGGGGGGCGCGCTACCCAAATCGATTTTCTAATCACTAGGAGACATCATATCGGCAACGTGGCCAACTGCAAAGTCATACCCGGTGAGAGTCTCACTGCCCAACACCGTATCCTTGTCATGGATCTCTGTGTAAAGACCAAAGACAAACGACCGGAACCATGTCAGCGCCGAATCAGATGGTGGATGCTTGATGAAGTCAAGTCCCAGATGCTCGCCTCAGCAATCGGCGACAAATGTGCCAATGCTGAAGGCGAATCGGTACAGGAACACTGGGACCGGATTCAGGTGTCTATCGCTGATTCGGCGCGTTCGGTCCTCGGTATGTCTAAGGGAGGACGCAAGTGTGACAAGGAAACTTGGTGATGGAACGACACAGTCCAGAGGGAGACTAGGGTAAAGAAAGTCCTCTTTAAAAAGTGGCAAGCGTCCAACTCTCCTGAAGATCGCGACGCGTACAGGTCTACCAAACGTGCCACAAAGAGAGCAGTAGCCAGAGCCAGACGGGACCACTTACAGCCATTGTACGATAAGTTGGAAACGTCTGAGGGGCAGAAGCTTATTTATAAGTTGGCACGTTCTAAGATCAAAGCGGCACAGGACATATCCAAGTGCCGCTGTGTAAAAGATCCTAATGGTAACCTGCTATGCGAGGACCTCGCGGTGAAGGAGAGGTGGCGCTCTTATTTCCACGAGCTGCTCAATAAGCAGTATAAAGAGGTGCAGCCACCGGAACTCCCTCCGAATCTAGGACTTGTGCCACTGATAACGCCTGATGAGGTGCGCAAGGCTCTTCGCTGCATGAAGAATCGGAAAGCTGTCGGCGCCGATGGAGTCCCCATCGAAGTATGGAAGGCTATGGGTTCTCGTGGTGTGGGCATCTTAACCAACCTTTTTAACCGTATACTCGAGACCGGCAGAATCCCCGCCCAATGGAGACTGAGTGTTATCACTCCAGTGTTCAAGGGCAAGGGATCTGTGCAGGAGTGTGGAAGTTATCGTGGTATAAAGGTCATGTCGCACACCATGAAGCTCTACGAGCGTATAGTTGACTCTCGGATCCGGCAGGAGTGCACTGTCTCGGAGGGGCAGTATGGTTTCCGACCCGGTCATGGTACCATGGACCCTGTTTTCGCCCTAAGGATCGTTATGGAGAAATACAGATCGAAGAATACGCCTCTGCATTTTCTGTTCCTGGACTTGCAGAAGGCCTTCGACTGTGTTCCTCGCGTGATGATCTGGTGGGCGCTGCGGTCCAAAGGGGTGCCTGAAACTTATATTGAAACCATCAGGGACATGTACCGAAATTCCGATTCAGTGGTACGAACTGCTGTTGGTGACACTAAATCTTTCCCCATTACAGTCGGAGTCCACCAAGGATCCGTCCTAAGTCCGTTTGTGATTAGCGTAATACTGGACGCACTGTCCGTAATCATCCGAGACGCAGACGAGCAGCCCCCGTGGATGCTCATGTATGCTGATGATATTGCGCTAGCGGACTCGGATAAGGGGCGGCTTGGAAGGCGTGTAAATGCGTGGAAAGAGTCACTTGAGAACGGCGGTTTGCAACTCAACGTAGCGAAGACCGAATACTTGGCTAGCAATACCACAGATCCCACACCTGTCTGCGTAGACGGTCACATGGTCGAGCGGACAGACCAGTTCAAGTACTTGGGATCTGTGCTTCACGAGTCCGGCGACATCGATTGTGACGTCAAGTCCCGCATTTCGGCAGCTTGGGCCAAGTGGCGAGAGGTAACTGGTGTCATCTGTGACCCGAAAATGCCGGTTAAACTGAAGGGACAGGTCTATAAAACGATCATTAGACCTGTCCTTTTGTATGGTAGTGAGGCGTGGCCATTGCTTGAGCGACATAAGCAGGAGCTGCGTGTCACGGAGATGAAGATGCTGCGCTGGATGTGTGCAGTGACGCGAAAAGACCGCGTCAGAAACTCCCGCATCAGGGGCAGCCTTCATGTCCGAGACATTGCAGACAAACTGCAAGAATGCCGCTTACGGTGGTACGGCCACGTTCTACGGAAACCGGCTAGTTACGTGGGAAACAAATGTCTTGCTATGGCGCCTCCGCCCGGCCGCGGCAGATTGGGAAGACCCAAGAAGTGCTGGCTTGACGTTGTAAGATCGGATATGCGTGCTAATGGCCTCACTACACGGGATGCCGAAGATCGTGCGAAGTGGAGACGTAAAAGTAGGAAAGCGGACCCCGGGCTCTCGAGAGAGATGCAACCGGGAACAACGCTCGGATGATGATGATGATTTAGATAGCTAAATCTTCTTCTTTTTCCTTCCCTTTATCCCACCGTTATTTAGGGTCGGGTCTCCTCACTTCCTTACAGCTCCATGTTGATCTGTCTTGAGTTGTCGTTATTGCCAATTTGACTTGCTTGAGGACTCTCGCAATATTTTACCACCAGGTCGAAGGCCTCTATTTCTCTATTAGAGCTTTTTCTCTATTTCAGCTATGTGATATATTTAGATAGCTAAACAACTAGAATAAAATTTTAATAATTCATAATAAATAATAATTCTCTGAACAACACACAGCGCCATCTAGCCCCGTGGTAAGCGACCAAAATATAAATAATATTTTAATAAATTAGGCTATTTTTCATAGCGATAATGAATAACAATATTTTATTATTTAAAATAATTGAATTAGTTCACCACGCAACCGGATGGATTCGGAACTAGTCTAAACCCGACGGGTTACCAGCAACAGCTAGTTAACTATAAATTGGGGTAGGTACCTACAGTTTGGTACTTACAAGTTTTCACAAGAGTGCAAATTCGCCCATATCTTATTATTAGTGATGCGCCGAGTACCAGTTTTACCGAGTAACCGAGTATTACTCGGTTCAAAATTTACCGAGTCGAGTACTCTGCCGAGTTACTCGGTTCATTTAAATAACCGCGAAAACAAGTTGAAACGCGCTCCAGACGACGTGCGACAGGCGAGGCGACTCGAAGCAAGCAGGTTTTCTTCTTTACTAGCTGCGCCCGCGGTTCATAATCATCATCATCCGAGTGATGTTCCTGATGGGAACATCTCATCATCAACACTCTCGGGAGCCCGGAGTCCGCTATCCTACTTTTACGTCTCTACTTCGCACGATCTTTGGCATCCCGTGTAGTGAGGCCATTTGCACGCATATCTGCTCTCTCGCCGTCAAGCCAGCCTTTCTTGAATCTTCCCAATCTGCTGCGGTCGGGCGGAGGCGCCATAGCAGAACATTTGTTCCCTACGTAACTAGCCGGACCATCGTAAACGCCATTCTTTTATGGTCATTGGCCATTCTTCTCGGGCATGAAGGCTGCCCCTGATGCCGGAGTTTCTGACGCGGTCTTTTCGCGTCACTCCACACATCCAGCGCAGTATCTTCATCTTCGTGAAATTCAGCTCCTGCTTATGTCGCTCAAGCACTGGCCACTATCACTATCGTACAAAAGGACAGGTCTAGTGATCGTTAAATACACTTGTTCCTCTTAGTTCAACCGGTATTATGGGGTCGCAGACGATACCAGTTACCTCTCGACACTTAACCCAAGCTGCCGAAACACGAGACTTGACGTAGCAACCGATGTCGCCGGACGCAGGAAGCACAAATCCCAAGAACTTAAACTGGTCTGTCCGTTTGATCATATGACCGTCTACACAGGTGTGCTATCTACATACATGCACAAAGAAGGGTGATCCGCCGGGAAGAAGGGTGGGTGCAGTCGGAAGACCAGCACTGCTGCTATGTTATTTTACACTAGCAGCAGCATGATACTGAGGCTGCGCCTATTCGGGCAGCGCACTACTCTCTACGTATATTTTGTTATTATCTTTATTGTGTCCATAATGTTATTTACTTTTTATTTTTCTTGTTATGTAGTTGTGTGCTTGTTTGAATAAATCTATTAGGGTTCCGTACCTAAAGGTAAAAACGGGACCCTATTACTGAGACTTCGCTGTCTGTCTGTCTGTCTGTCTGTCTGTCTGGCCGTCCGTCCGTCCGTCCGTCCGTCTGTCCGTCTGTCCGTCTGTCCGTCTGTCACCAGGCTGTATCTCATGAACCGTAATAGCTAGAAGGTTGAAATTTTCACAGAAGATGTATTTCGGTTGCCGCTACAACAACAAATACTAAAAACGAAATAAAACAATTATTTAAAAGGGGCTCCCATACAACAAACGTGTTTCAAAAATAACAAGGAGTCGAGTCAGGACAGGAAGAAGGACAGGAGGACAAATCGAGTTGGTCATGGAATTCAAAATGGCTGCCCTATCTGTCAAATATACTAGTCTGCCTTACTTACCAAAGAGTTTATTTTATGTTTCAGATTTTCTTTGTGCCAAGGTTTTTTTTTTTTCAGTGATTCGGTCGTTTGATGGGAGTAAGAATCGAAGATAAATATTTCATATTTTCCTATAAAATTTAAAAATTGGTTGTTGTAAACCATTTTAGGGTTCCGTATCCAATTGTGATAGTGGTACGGAACCCTTTGTGCGCGAGTGTCGCACTTGCCCCGTTTTTTTTTTTCTTTCTTCTTTCAAAGTGGCCATAGCCACTTTGGGCGTGTAGATAACGGGTCCTTTAAGAAGACCGAACTAGCGTTTGAGGACACGATCTGTCTAAAACAGATCCGATTGACCGATGATCCGATGACGATTGCTCTTGGGAGTAACCTGACGGTACAGCAACCCCTTATCAGGCGTAATCAGTGGCAGAAGTCCTTGATTCGGAAGGAGTTCCGATGTCTGCACCTCTTTATACTGCTTATTTAGCAGCTCGTGGGAATATGAGCGCCATCTCTCCTTCACCGCGAGGTCCTCGTATAGCAGGTTGCCATCGGGAATTTTTACACAGCGGCACTTGGATATATCCTGCGCCGTATAGATCCCAGAACATGCCTACTTATAAATAAGCTTCTGCACCTCAGACGTTTCCAACTTATCGTACAGTGACTGTCAGTGGTGCTGTCTGTCCCTGGCTACTGTTCTTTTTGCGGCACGTTTGGCGGACCTGAACACGTCGCGATCTTCAGGAGAGTTGGACGCTTGCCATTTTACTAGCTTATGAGTCGATATACAGTTCTTTAGCTCTGTACCTTTGTGTTAAATTTCATCTAAATTGGCGACTCGATTGAGCGTGAAAGAGGAACAAACAAATACACAAACTTTCACACTAAGTTAAGAAGCCAAAGCAGTACACAGATGAAATCCTACACAGATATATATATCTATACTAGCTGACCCGGCAAACGTTGTTTTGCCTTATAAATTATAGATAGTAGCCGATTCTCAGACCTACTGAATGCGTATGTGAAGTTTGGTGGAGATCGGTGAAGCCGTTTCGGAGGAGTACGGTCACTAACACTGTGACATGGAAATTTTATATATTAGATATATCCGAGTTACTCGGCTCATGAACCGAGTACCGAGGCCGAGTACGAGTAGTAAAAAACTGCCGAGTACCCGAGTAACGAGTACTCGCATCTCTACTTATTATCGTCTGAAGTCAGAACCTTGATGTTTATACACCTAATAGAGACAATAGACGTCACTCTTTGGTTTTGAATTTTAACTCGATACCTCCGTGCGTCCCCGAGCTAATGGATCTTGCTTGACAGACGGACGATCGGACAAACGGACAACAAAGTGAAATTCCTAACAAAGTGGGTTCCTTTATTATCTTTTGGGGTACTGAACCCTAAAAAATGAAAATTTTAAAATTATCCGAAGAAGGCAACTAAATTTGGATATTATTAATGGAGGGTAAACGCCGTTGATCAATTATTTTATTAGTTATTAGATAAATAAGTTAAGAGAACAATAAGGCTACGTCGGCACAGCGATTTTTTAACGCGCGTTTTTGTTCGCAATTCTATAACATCAATCTTAATGAAGTAACCGCACAGGCGGTAAAAAATTGCCCGCATTTTCTATGCTTAAAATGCAGAATATTATACGCCGAATAAAAATTCGCGCGGTGAAAAATCGCTGTGCGGACGTAGCCTAATTTATAATTATAGATCACAACGTTTATTCATTTTTACAGTACATGTTTTTTGTCATCTTTCTGATCCATTCTAAATAATAACTGGTGTCTGTGTAAACGATTAAGCTTCTTGATCTTGAAGGGTTCTTATACGATACGAGACCTATTTGTATGTAGCCGTTAACCACAAGAGCAGAGCCAGAGTCGCCTCTGAAAGAAAATATTTACCTAAGACTAATAGGCCTGTAATGCTTTGTATGTTAGGAGAAAAATATTTATGGTCAAAATTCATATTCAATTTAATTTAAAAGAATACGAGTGCAATTTGCATCAATTTTGCAGAAAACCGTAGCGTTAAGAGGACAGTCTACCTACTCTTTTCTCCATAGAAACTTTACAAACGTAGTCGACTGTTTCCTCCCTGGATAAAGATATTAGAAAAAAATATGTTTATGCCATAAGTCTTATAGAGTGCGTTTCATCTTTAAATTCCTATGCCGTCATGTTGGTAGCAAAACAAAAAAGTGCAAAATACAAAAAAATTAATGTGCTACCGGGATTTTTTTGAAAAGAATGAATGAACGAATCGTCCTGTATTCAAGGTTTAGGGTAAAGCACATTCAAGATATTAAGGCAAGAGTTTTTTGTTTTGCTACCAACATGACGGCATAGGAATTTAAAAATGAAACGCACTATATCAGCCACGATCATGCCCCTACGTTTTGATTTTTTTCATTTTCTTTTTTTTTTAATTTCTATTCTAATTAGAACTCAACCAATTCAACTTACTTACTTAAACAGGTAGCACAATGGATGGCCTTATCGCTTAAAGCGATAGATTTTTAGAAAACTTACGCAGAAGGGAATTGTTGATTGTTGAACCATGCACAAAATTTTCCTGCTGTGAGTTTTCCGTAAACCTCCTCGCATTTATTTTTATTCACCAATTTCTGTGTTAAATGCTTAAGTTGATCTATCAAAGCTGGTTTATTTTCCTGAAAAATAATACTTTTTAATAGCAAAAACATACAGCTAATACAGAACACAATATAGGTAGAAAATAAATATATAAAGTGTAGGTACCTACATCAACTAAACCCCATCCTGCAACTTCAGCTTCGTCAATAGGTGGCGGGTTCTTCATCAAAGCTACGCGACTCGCCACTGCGTTCAATGGTATCCTGTTTTTCACTCTGACTAGTCCAATGTCGTTAATTAAGGTATCCTTGTTAAAACGCTCATGATGCTCATAAAACTGACCTATTGTTCTGTGACCTTTATTAGTAAATGAATGGCCTGCACTTATAACAATTGTGAGTGTGTTTCTACATTGAAGGCAATGTGCAGCTGTCAATAAAATATCTTGGTTTAAAATTGAGGATCCACAAATCCATGTACTGGTATTAGGGCCAGAGCAAGTTGGTTCGATATATGCGCAGTATGGGAATTGCTCTATGCTAGCGAGTTCGCCTCCTACTATGTAGCCCTCCATATTATGGCACGGTATTCTAACGACGAGGCATAATATAACCACACATTGCGCTTCAAACATAGCAAAAAAGAATTATTACGAAATGATTGAAACTGCTTATCGATAGGTTCAATTGATTGTTTTTAACATTTCATTTATTATCCTATTAAACCCAGCGATAAAACGAAGTTAATTATATGCCTGTAAAATTACAACCAGTCATGGGTAAGTACTCACGAAATAGTCCATCATATCATCGCTGCGATCAATTTCATAGGATTTTCAGTTTTGTAATAATTTCCATAGATTTTTAGACGCAAATAAGAGCGCGTCCCTTAAATAAAAACCTACGCGAAGATTCGATAATATTTAAGAAGGGCCGAGGCGACTATTAGGTAAACTGGGTTTAAGTTATCAGATTAACTATTGCTAAGCAGCTTTAAGGGACAGTCTACCTACTCTTTTCTCCAAACAAACTTTACAAATTTTAATGTAGTCGACTGTTTCCTCTCTGGATAAAGATAGTAGAGAAAATATGTTTATGCCATAAGTCCTATATCAGTCATGACCATGCCCCTACGTTTTGTTTTTTATTTTATTTTGTATAATTTACAATTCTGAATTTTATTTCTATTCTAATCTGGAGGCACGGCAGTGCCCCCGCCAAGTCGAGCAACAAAGCGGCACGGCTGTACCATTCTTTTCTCGAAGCAACTCAGGCCATTTTCGACCTCCTATATAACTTCGTTGTGAATAAAACTAGAAACCTGAATTTTCGGTAACCAAGCAGGCATTGTATAAAGGATGGTACATTTAGATTTTCATTTAATTTGAACCAGTAGTTTAAAAATTATAACTAGTCAGTTTCTTATTTTTGTTAATTTTGTCACTCACTGACTGACCGATCATCAAAATTCAAAAGGCACTTCTAGCAGACATAGAAGCTTCTAATTCAAAATACAACTAGTGTTTAGTGTATACATTAAGGGAAAATTTAGTGTATACATTAAGGGTATACTTAGAGATGTTGGGATTCTAGGACTAAAACAAAAAGAAATGAGATCCCATCAAAAACATGCTTGTAAAAAAAGCAAGTCTCGCAACTCAGTTCTTCTACCGTAAAAAGTTGTGAGATCCATGTATGTTATTCCAAGTCGGGGACATTCTGTCTCAAGTTATTATTACGTAATTAGCTAATCTAACAACATCTTATAGAGACCACCTGTTTTGGGAGATATTTAAGTCATACGGTCTTCCCCCGTATCCGATCTTACCTGACTATACTATAAACGACTATTATTTATATAATAAACATAATTAAATGAATCATTAATTCAAAATAGATCTGAACGTTTATTTAACTAGGCAGTATAATACTTTTGTCTTCTCCTTAATCCAATCGTAATAATAACTGACGTCAGTGTAAACGACTAAGTAGTTTGTTATTTTGGATTTCTTGTATGACACGAGACCTATTTGTATGTAGCCATTAACCACCAGAGCGGAGCCGGAATCACCCCTGAAAGTAGGTATATATTTATAATATTAAACGTGTTTTTATTTCAGACTATAGTCTGACGTTATATTGCTTGTATTGGACATTAAGGTAGTCGCACATTTAACAGCAACATTTTACAATTCATTGTATGTAATGATGTGAAACCTCGCATGTTTCACCCGCACCGCACTTTACGAATTGCGGCGCATACAATGAATTCTACAATGCGGCGAGTGCGGCGCGTGCGTTGCTAAAAAATGTGCGATCACCTTCAGGAATATGTGTCTAATCGATGACTATGCTATTGGTCTAAATTTAAAGAAAGAATTATAAAACAATAACTCTTTCCTACTCCTACTAAAAGCCAAGATATAACATCCGCACCAAGGGAAAGTACACATATTTCGGTCTCACCTTCGCTTAATGTAGGAGTTCCCAAACTTATATTGTCTACCGCCCACTTTGAGAAGTAAGTAATTATTTTTAGCGCCCCCCTTTTTTCACCTACACTATATTTTAAAAACCACTATAACTTCAAATGAAATTAATTATTGTAAGCTATATTGAACAGGGTTAGTTTCAGCAATTTCTTAATTAAATTTAATTGATGTTCACATGTTGTAGTCGAGAGCTCAGTAGGTGTCTAAGAGTACGAGTCCTCCTAGCTAGATGAAATTACAAATCGCCCCCTAAGCCTCTACACAACTCTCCCATTTTTTTTCTGTGTGTCTTACCGCCTTCCTTTGGGCCTGCAGCGCCCACAGGGGGCCCACTATTGCCCACTTTGGGAACCCCTGGCTTAATGCGATAGATGGCTAGAAAACTTACCCAGAAGGATATTGCTTTGTGTCAAGCGCTGCACATATTTTTCCTGCTGAGATTTTTCCATAAACCTTCTCGCACTCGTTTTTTGTCCACACTGTCTGTTTTAAATACTTTAATTGATCTATCGTAGTATCTTTGGCCTGAAAAAAAACTTTTTTGTTTATAAAGAGTTACTGATAGACCACAAAATATCCTATACTACAGTAAAAGTTAATGAGTATGTATGTGTGTGTGTGTTTGTTACTCAATCACGTAAAAACCGCTGAACCGATTATCATGATACTTGGTTTGTACATAGCTGGAAACCTGGAATAACACATAGGCTACTTTTATCCTGATATTCCCACGGGATCGGGACTCACGCGGGTGAAACTGCGGGACGCAGCTAGTAGAAAATAAACGTATAAAATGTAGGTACATCAACCACACCCCATCCAGCAACTTGAGCTTCTTTAACAAGCGGCGGATTCCTCATCAAGGCTACGCGACTCGCCATGGCGTTCAACGGCACCCTGTTTTTCATTCTGACCAGTCCTATGTCGTTATCCATTTTCTTATCCACATATTTTTCATGATAAACGTAATAAAGTCCTCTAGTTCTGTGACCTCTGGTTTTCTGAGAACTGGCTGCATTTATACTTATTTTGATTGCCTCAGTACAATCGCTGAGGCAATGTGCAGCTGTCAATACAATGTCTTGGTTGACAATCGAGGCTCCACAATTCCATGACATTTTTTTGGCGTCAGTGCAACGGACACTTAGAAATGCGGTGTATGGGAATTGCTCTATGTTAGCGAGTTCGCCGCCCACTATGTAACCCTCCATATTGCTTCTGCACTGTATTGTAACAACGAAGCTTAATATAACCAAACATTGCGCTTCAAACATTGCAACAAAAATGAAAAATAATCTGGACAATAATTACGAAATAATTAAAACTGCTTATTACTTGCTTGATTGCATCAATAGGTACCTAATTAACGTATTAGCCTATTAAATGCAGCTTTGAAACAATAATACTTAATTTAGTGCCTGTAAAATTACAGTCAGTTATGGGAATAGGTAATCATAACACCTTTCGTAATGTATACCTTATTAAGAACCTTATTAATAAACGTGGAGTAAGGTCGGAGTAGTTTTACCACTTTTTGTTGCTGTCTGTCAACTTTGAAAGTTCTTGTCACGGAAAAAGACAAAGCGTGTTCTCACTACTCCAACCTTACTCCACGTTTATTAAAAGCTGTCTAGTGTGAAAGTTTTGGGGTTGTTCTAATTTCTTTCATAAAAATTTTATACGTATTTTGGGGTGCTGAATACAATTCGATTCTTCAATGTTGCGTCACGAAATTTTGTCCGCAAACCTCAAATTCGTATTCAGCACCCCAAAATACATATACCTAAAGTGAAAGTTACCATATCTACCCTAGTACATAAAAACAATACCACTGTAGTATAAGTTCAATAGCTAGGTACGGCCAAAAGTGGCCATTATGCTGACTGCATTTCCCCGCTGAACGGCATTCATTTATCGCCAAATAAACACCTTAGTTACTTAGTTTATAGTTATTAAGTTCATGTTTTTATATTTATAACTAGCTGCGTCCCGCGGTTTCACCTGCGTAAGTCCCGATCACGTAGGAATATCGAGATCAAAAGTAGCCTCCTAAGTATGTTACTCCTCGATAATATAGCTTTCTCTTGCTGAAAGAATTTTTGAAATCAGTCCAGTAGGGTTTGATTTTATTCATTACAAACATACAAAAATACAAATCTTTCCTCATTATAATATTAGTGTAGAAGTACGTACAAAATAAGAATCCTAATTAGCCGGGTTACAGAAGACTTTACATCTCATCAGGTTATTAAGTTATTACTTACGACAAATAACCAACGTTGGTCGATTGTTATTTGAAATTAAGAGGAGTATATACGCCAACGACCTTGAAACTGAAAATCCCTGTCGGGCTCATCGAAAATTGTTGATTATTTCATGACGGAATGTCGTAGAACTTTTTTTTGTGCACAGATTGTAGGTGACATTGTTTCCTATATTTTGGTGTAGTTTTAAGACAAGAACCTCCTATTGGTGCAAAGCCTATCCAAATTTTAGACAAAAAATGTCTGATTTGGCTAAAATCTCCATAGGCTTCAATACATTTAGACATATTTGTATGGAAACTGCACTAAAATATCGGAAACAATGTCGCCTACAATCTGTACACAAAAAAAAGTTCTACGACATTCCGTCATGAAATAATCAACAATTTTCGATGCGCCCGACATGGATTTTCAGTTTTTCAGAATAGGGCCCTTAAATTCATTTTTCGGTTTTAATCGCGTTGTATTTATTTAGCATTGTTTCAACGCTCAACGTTTCGAGATTTGCAAATTAAAACCGACAAATGATAAATGTTAAAATATTATTTATTAAATATGTATTTAACGATTATTATTTATTAGAATAAACAGAATTAAAGAAAACAATAATTCATTATAGGTTAGTTACGTTTATTTATTTTTGCAATATAATAATTTTGACATGTCCCTGATCCAGTGGTAATAGTAACTGACGTTCGTATAAACGATTAAGTTGGTTGCTACTGAAGGTATTTTGTATGATACGAGACCTATTTGTATGTAGCCTTTAACCACCAAAGCGGAGCCAGAATCCCCCCTGAAAGGAAATATTTAGACTAATTACTAGTGGGTCCCTAATGCTTTTATTTGACCTTTCATAAAATCTAATTCAATTCAATTTTAAGGAATGAGAGTGCAGTCTCGTTAATTTCTCAAAAAAAAATTGCGTTATTATAGTGATTTTGGTACTGCTGTGCTGCGTTTCTTAATTTCACCAGGAGACTGATTTTTGCTCAAGCAAAGCAATGAATCACTGATGAAAATGTGACCACTGTTAGGCAACTTATTGTTGAAAACCGACGTATCATGAAGGCATTCGTGGACATCTGGAGATTGTTATGAGCCAAATACAAAAGATTTAACAATAATTTTAAAAGTCACCTTGTTGCCGTTGGATTCCTCACGAACTCACCCCAAAACAACAACGAGCTCTAGTTGATTGGTGAAAAAAAATGTTATTGAAGTATGACCACGGCCGTTCAAATCTTAGATTAAAACAAAAAACTAAAGATACGGTACCTAGTCTCGGAAAATGAGACGATAAGACTGCATCTAGCTGACGCACTAGCCTC
Source organism: Idaea biselata (assembly GCA_958496205.1). Taxonomy (NCBI): domain Eukaryota; kingdom Metazoa; phylum Arthropoda; class Insecta; order Lepidoptera; family Geometridae; genus Idaea; species Idaea biselata. The sequence continues at coordinate 18,431,328 of OY292397.1, forward strand.
AGTCGTATGTCGAACCGTTGCCGCGTGAGCACGTGCTGTCACTCTTTTTGACATCCATAAGAATGCCTTTTTGCTTATTTACAAAGCCTGAATCATTCTTTAAGACAAATATTTTAAATACAATAATTTCATGAAAATACATGTAGGTAAATAGTAGTATATATAATAGCATAAATACTTCTAGCTCATTTTTCGAATACGCAATATTAGAATATACCGTATCCACTATTTTTGTTTTCATCTAAGGTTTAAATCTATTACTATTATAAAGCGGAAAAGTTTGTTTGTTTGTTTGAACGCGCTAATCTCAGGAACCACTGGTCCGATTTGAAAAATTATTTCGGGGTTGGATAGTCCATTTATTGAGGAATGCTGTATATGTAGCGTAGGCAAAAGGATGATTGCGTTTTTTTTCTCCAAATCAGGTCCTGTCTGCACAGTTCCACTTGAGGAACAAAAGACAGTTAACGCTGAGTGATAGGTACACCACCATTTGTTTCAAAGTGTCTGTGAAAAATATGGTGGAAGCGACAACAAAGTCACATCCATTTGCACCATGACAAAGCTTCGGCGCACACCGAGATGAAAACAAAGACATTTTTGGCTTCTGAAAAGGTGGAGCTCGTGACTCATTCCGCACACAGTGCAGACCTAGCATCATGCATTTTTTTTTATTAATCCAAAAATAACAGATTTAATGAGTAAAAGATTGACTGACTATACTGCTATTTATTTGAAAAAATAAAAGGGAAGTTTGTGATTTTACACTATCGAGAAAAAAATTAGGAATCTTGCTTTTCCATCATACATGACCTTTTAAATCTCCTGAAGTTTAATGCGTATCGTTTTTAAAACTGATATTTCAGATTAATCTACCCTTCGTTTCGGCGTTTCAGTTTCTATACCCGAGGTGTGTCTAACAGACCATCTCAACATCTTATGCTTAAATGTCCGTCCCACACTTCTACCAAATTTAATGGCTCTTTCACAATTAACGCAGTGCGGCTATGGAACAATCTTCCACAAGGTTCGAGCGAGTCCATCTCTCGATGTTTTTAAGAAAAGAGTGAAGGAGCACTATTTGTCCTCTCTGTAGGTATATTTTATTTTATGTATTTATGTATGTTTGTGTGTATTAATATTATATATGTATGTGTATTATGTTTATTTACATTTATATATGTCTATGTGTATTGTATATTTACTATTTAGGTATAAGTATGGTTTTCTTATTTTATTGCATTTTAGTTTGATTGTGTAGGGATTTGTAAAATTTGTACTTTTTCTTTTCTCCTTTGTCTCTGTACACTTTATTACCTTCCTTGATTGCTATTTCCTTTCACCTGAGGTCTATCGGCAGAGAACTCTGTATATAGGGTTAGATTTACCTAAGTATTAATTTATATTATGTCTTTTATTATTGTGTTTCTTGTGTACTGAATTATTAAATAAATAAATTAATTTTAAAGTTAGCCGTCCGAGAAAAAACAGTTCTAGGAGTACTGCAGAGGCTTAACAGGAAGGCAAAACCGTTTGGCAAAACAGCTGTTAATAACATACATTAACAGCTGTTGCAAAGCATAGTTTCTGCCCTGTTTACAGACATAAGTAACTCTTTTAGAATAGATGGGATGAAAACATAATTAGGTAACTTAAATGTAGATCGCGACTGCAATGCAGGAGGTTGCGGGTTCGATTCCCGCCGGGTGTATTTATGCTTAAAAAATAAATATTTGTGTCTGGTCTGGGTGTCCCTCTATGTATAATATGTATGTATTTACAAAAGAAAAATAAATATAAGTATTATATCCGTTGTCTAGTCACCGTAACACAAGCTTAGTCGCTTACCACGGGGCTAGATGGCGCTGTGTGTTGTTCGGAGAATTTATTTATTTATTTATAGATAGCACAATGAGCGCCCTTGTCGCATAAAGCGATAAATGGTTGGAAAACTCACCTAGAAGGATATTGGCGATCGTCAAGCGATGCACATAATTGTCCTGCTGTGATTTTTCGAAAATACTTCTCGCATTGGTGTCTTTTCCACACTGTTTGTTTTACATGCTTTAGTTGGTCTATAACGGATTCTTTAATTTCCTGAAAAATAATCACCAAAATATTTACAGATACTTATAGTATCTAAAACACAAAATTTGGAAAACAAACGTATAAAATGTACCAACATACATCAACTACACCCCATCCTGCAACTGCAGCTTTATTATCCAGTGGCGGATTGCTCATCAAAGCTATGCGACTCGACCTGGTGTTTAATGGTATCCTTTGTCTTACTCTGATCAATCCCAGGTCGTTTTCGTTCGTGTAGATGTTGTAATCTTCATGAAATATATAGAACAGGCCCGTTGTATGGTAACCTCTGTCTCTATATGAATTGCCCGTACTTACACTGATTCTGAGTGACCTTTGACAATCGTTAAGGCAATGTGCAGATGTCAATATAATATCTTGGTTCAAAATTGAGGATCCACAAAACCAAGCTCTTTGTGTGATAGTGCATGTTACACTAATATATGCGCAGAATGGAAAATCCTCTATGTTTGCGAGTTCACCTCCTACTATGTAGCCCTCCATATGGCACCGTATTGTAGCAACGAGGCATAATATAACCACACATTGCGCTTTAAACATGGCAAATAAACCTCTAGAAAAATCTTAAGAAATGATTAATGTTTAATTGCTTATCGTTTAGGTTAATTTGATTGCTTTCAATTAGGTAATTACATTTTTAGCTGTATCCTATAGCTATGAAATAGTAGGAATCTTGTGATTAAAAACTTTAACCCCGTAATGAGCCCCAGACGATGGAACGTCTCATGAGTAGGTGGTGCCCGAAAAAAATCGACCAAAAAAGTGGCACGACCGTACCACCCTTTTCTCGAAACAGTTCAGGCTATATTCGACCTCCTACAACTTCGTTATGAATAGAACTAGAATTCTGAATTTTAATTGAAATTCCATTAATATCGGTAACCAGATCTATCCATATTTTAGGATCCACAATTATATGTCTAAATTAACGGCGGAAGAACCGCAGGCCAAGACAACGTTTCCTCATATTCTTCTTTACATTTTTCATCAACTTTTCTCGGCGTGCTAGGAAACGTTCTGTATGGGATGATTATCTGCTATTTGACCATCGACTATAAATCACTAAAGCACCACATAGCATAGTGTACCTACTGCTGCAATGAGATGCCATAACAGAGTATATTTCATGTTAACTAAGTCAGTTGTGCTGCAAAAATATTAATTGCTAATTGGCTTTTAAAAACTGTAGAGGCAAATCAATATCGGTTTTAAGGGCCCTATACTGAAAAACTGAAAATCCATGTCGGGCGCGTCGAAAATTGTTGATTATTTCATGACGGAATGTCGTAGAACTTTTTTTTGTGTACAGATTGTAGGCGACATTGTTTCCGATATTTTAGTGCAGTTTCCATACAAATATGTCGAAACGTATTGAAGCCTATCGACATTTTAGCCAAATCAGACATTTTTTGTTTAAAATTTGGATAGGCTTTGCACCAATAGGAGGTTCTTGTCTTAAAACTACACCAAAATGTAGGAAACAATGTCACCTACAATCTGTGCACAAAAAAAAGTTCTACGACATTCCGTCATGAAATAATCAACAATTTTCGATGAGCCCGAGAGGGATTTTCAGTTTCAAGGTCGTTGGCGTTGATACTCCTCTTAATGGATTCCGGAGTAAAAAGTAAGAATCAAGTGAGAAGTAAGTAAGTTCTTATTTAGAATTCGACCGTGCACGTGTGCCCACCTACTTGTTGCTAAATAGCCAAGATACAATATTTAAATGATTCCATAATTCTAAAAGAGACAATATTTTAAGATTTTTGGAATATTATTATATTATATTCGAGTTCGTATACGAATAGATTTTGGCCGTTACAGGCGTATGTGAATTTAAAATAAAGTTGCATAAAATGGTAGCTACAATTGACTCACTACTCCAAAAGGCAGCACACTTAATATACCTCCGGAAAACAGGAAAAGGCAGGTAAATCGATATGATTCAATTGTTACAGGGCACATGGATGTTTTACTGAAATAAACTTTATAATTAAACGTCTTTCCCGTCTTTCACATTCTTTATTGGTGCGATGAGTACGTACCTACTAAATAATGATGCGAAAAATCCGAATTATCCGGATACAGAAGGCAACTAAATCCGAAATTTTTTTGCGATGGTTAACCGGCGTCGGTCAATTATATTATTTACTAAATAAACAGAATTCAAGGAAACAATAATTTAAAATTGATTTTAACGTTTATTTAACAAAATTATTGCAATATAATAATTTTGTTATCTTCTCAATCCAGTGGTAATAGTAACTGACGTTCGTATAAACGATTAAGTTGGTTGCTAATAAAGGTATTTTGTATGATACGAGACCTATTTGTATGTAGCCTTTAACCACCAAAGCGGAGCCAGAATCCCCCCTGAAAGGAAATATAAACCTTTGCGTTAATGTTGTAATTTTAGGACTGCTGGGCTGCGTTAGAATATGGATATTTTAACAAATAAATGTTTCCTTAATTTTATGCTCTAAACTTGTCTACTGCAAATATTCTAGATCTAGAATATAAGGGAAATATTATATGTATTATATTCTGGAATTCTATTTTTTCGAAAATTGCTTTTATATGAAGAAAGACTCTGCTAGCCAGGTCAGGCGGGTCGAGTTGACTGGATAACTAAGACTTCCAAGCAAGATACACAAGTTCTAATCTCGTCGCAGCTGTAATATTTGAGGACGCGTTTTTTTATTTAAAATAGTGTTTCTTTATGTAACTCTTGGAGAGATTAAGTTTGTCATGTCACACCATATACACTAGAATAGGTAGGAATAAAAATAAATATAGCACAATGTGATGGGCTTATTTGTCTCATAAAGCGATAAATGGTTGGAAAACGTACGTAGAAGGATATTCGGTTCTGTCAAGCGATGCGCATAACTTTCCTGGTGTCATTCTTCCATAAATCTTCTCGCAGTTGTATCTTTTCCAGATTCTCTGTTTCACATGCTTTAATTGTTGTATCACGGTATGTTTAGTTTCCTGAAAAATATAGGTACTTTTCATCATCAAAAAGTATGACCCCCAAAGTATAGAAAATAAATGTATAAATTAATATAGGTACATCAACCACACCCCATCCTGCAATTTCAGCGTCCTCAACTTGCGGTGGATTCATCATCAAAGCTATGCGACTCGCCATGTTGTTAAATGATACCCTGGTCCTCATTTTGATCAGTCCTAGGTCATTATCCATAGTGCCTTTATTGAAACGTTCATGAAAAACATATAACTGAGCCGTTGTCATGCGCCCTCTGTTCATATATGAATTGCCCAAACTTATACTCATTTTCAGGGGTATTTTACACTCGTTAAGACAATGTGCAGCTGTCAGTAAAATATCTTGGTTCAAAATTGAGGATCCACAAAACCATGATTCTTCGGTGTCAGTGCATGTTGCTGTAACAAATGCGCAGTATGGGAATTGCTTAATGCTAGCGAGTTCGCCTCCTACTATGTAACCCTCCATACGGCACCGTATTGTACCAACGAGGCATAATGTAACGACATAGTGCGCTTGAAACATTACAATCAAATTGAATATTTGGAGAATATTGCGAAATGATTAAAACTGCTTATCGATCCGGTTTTGATTGCTTTCAATCTTTAATTTATTATCGTATAGCTGTACCCGCGACTACGTCCGCGTTGTTCACCCATTATATTATATACTAGCTGTGCCCGCGACTTCGTCAGCGTTTTTCGAACACCTACCCATCGCTGTGCCTAGGTCTACACTTAAACGAACGACCAGAGAAGTACTGTTGCTGTGCAGAATATAATCATAGCAGAGTCTGTTTAAGTGTGGATTTTGCACAGCGGTTTTATTAACTTGTTTCACGCTCTACAATTTATAGCTATTATATTATACGAAGTAGCCATTGTCGTAAAAATAAAAAAAATCGAAACCGGACTTAAAAAAAGGACAAAGGACAGTGCAACTGACTTATCTGTTATGTAAGCTAAAGTCTATCTGACCTATCTATTTATCTAAGTCGAGCAACTAAACTACATGCAATCTTTTTTTACGTCGGTAATGCGCCTTATGCACCGTCAGGTCATTTAATTTCAAACCAAACATCGCGAAAACGGAAGAAAAATCTAGATTAAAGAAAACAATATATCAAAATATACCAAAATCTTTATTTATTATTGCAATATAAGCTTTTTGATTGCTTCTGGATCCAGTCGACATAATAACTAACGTTCGTGTAAACGATTAAGGTGTTGGATAAGTTAGGTCTTTTGTATGACACGATACCTATTTGTATGTAGCCTTTAACCACCAGAGCGGAGCCAGAATCACCACTGAAAGGAAATATTTTTAGACATATAATGCTTATGTTAGGCGAAATAATGAATCCACGGGATCCTTCGCCTGAGAGGCTTGGGACATGTCATTGAACTAATGTATATACCTACCGATTTGGACACTTTTAAATTTACTTGTAATATACTCCGACGCGGAAGAACCGGACGAAATTAAAAAACCGCCTGTAGGTAAGTAGGTACCTACAGGAAAAAAAGCCCGCCCCGCTGCGTGCCTTATCCGTGTTGACTTTACGGATAAGTGCCTTATCCGTGTTGACTTTACGGATAAGTGCCTTATCCGTGTAAAGTTAACGGATAATTATCCGTTAAGCTTAAAATTCACGGGCAACACTGATACTCTGCAACTTTACCTAATAGCCCATACCTACAGCACACACGTCACCTACAGGTGTGGGCTCTATAGGTAAAGTTGCACCGTCAGTGTCGTCCGTTTATTTTGAGCTTTAAACTATTTCGATGTCGTTTACTAGAATATGTAGGTATCTAGGTAGTAGGTACCTACCTAGAGATTTAAATATTTTATTTTTTTATCTCTAGTCTTGTCTACAGGAATAGTATTTTAAAAGAATAATATATCTTCGAAAACATTTTTGACGTAATTCAACTCTCCTTACCAGGCAGGTCAAGCGGGTCGAGTAGATTAAGTAAGTAAAGTTATGCGCGCCCTGATAAACCGTGGCTGGGCGGCGCGTCGCCATAGCGCCGCGAAAAACCTATGTGACCATCGCTTATTTGTGGAGTTATATTAAAATTATTGGCCAAGACATCGAGTTTCGAGTGCAATTTTAGATGGAGCGATTTTTCTTAGCTAGGTCTTGGATGAAGGAAGAGATAATCCAAATACCACACCACATTAATTGCAATAGCTTGAAGAAAAACATAAACGACTGGAGGTCTTGACGCTTAAAGCAATGGATAGTTGGAAAACTTACACAGTAGGAAATTCGTTTTCCCCAAATGACCCACATAATTGTCCTGCTGATATTGGTCCAATAATCTTCTCGCAGGCTTTTCTGTTCCACACTGTCTGTTTTAAATGCTTTAGTTGTTGTGTCCCGGTCATTTTGGCTACCTGGAAAAAAACACTTTCCCGTCTGCTTAAAAATAACTTTAAGTTAGTTCCCGGCTACTACATTTTTACTGCAGTGGGCCTTGAGACTTTGGGTTGTTGGGGCCCCAGTGCAAGATTGTTCTTGAAGGAGTTGTCGAGGCGTCTGATCGAGGCGACTGGTGATCCCAGGGCTGGTGGTTTTCTGTCTCAGCGAGTTAGTCTCGCTATTCAGAGGGGGAATGCCGCCAGCATCTTGGGGACCATGTCTCGGGAGGGTGTCATCGACGACGGGGTTTTTTTTTTTAGATTTAAGTTTTAGTTTTAGTGTTGTTTGTTTTTTTTTCACCTTTTAATATTGTAATTCTATTTTTGTGTTGTGCTTTATTAAAAGTACTTTAAGTTAATAAAAACTTAAAAGATAATTAGAACTGAAAAGTCAAAAGAACTAGTCCAGTAGGCACGGAACAGCTAGTTTAGTTTAGTTCAGTTGAGTTTTCAGTTTTAATTATCTTGTAAGCTTTTATTTTTTAGTTTTATTAGTTTTATTAAGTTTTTAAGCAGGCGGATTTTCTATTTATTTTTTATTTTACTCTTAGTCTGCATTAAGTTTGTTAATTATTATCATTTGTATTTTAATCACATTCGCATCATTTCATCGAGGGACTTTAAGCTGAGGATTATTGAGTACGTTGCAGTAGTCTCAGTATGAACGGTTGATAAACAACTTTAAATCGTTATAGATCTTAGATGGTGATTTTGAATCAAAAGAACCATTGGACTGTTGAGACCAATCTAACGATACTGTATTTCAGAAACTTAGATCAAAAAATATAAACCGAGAACTGACAGTTTTAAAGAAAAAAACTAAATAAAGAACTGTCAATTTCAAATAATTGTATGGGATTTTTGTTTAAATTTTTGATCTGAGACTCTGAAATAGGGTATAATTAAAGATATTCCTTGAGTGGTTTGGAAGATATAAGGGAATAAAAAATACTACAAACATAAAAAGTTAAACGCAAAATACAGCCTTGCAGCCGGGCCGGGTAAAAAGATTTAGTTAACATAGATTTTTCTTCTGTTTTCGCGATGTTGTATTGAAATTAAAGACATTTTTCGGTTTGAATCGCGTGGTGTTTATTACTTTTAGATAGAAACAGACAGAGACAGTCTATCCTGAAGAAGAGACCTGGAAAGGTCTCGAAACGTTGAGCGTTGTAACAATGCTAGAAGTAATAAATACCACGCGATTCAAACAGAAAAATGTCTTTAATTTCAGATTTAGTTAAGACTAAAAATGAACGTAGAAAATTTAGGTACATCAACTAAACCCCATCCTGCAATTTCCGATTGGTCAACAGGCGGTGGATTCGTCATCAAAGCTACCCGATTCACCCTGTCGCTAAATGGCACGTTGTTTCTCAGTCTGACAAGTGCAATGTCGTTCTCCATGGTTCTTTTGTCATAACGTTCATGAATATAATATGGTTTACCCCTTGACATGTAACCTTTATTTTTATATGAATTGCCTGTACTTAGATTGATTATGGGATCTTCCCCACAACCGTCAATCATAAGGCAATGTGCAGCTGTTAGTACAATGTTTTGGTTCAAAATTGAGGATCCACAATACCATGACTGGGCTAAGGCATTGCAAATTATATTCAAATATCCACAGTATGGAAAGTTCTTTATATTAGCAACTTCGCCACCCACTATATAGCCCTCTATATAACACCGAACTGCAGCAACAAGACTTAATATAACTACACATTGTGCTTTAAACATAGTAAAAATGAGTAGGTATCTGAATATATTAGAAAATTATGATTACTGCTTATCGATAGGTTAATTTGATTGCTTTCAATCCTAGCTTTATTGGCCTATTAAATACAGTAATGAAATTAGTGGGTTTGTTTTGATAATAAAATTCTAGAGTGTAGAAAGGGAATGTGAGGTTGGCACCGCAGAGCTCTGGTGGCGGGTCCTGGGGCGGGTGTGTGTTTCTGGATATGATAGTGTCTTTTCTTTATTTTTTATTAGAAGTATAAAAACTTATTTTAACAGACAGACAGACAGAGTTACTTTCACACTTGTAATGTTGAGGTACGAGTTAGCAACGGGCGACATGAGGCGGCAGCGGACGACGTGTCGCGGCGACTCTACTGCTGGTTTCTATGTATTTCTATGAAATTAGCTACGCTCGCTCGACGACGCGTCGCTAGCTTCGCTACTCGTTGTCCGCCTCATATCGCCCGTTGCCAACTCGTACCTTAACAATACAAGCGTCCTTTAACCTATCTATAGATATAATGGGAGTATCAGGATGAATAGTCACTATTTTTTATCTGCATATTTTATGTTGAATTTATGCTCATGAATTGCTTCCCAATTGCTTCTATCTTCCTATCCTCAGAATATTGCTTCCGTTGTATTCTAAGAGAAACAAAACATTTAAAGGTGTTCGTTCATTCTGATGACACGACGGACGCCTGGCCACCTAGACGTAGTGTTCTAAGCAAAGAAAATAACTGAAATTTATGGCGGCCATTAATTGCTTCTATTTACTTCCTATTCTCAGAATATTTCTTCAATCATATTCTAAAAGAAACAAAACATTTAAAGGTGACCGTTCATTCTGATATCACGCCGACCTAGGCGTAGTGTCGTAGACGCCTAGGTCGGCGTAATGAAAATAATTTAAATTTAATTGCTTTCCAATTGCTTCTATTTACTTCCTAGCCTCAGGATATTGCTTCCATCATATTCTAGAAGACAGAAAATATTTAATAGGCGTAGTGTATTAAAAAATAAAAATAATTGTAGTTCATGGTGGCCATTGACTGCTTCCCATTGACTGCTTGCTAGGTAGACTGTCCTCTACCATTTCGTTTCTACCTATCTTTCCTATAACATTATGTTGAGTGAACGGTACATTTTATATGTAGGTACCAATACTTAGTTGTACAAGTTCCGGCCGTCCCACCTCATTGTTCGATATTCCCTCGACGATGTCCTACCGGTACTGTAACACAGGAAGCCAAACAATACGGTCGGAAGAGAAACTTCGTCAGGAAAAAAAAAATATTTTTAGACGTGTTTTTTTTGGCTAATGAGTTTTTTTTACTTCCGGATTCAGCAAAAAAAGGTAATATATTTCTTTACCAGCAGTGCCCGTGACTTCGTCTGCCTAATCTTCTTCTTCTAATATATAAAATGTCCATGTCACAATGTTAGTTACCGTACTCCTCCGAAACGGCGCGACCGATTTTAACAAATTTTATATGCGTATTCAGTAGGTCTGAGAATCGGCTACTATCTATAATTTATAAGGCAAAACAACATTTGCCGGGTCAGCTAGTTTCTTTATAATATTAGTAGAATTACAAAATCTACTAAATGGTATGTTGGTTGTTGGTTGTCGAAACTAAAGAAACGTTGTCCATTGCAGCTCAACGCGGGAATGCTGCTAGCATTTTGGGCAGTTTTGCATCGGGAACGCTTGGGGATGGGTTATTTTAGTTTTGTTGATTTTTTGTTCTTTGTTTTGTTTAGTTAAGTTTTTTTATTTAATATTTGTTAAGTTGATTTATAATATAATAATTAGAGATGGGCCGACTAGGAGTTCTGCCGACTAGCAGACTAGCCGACTAGTCGGCAATGCAGATCATTATAATTCCCAGATATTTGGGTTAATCATGACCACTCGGCGATTGTTGGTATTTTTGGATAAATTTGCACTTCGAAAGCTGTAACGAAACTTCCAAAAAACGTTGAAATAAAAATAAAAGTTGGAAAAAAAAATTTCATGGAGCTGAGGCATAGTTATGACATTTTAGATGTTTAATGTTAAGATGATGTATGTAGGCTATGACTTGTTTTGTTTACGTTTTTCTGACTATCCACCTTCATACTGTACTATTAATTCAATTAAATATTCAAATCAAATCAAATCAAATCATTTATTGCGAATAAAGGTATACATAGGTCTTACAATAGGTACATATTCGAGAAACACTTTACTCGGCCTTTACATGAGGCATGCAATATTAAGTGATATTAACTATTTTTAAATAAATTAGTCAGTTATAATCAATTACAATGTCAAAATTATTAAATGAGACTACATTATTATGTCATATTATTAAAATTTATCATTTAAATATTTATCAATTTTATAATAACATTTAGTCAAGAGAAACTTTTTCAAACTATTTTTAAAGCTAAGAATATTTTGTTCCCGCAATATACCATCTGGTAGATGATTATATATTTCAGGAATCATTCCAAATACACTTTTGCTAAAAAGAGCAGTCTTATGCTTCCGGAATTTGATTTTGTTTTGATGTCTATTACTGTGTACTCTATCAAATAAATCAGAATGTAGTCTTACAAAGACAGACACTTCATAAATATACATAGAAGGCAGGGTCATTAAATTAAACTTTTGAAAATAGGGTACACAGCTGTCTCTCCGTTTTAGACCAAATATGGCTCTTACACACTTTTTTTGAGCTTTAAACACTTTTATCTTGTCTACAGAATTGCCCCAGAATATGACACCATATCGTAATGTGGATTCCACTTGGCCGTGATAGGAAGTCAAAACAGCTGAAACATGAACAATTTTGTTCAAATGATATAATGCATAAGAAAATTGACTTAACCTTGAACATACACTGGCAACATGTTCCTTCCAGTTTAAATTTCGATCCAACGTAAGGCCTAGAAATTTAGCTGACGCAATCTCATGAACTAAGCAGCCATCAAATTCAATTTTTAGATTTACTTGTCGAGTACCACTATTTGTAAAGGGAATTACGCTTGTCTTTTTTAGGTTGATCAAAAGATTATTTGAGCGTAACCAGGTTACAGCTTCACCAAGCGTAGTATTAGTGTCAATCTCTAGTGATAGGTAATCCTTGGCGGAGAACATAACCGTACTATCATCTGCAAATAGTATCATGGGCTGCTCTATTGATTTGGGGAAGTCATTGATGTAAACAATGAACAGTAAAGGCCCGAGAACGCTACCCTGCGGCACACCGCACTTTACCTGGCGATAATCAGAGAGATAGGTCTTTTCCGTTTTTGTAATTGAGCAAAGCTTTGTAATTTGGGTTGCTTGTTGTCTATTACTTAAATATGACTTTATCAAGGCTAAAGCATTACCCCTAATACCATACATTTCCAGTTTTTGTGTCAGTTTTGTGTGGTTAACATGATCAAACGCTTTAGTTAGGTCCATAAGTAGCGCACATACTTTTCGTCCCTTGTCTAAATCGGACATGACAACCTTTAAAAAACGATATACTGCCAAATTAATACTTTTCTGTCTTCTAAAACCCTGCTGCTCATCTACTAATATGTTCATGCTTTCAAGATAAGAGTAAAGATTTTTATATATACACTTTTCGAATATTTTAGATATTGTTGGTACAAGAGCAATCGGCCTATAACACTGCATGTCTCTTTTATTCTCTTTTTTAAAAATAGGTTTTATGATGGTCCGTTTAAGTTTAGTAGGAAACCATCCGTGAACTAAACATAAATTAATGATATGACTGAGAATGGGCGCTATTATTGGAGCCACTATTTTAAGAACCTTTGTGCTAATACCGTCGTAACCAGTGCTGTTGGTATTCTTTAGCGTTTGTATAATTTTTATTATGTCAAATGGCGTGCTAGGATTCAAAAATATGGAATGAGTACAATTAGGATAACTAGAATTAAGAATTGTATTATTTTTATCATTATTAATGTCAGGTTTAACCTGGTCAATATAAAAATCATTAAACGCATGCGCTATATCACTAGGATTGTCTATAGGTTTGTCATTTACAATTATCTGCGAAATTTCATCATTAGGAAGGTTTGTTCTATTGTTATTTATGACAGTCCATGTAGCTTTAGACTTATTAGGGGCCGTTTTGATGAAGTAATTATTGTGCGATTTTTGTGTCAACTTAATGATACGACTAAACCGTGTCGAGTACATTTTAAATGTTTTCCGTGTTTGTGGATTCTTATCCTTTCTGTATTGCCATAAAAGTTCTCTTTTACGTTTAGAACACAGTTTTATGCCTTTGCTGATCCATTTTGGTCTTTTGTTTGTATTAATTCTTATTTGACGTATTGGAAAACATAAATAATAAAATAAAGAAAAGTTTTCATAAAAAATGTCAAACGCTGTTTCCGGACTATCAGTTTCGTAGGCATCTTTATATGATATAGCTTTAAGGCACTCCATAAACTTTACCATATTTTCATTACTGTAGTCTCTTTTTTCGACATACCAGTATTTTAAAGTACAAAACCTTTTTACAGGGCATGACAGTAGCTGTGATGTATGGTCTGATAAAGCAAAATCAATTACCTGCACTTTACATGACCTAAAATTATGTAAGATATTATCTATACAAGTACCACTACTTAGACGTGTAGGTTGTTTAACTGCAATTTTAAGATTATGGTTTTTAGAGGTATGTTTAAATTGTTTCTCATGCGAAGTTTGTTTTAATAGATTGATGTTGAAATCCCCACACACTACAGTTTTTTTATTCAATTTATTTAGTTCATGGAGTATTGAGTTAAAGGATTTAAAAAATTGTTTGAACTCAGAAGACAATTTTCTGGGAGGTCTGTATATACACGCTATAATCATGTTATGTTGCACAAGTTCAATTGCACAACATTCCAAAAGCCCAGGTACACTAAGCTTGTTTATTGCTGATAATTGTTTAAAATGATGCTTATTATTTACCAATATACATGATCCACCTTTTGAATTTTTACGTGGACAAACCGAGGCTAATCTATAATTTGTAACATTTAGTCGAGGGATATCTATTTCTGTCATATTGTGCTCAGTAACACCGATAGCATCTACCATGATTCCCCCATCCAACAAAGCATCGATAGTCACAGAAAGAGAATCTGACTTATTGATTAAGCCATCTATATTTTGGTGCAGTACATGTATGAAGTTAGAAACGAAAAAATGTTTTTGAAGGGTTTGTAGAATTAGATTCAGAAGCTACGTAACTGTCAGGCTGTGCCAATTCATGTTCAATGTCATAATCAATATTATTCATTACATTTTCATACATGTTTTTGATACCAGAGCCATTGATTTTCCCAGTATCGTGTGAGAACATGTCAAATGTAAGAGTTCTGTTTACATCAAAAAAATATGCATAGTCATTATTGTGTAGTTCCAAATAGAGTAAGTTATTAAACATTTCAACTCGATAGTTAAATATTGGCGCTCCTCGAATATAAGTCGGTGCACACAGAATTATATTAGTATGGGAAAGTTCTTTCAGAGACATTCTGATGTCGGTTATTAATTCTATATAATTTGAATTTTGTTTAAAATCTGATTCGCCAATTATTACAATACAATAATCCTGAAGGCTAAAATTACACAATTTACTTTTCAAATCATTAAGAAGTTGCTTCAAACTAATGTTAGGTGTAGAATATCGACAATATTGGTTTTAATTGTTAGTTGACGACTAGTCGGCACCTGCCGACTAGTCGGTTGAACTGCCGACAAGTCGGCTTTCCCGACTAGTCGGCGACTAGTCGGCCCATCTCTAATAATAATGTAAATTTGTTTTTCTATTAAATAATTATTTACTAATAATTATTTGCTGGGGGAATGCCGCCAGCATATTGGGCACTTTTGGTCGTAATGATCCAGGTATTTGATTGTTTTTTTAGTTGTGTGAAATTTGTAAATTTTAGCGTATTATTAGAAAGTATTATTAGAAATTAATAAAATATGTAATTAATTATTTACTAAATAGTATTAAATTTATCATTCTCTGCTTCATTGGTAACTTTCTTTGCCTACGCTGCATGTTTAATTTTACATACAACACAGATTTTTTTAAATACCTCGTTAAAACATAGAATTAAATTTTACAGCGAAACGCTAGAACTTACCTCCCTCCTAGTAGTATGGCTGTCTAGAAATATGTTGTTGTTAAATCTTATATCACCACCATCAGAGTTAGCATGCTACCGCGTAACTGTATATTCCCATCACCGTTATAAAACTAATTGTTAAACAACTATGTTTTATTGTCAACAGTGATTGAAGTAAATTGCAGATACTTAATCTCAAACATGTTTAGGTAAATTATGACTACTGTGGATTACTGTGTATTTCTAATGTCTGGAGTTTCCTGGACAATATCCTAATAATTATAATTAAGGGGCAGAGAAAAACTAAACTGAACATCACTGTCGGATTCATCGATAATTATTGATTATTTTCTGATGCAATGCAATGACATTGTTCTCTACGTTCTGATGTAGTTTTTTTTTGGTTTCAAAAACTTAGCACATTTTAGACAACAAAAGACATTTTTAATCAACATTTTTAAATAAATCTAACAGGGATTTTCATGCAGATTAGTCTTTAAGGAGTAAATAGCATTTCAAAAACTAAACTTACTATAACTTAGTTAATGTCATTGATCATAATAATAGATAACGATTACATGTTGAAACATTGTTTTAACAAAAACTGTAAAAAGCAACACCAGTTGCAAACGTAACAGTAGGTACGTACCTACCAACTTAAGTTAAGTAGATACAAAAAGTCATCTAGATAAAACGTCGGTTTCTCTTTCATAAAAAGTAATCGATTTTATATAAGAACCCCAAAAAAACTTAATTTACAATTATTGTGGTCGGTAAAAGTAAAAAAACTCGGTCAAAGTGAATCGGATTCTAGCACTGAGGGTTCCGTTTAGTTGGAAATTTAGATATTTTTATCTCTATCTTTTTTCTTTCTTCCTATAGGTATATATATTTTACAATATTATATTATGTAACACATAGACGTGAATCCAATTGTTTTCATTGTATTAAGAGGATTACCAGCAATCAAGTACAAGTAAAGGGCAGGGTTGTTTATATTAGGGCAAGTTGATACGATTTCTCCATACAACGAGGGCAAAAAGAAGAAACTCTTTACTACTTAACATTAAATATATTAATTAATAAATAATTGTTATAGACTCTGTGGCTGATAAGAACAAATGACTTGTATTGCATTTTTGGTTGTTGACATCTTAAATCTTCCTATCTTTAATTATGGTTATTGTTATGAATGTTTTAATGAATTTTATTATGAATTTCATTGAATTTATTTACATTTTATTTTGAGAATATTTATAATTTCATATGCCGAACTGGCCAATATACAGGAACTAATATTTATTGTTGACCTACCACCACCTGCCCACTTAACCTATATTATGAATAAATGATTGAATTGATTTATCCGATTTCGGTGATATTTTTTTGTATAATGTAGACTCCTTGGACGCTCGATGTCTTCACCATTGCACCATGGTTTATTAATGGCTTATTAATGAGATAAACGAGAAATAACAATTATACGAACATGTGGGAATCTTCCATGTGACCCTAGCTTAATTAAACACTATCGAGTAGGAATTATTTTCGTTGATATATTGTGCACGGAACTCTAAAATTGAAGTGAAACGGTTGCTACAGGCAAGATGTGAATCACTTTACCTACCTTGAAGCTATTTTGTCGCGAACCAATATTTAAATACCTACGTACAGTAAATATTGTTTTATTTTTACCTTGCAAATAGTTTTCATTTTATATGTATCTACATTTCAAATGGTAAATAATATGTTACTAAAAAATCAGTTCCTGTTAAGGGCGTTTATTCCATTCTCTTTCTCCATACAAACGTAGATTACGTTTTCCTCCCTGGATAAAGACATTAGAGCAAATATGTTTATGCCATAAAACTTATATCTGGCATGACTATTCATCTTCCGAATTATTTTTTCATTTTTTATTTTTTTCATTTTTTATTTTTTTCATTTTTTATTTTTTTTATTTTTTAGTATTATTTTAATTAGAAAAAAAAAAGGTTCGTACATTGACAAGACATGACAGATATAGGTTTTATGGCATAAACATATTTGCTCTAATGTCTTTATCCAGGGAGGAAAACGTAAACTACGTTTGTATGGAGAAAGAGAATGGAATGAACCCTCTTAACGAAACTTAAACCCTTTGCCACAATAAATTAAGAACTAGAAGATAAAAAAAAAATATGCCACAGAACCTTGATTTTATGCACCATGCATTCATTTTATTTTTTTTAATTTGCACCTAATAGGGTGCATAGTTAAACCTCAGTACATGGTACTAATTATATTTCGCGCCTTCCCGATATAAAGGGTATTGACAGGCGGACAACAAAGTGATCTAAGAAAGGAACAAGGGTTCCTCTTTTTACCTTTTGAGGTACGGAACCCGAAAACAACGCCTAAAATTACTAACCCTATTATTTAATTAATATTTTCGCAAAATTCTGATTTTGCTCGAAGAGCGCCACGAGGCGTACCACCTTTTAGGTAAACTGTGGATAAGGTTATTCAGAATACATTGCGCACATTAAGAAAACAGCCCCAAACTTCTACTCGTATTTAAATCTTACAAGAGCAATGTAAAGTAAACCTTAAATTCTTAAAAATAAGGTAATAAACACCTTGACATTCAGAAACAATACAATATGTCTTATGTCTTATATTAGTAAAATATACCTTAATTGCCTAAGAGACGGACAGACAGACAGACAGCGATGTCTCCGTAATAAGGTCCCGTTTTTACCCTTTGGGTACGGACCCTAAAAAATGAAAAAATCGTATGAGCAAAGACAGTACAAGTCACAAAATGTAGATAAACCAACCCCTAGATTTTAGGGGTTTATTTTTCAATCTACAGATAGAAAATATTCGTCGAATAAAATCGAACACAACCGAATTTTAAAGCCTTCGGAGTTTGATTTCTTTGTTGTTACATTTTCTTGGACATATATTTTTTATCTATGGTTGAAAAATTTGTAGTATTAATTATCCCAGTGATATTATATTACGTAGGTAATAATTCTTTACATCTAATTAATCTATTTTTAGGTACCAACTCAAAACTAGCTTTAAGTTTTATCTATTGCATACCTGTAATGGGCATGCAATAGATGCTGCCTGTTACAAGTTATTGTTACATAAATAACCTACACTAAGATTCTTCCTTGTGTTACAGTGACCGGCAGATAAGTTGACAAAAATGGGGGATGCGCAGAAGTCGATTTTTCATAGAAGTCGCATGTTAAATGTACTGCGTGAACTTTCCCCTTCCACGTCAAATTTTTCAAATTATCTGCCGGCCACTGTACCTATATAACTTAGCAATAAATGTCTTGATTTCTTGATAGCTTAGACTTTTGGATGGACAAGAAGTGATAGAAGGTGATAGTTAGGGTCGTACTTAGATAAAAACAAAAATAAAATGAGCTAGAAACACCTACATGCATTTTTGTAAAATTATTGTATTTAAAAACATTTGTCTTTAAAAATGATTCAGGCTTTGTAAATAAGCAAAAATGCATTCTTATGGATGTCAAAAAGACAATCGCAGTGTGATAGCACGTGCTCTCGCGGCAACGGTTCGACATACGACTGAGGCTAGTGCGTCAGCTAGACGCAGTTTTATCGTCTCATTTTCTGAGACTAGGTACCGTATCTTTAGGTTATTGTTTTAATCTAAGGGGTCGTAGTAATATCCTGACGATCAACTGTTGTATCGCCCAACACTAGTGATGCCACTAAGAGACCACGGGACTATAAAATTAAACCCGTGAATTCTTCCAGTGCCATTGCCTGTGCATGGTGCGAGCTCTTCTTTCTTCTCTTATATCATTTTCTTCATTTGTGATACTTCTTTCTTCTTTCGTAGTAGTTCTTTCTTCATTTTTGAGGGTTTTTTCGTCTATTATGCCAGATTAATATAGATTTTTGTAATGTTTAACAAAATTTGTTTTAATTTCTGGCTAGCTATATGTATATAACCTTTGGCTTTTGTAAAATTTCTAATTATTTATTATTATCTTTACGTGGCATTTGTTTTTAGGGTTCCGTAGGTACTTATTCAAAGAATAAAAACGGGACCTTTTTACTTTACTGTCCGTCTGTCTGTCACCAGGCTGTAGGTATATCATGATCTGCTAGACAGTTTAAATTTTCATAGATAAAGTTATTTCTGTTGCGGCTATAAAAAAAAAATAAAAAAAAATTGAAGCCTGTCATAAAACAAACGATTTTTTTTGGGATAATGTACGGAACCCTTTATGCACGAGTTTGACTGGGCTTGGACATGCGCATGGACCGTTTTATTTATTTTACTTAATTAGGAATTGTAATATGTTAAATTTAATTATTTAAACTTTGTTTGTTTCGTTCTGTTTGTCAAACTGTGAATTATTAGTTATGAATTAGTAAAGTGTGGTTCCTGTGGTCAGTTTTACGAGACTGACATACTTAAGCTATAGGTATACTCATACATACATTTGACACTTAGCATGCACTCAAATTTCGTAATTATTATTTTTTTAATATGTACTACTGCCTAAATGTCGATCTTCATGATTTTGTACCCATTACCATTTAGGACCAACCTATGAAATTTTATTGACATAAAAACACACGGCAAATTAATAAAAACATGAAAAGAACTAAAAAAAAATACTTACCATAAAATGCAAAAAGAAATTAAAAATTAAAAAAATACCTCAACTAAAAAATCTTCTAAGTCAATCAATCAATCAGCGTACCAAAATGTTGAATTCTTAAAATTATGTAGGTACTTCCAAAAATGTTGAATTCCCAAAATATTGAATCTCAAAATGTTGCGTTCAGGACATTGAATTTTATTTATAAAGATGAAACAAAAAGAATCGTTGCGATCGGAACTGAGACAGCGACAATATCCGATAACATACCTACCTACCTACACAAAAAAAAAACTCATATTCAAATGGATTACCTCCTTTTCGGAAGTCGATTAATAAAAGGAATAAAATCGATCACACAGATTCAACTCAGTCCTATCTAAAGAATCTGTTCAGATAATTGGTTCTGCGTCTGCATTTATTTAATAACACTGTTGCTTCAGTCGACATCCGCTGACAACATCTGAAACCTCCTCACTCCGAGCAATGCAAATAAATAAGCATTTGGAGATATCGAGAGATTAATGCTGAGTATGTATCGAGATCTACTTACTTCGATGTACAGTTAGGAACCAAAAGTGAATATCCACTGTGGAGTTCTTTTTTTTCTTCTTTCATAAGTTCTTTCTTATTAAAAAAACTTTGGCAGATTTTTGAACTTTGAACTATGCGATCAAAACCAAAAAAATAGTTAAATTTGCGTCACAAACATATAACTTCCAGGTTAACAGGCTATTTTCATATTATTATGTTACTATGGTGTGAAATATAGGATAAAAAGAATGTTACAAACATACAAAGATAGGCGCGAAAAACATAACCCTTTCCTTGTAGTTGGGTTAAAAACAAGAGTTTCGGTCCTGTGGTTTCAAATATTACCCCAACATACATACATATACTCTATTTTAGAAATAGATATTTTTTTTTTCATTTATGATCTAAGTTTCTGAAATAGAGTATAGGTACATAGGTATTACCAACGTTCTCTGTTTATAATATTAGTAGTACATATAGATAAGTTGATATCCACTTTCGTCTCCTACTATACTCACTTTGACATAGAAAATATGAATGTAACACAGGTACCTAGGTCGTAAAGTACTATAATTTCACATCTGTAGGAGGAGGAAACTGTTACTACCTGTGTTTATCGATCTCACGATTCATTATTTATTCCACAAACGGCTAAGTGTTAGTGAAGTGGTGGTATCGTTGCATCTGATGTTGTAGAATAGAGGCCGTACATCAAAGTTTATATCTACTATGACTTTTATTTGTAAACGATTTTATTATAGGTAAGTACCTACTTTAGCTAAAGTTGGGAAGTCCCTATTGAGGGGAAAGTCTACGTACTCTTTTCTTCATACAAACGTAGTTCTACGTTACGTAGTTGTACCTCTTTGTGAGGAAACAAAGAATCTTATGATAATCTTATCATCATCATCATTTTGGCTGTAAGAAGTCCGCTGCTGGACATAAGCCTCTCTCATAGATCTCCAGATGCTTCGGTCATAAGCGGCCTGCATCCACCGTGCACCCGCGGCCTTAACCAAGTCGTCCGTCCATCTCGTCTTATGATCTCATCTCATTATCGTTATCTTATGATTATACGTTAAGTTTGTTAGTTGTCTGGAAGAGACCCCTTAATCGACAAGGCCGTCCATTGTACCACACTAGATTTAAGCTTTTCTTTGTACTACTCGTATATTTTATATTTTGGTACAATAAAGCGTTTATCTATCTGTCTACGAGTAACAAAGTAAGATTTATTTATAAATGTAAGTAATAAAACAAAACCTCAGTCAATTTACCGGTAGAGTTAATTGAATATACGATTAGTGGATGCAGTTCGAATCGATTCCAAAGGAGCACAGGTTCATTTCCCGTGGGATCGGCTTCGTTCGACACCTACCTAGCCACCTGAGATTTAATACCCCTCTCGAGAAGACACGAACACGACTCGTCTGCAGGTACCTTTGTAACCGAGGCCGATCGAGTTTTCTTTTTGCTGAGTTTCTATAATCTATATTAAATTACGATTTATTTTCTTAGGGCTATAGGGTATTGTTCACAAACTGATTCTTGAAATTGGAACTGAAATCAAAGGGAACTATACTTACCGCCTTACTTATAAACGATGACGAACTTAATGTAACGTTTTTGTCTTTTATTGTGACAAGAAGGTTCAAAGATAACAGAGTGAAACAAACGTGGCATAAACTTAGTCATTATTTATAAGTAAGGGGGTAAGTGTGGCATAGCCGAGGACAAGTTGCGTTTAAGGCGAAACGTTTCGTTCTCAAATCTTTTGACCGTTCCCAAATACTAATTTGCGAAGTTTTCTATTAACTAAACCTATCTCAACGAAAAGTCGAAAAACTCAAAGATTGTTTCCTTGAATCATTGTGAAAAGGCTTAGGAAAATACTTTCCCTCTTACTTATAAACGATGGCTAAGTTTATGTAACGTTTGTCACTGTCTGTTAACTGTAAAACTTCATGTCACAGTAAAAGACAAATGTTACATCAACTTAGTCATCGTTCAAAAGTATGGCTCATTCCACTAGGATCCACCAACGAGGATCTACCAGCAGATCTATGCATATATTTTTTAGCATGAAGCGGATCAAAAAAATAATGATACATTTCTTAAAGGGGGTTTATATTTAAGGGTACCTATATACGTTTCCATTGTTTAGAACATGATCGTTAAATATAAATAGGGAGGCAGTAAAAGCAATAAATATCTCCCTTTATCTTATCGATGTAATGAATGGCGATAAATCTGCAGGACAAACAACTCGTTTATCTGTATGTTTACATTAAGTTCAAATGGTTTAGGTAGAAATATTTTTTAAAATGCGTAATCCTACTTCCTACTAATGTTATAAACGCGAAAGTTTGTATGTATGTATGTATGCCTGTATGTATGTGACTTTGTTACTCTTTCACACAAATACTACTGAACCGATTGCGATGAAACTTGGAATATAGATTGGTAGAGACTTAGAATAATACATAGGCTATCCCGATATTCCCGCGGGATCGGGACTTACGTGGGTGAAACCGCGGGGCGCAGATAGTCTGTCAATATTTTAGTAAATAATATTTTAGTAAATTTAGTAAATATTTTAGTATTGTGGGGTGTCGCACTCGCTAAGTGTTAGCGGCGGGGACGCGGTTCCGGTACCTTTGTGGCTGATTTAGTCACAATGAGGCATCTTGCGCTGATCCTCCGCCGTGTCTCCTTGGTGGGTGGGACATGTTTCTAAATATTGTTTTGTATCATCATAAGTTCATAACGTCTCTCTGTTTAGTTAAAATACCTTATTGCTTTTAGGCATACATATTTAAGGATTATGTTCTAGAACAAAACTGATGTCATGATTTGTTAATATATCTCGGTCATAATCTGTTCTGTGGGCTAAATAAATAAATAAATAAAATAGGTGGTTCTTGGATATGGAACTGAAGAACTCACTGCCCGCAGTGCCCGCCCCCTACAACCTTGGAATCTTCAAGTGTAGAGTGAGTAGGTTTTATCTAGGCAAGGCAAGCAATGTTTTGTCGTGTATCATCAGGTGAGATGCGATAGGATTGCATTTCACCCCATCTCACCTGGTGGTTAAAAACTAAAGTAATACTAAATTTTTCATCTGTTATATGCGATATTGGATTGAAATTAAACTAATTTTTCGGTTTTAACCGTGGTGTTTAGTCAATCCTGAAGAAGACATCTGTAAGTTCTCGAAACGTTGAACATTGAAACAATGCTAAAAGTAATAAACACCTCGGGAATAAAACCGAAAAAAATGTGTAATTTCAGAGTAATACTGTCATCGCTAAATCGAAATTATCGAGGTTACAATGGACCCGAATCTTCAAAGAACACCAAAAAACAAAACCAACCTAATAATCTTATCAAAATTTATCGCCAACCACCTAATATTAATAATATTCTTGCCTTTTAAAATTCAATCCGCAAAGTTATTGCTCGAAACTTAAGTCTAACTAATCCGAAACACAAATATATCGGTCCTTAAGTTTTTAGTACCATAATCTGTATCGGGTTCCGTGACAGGACGGGTGGGCGTCCCCGAGGCAGGGTTAATTAATGCAAGTCCCGGCAGGGGGCGCTACCGTCCTACGCAAGAAGCAGACAGGTACAAACCGAGGCACGTGCGCTATATCGTATTTTTGTAAGCTCTGTATTTATGAATTGACCACGATGTTATACTTATAGTTATTGTAAACCATGTTTATAACTTTATAGGCTTAGAACGGACTGCGATTAAACGCCTGTGTTTTCCTGTAGATCTGAAACCGCAACACACAGCTTTCTCAAGCTCACGCATTAGCGTTTTTTTGAATGACTGATTTGGGTGTTGTACTAGGTTAGGCGTTTTCAGCTATTCGTAAACCGCTTGCGTTTAATCGCAGTGCGTTCTAAGACTTAGGGAAGTTTTTAGAGAGGCTTTGTAGCACACGTGGAAACTGGGTGGTGGTAAAGGAGAATGATTTCTCCTTTACTACCACCCAGTTTTCACGTTGGTGGGAGTAAAGACAATAGAACTAATTGACTGCTCATAAGTATACTCCCCGCACGAAAAGGTACGTCGTTTTAGTAGTAGTAACTGAAGGTCTGTACTGCATCACTATTTCACGCTATATGTATAGACAGGTAACGCATCATCCCATCACAAAGTTTGATCATTACCACCCTGGCGGCAATGGTGAGTTGTGTTTTGAAGAAAAATTCGCGGTATTAGCAGTCAATTGGTTCTATTGGCTTCGACAAAGGATTTTGAACGACTGCAGATCTATGATTGATGTAGGTATCACCGAGAGGTCTCTTCCGGTTCAAAACTGGTTCCCCTGCCATCGTTTTCCTACCTTCACTCGTGACCAACGAGTCACGAGTATCGACGAGTCGCGGTCTACGTCATAGGTCTACAACCGCTTCATTATCGGTCGATCGAAATCGGCAGTTTACATGGTCTTGAAACCCAGATGAAAAAAATATAACATTCAATATTTTTCGAGAGAGTGATAGCAAAAAAGCAGCTGGTAATAGCTTACATGAGCTAAGTAAAAGAGAATTACCTAGGTACATACTTTATGAATTCTGAATTAATTTTTATGTCAAAGACACCTCAGGCTTTCCTTTTAAGATTGCTAAAATAAAAATTAAAGCAACGAAGACGCCCAACGTGTAACATAAAACTGATTTTAGCATAGATAAGTTGATTTACAGAAACTGTTTAAGCGTATATGTCGACAAAAAGGGCATGCTACGCCTACACAAATACGCCTTGGGACAAATGAGCAAAGTGCAATCTTAGAGGTGATAAAATAAGTTTTGCTTATTTGCAGACAGGTAGGCTTTCAAATCCTTACCGAGAGTCGCAAAGGTAGGTTTCTATAATTATAAACGCGAACGTAAGATTTTAATTTATAACCCCCCGTATTTATAGACAAGTCGAGTAATTACTAATTACTTTGGCTAAGTAATCCATTTGTCTCGCGCTCGTCAGTGGTTTTAAACGTCTGCGAAAATGTCACAGAGATTTTACTTAGCCAGAGTAATTACGCGATTCGTCTATAAATACGGGGGTTAGTGTGATACCCACGCTTAGACAGTGTGGAATATAATCTTCTACATCTATAAAATGCTTTGTCCTGACTTGACTGATCAACGCCCCACCTGAACAATAGTGTAGAGACCTAAATTTTGGAGAGTGTGTTCTTTATATGATGTAGGTATCTATATAAGAAAGGTTTTTTTGAAAACTCATCTGGGATAATCTGGACATACATGGGTAAAGTCAAGGGATACGGCTAGTATGTGGTCATTTTTTATTTCGAAATTTCGTAGCGTAGATCTAAACACCACCGGGAGCGTTGTATATTTTCAATAGGTACCTATTATGTCTGTCCATGCTTTGTCTTATTATCATTAGACTTGCGACTAAAACCTAAGGTTGTAATATACCGAGAAACTAGTTTTACGGGCGGAACAGGTTGCTCATAGAGTACTGAGTGCCAACGGCCTCTGATTATATAATGTATGCAAATAGATTTATTGCAAACGTACGCTTTATTATGTATTATAAATAATTACCGGTACAATTTCATATTGTAGGGCACGTGGCAGCTTTCAGAAATAGGGTTCGTTGTTTTAAGAAAATCTATTGATTAGTTATTTAGAATTGCAAATACAACGAGATTATTAAAGCCCTATCAGATGAATAAATTTATATTTTACCTTCGCGTGAATAAGCTATATGCCAACAATTTCATGATTTCACAGAATATTGGTGACCGAATTGTCACTGAAAAAGATACAGAAATTGACCCACTTACTTATAAACTATTACTAAGTTTATGTAACGTTTCTCACTGTCTGTTAACTTTGAAACTTCATGTCACAGTAAAAGACAGCGATACATAGTTTATACAGCTGTTTATAAGTAAGGGGGTAAAAATGTTAATTGCGTATAAAATGTTTTTTTTCGAAATATAAACAAGCCGAGAGCATAAACAATTCGAGAACTCTTTCTCTTAAACAAATAGGTAACAATACCTACCAAGTTTCATAATGAGAAATAATCTATTTTTTACCTCAAAATAAATGATGTATGATTAATTGATTACCGTTGAATTTGTTATTGTAATCTGTCACTTACAGAAAAACGCCTATCATACACCTAACTAATCACTACATTAAACTAATCAATCAACATAAAACTGACACATTTATGTGCAGAATAATTGACAGAAAAAAAACATGTCAACAATTAAAGACACCCGTTAGCAGCTAATGAGTGTCACGACAAGAGTTACAGCGACAATTTGACAGCAATATAAACTGGAAGCGATATCGACGAACTGTTCAAACTGTGTCATGTCAATAAATTTACTAAAAACACCGAATAAATTACAGAAACAAATATTTACCTTTGCGCCGGGTACAATTCGGGGTTAAAGGTAATAATATTTTAAAGAAACAATACTTCTGCAAAAACACAACGCCCAAATATTTTTATGAAAGCCCAGTGCAGGCTTGAGCACTTAAAAAAAATAGAATATTAAATGTGATAAATCTTGCTCGACGTTACACACAGCCCCAAACTAAGCACTATCTTGTACTATGGGACAATGGATAAACTACATATTATACTTATTTGAAACCAGAAATAAAAAAATTCAAGCATAAATATTTGCACGCGGCGGGAATCGAACCCGCAACCTTCTGCACTGCAGTCGGGTGCACCTCCCCCGAGAGTCGGTTAAGTCCCCCGGAGGTCGTCCATTAAGTCAAGGTTTGATTTGTATTTGTTATGTACATGTTTTCATTCAATAAATTAATAAAAATATGGTATAAATATAAACAAATATTATCTACCTACAAGAGGATACATTTATCACTCCATAAAGAATTATCACGATGACGGACGTGCCTGTGCGAAATCCGGTCTGAAATGCCCTAAATTAATATGCAAACCACTTATCTCAAATTTTACAGATAATTTCAAGCACTATTTAAAAGTTGTTTGCACTATTTAAAATCATCAAAATTAGATGAAAATTTAATTACAGCCCATGTTACGTTTGTCTTTTACTGTGGTAAACAGACAGTGACAATCGTTATATAAACTTAGTCATCCTTTATAAGCAAGGGGTAATTATTAAGTATTTATCTAAAGTTAGATGATTTATTAAGCGCAAGCAACTTTTAATCCATGCTATTTATGGCGATGTATTTCCTGAGATGTTGTTAGATGGAGTAGTCTTGCCCAGCACCTATTTCACCTTCACAGCCTAGTCAGACATGTCCAGAGGAAAGAACGGGTCAATACGTGTGGAGCTAACTGAGCAAAGGGTTTCCTCACTATGTTTTCCTTCACCATTTGAAGAGTTTTCAAGATAAACCTATCAAAAATCGATCTGTAACCTAACCTGCTCCAATTGATTGGAGCAGGTTATAGGTTATTTCGGGCGACTTATATATAAGCTTTAGACAAAGGCGTCATAATATCTGAAACGATATTTAGAACAATACAAAACGAGACTCCCATTTTGTAAAAAAAAAAAACAAACAAAAACAAATGTACTTAGCACAAGAAAAAGGTGAGATATTTCACTCAATTATGGTAAATTAATTGAGTATGAATAAATCTCCGCGTCCATTTTGAACTTGCGACTTCAGGGTCCGGTGCGGGGGACCGGTTTCATTAAAAATAAACTTTATACTGCGCATGAGTCATTTCCTACAGACCGGTAACTACATAGGTACTACTACGAATTTCGTACGGGCAAAATAATTCCTTACACTGAAGTGTTCTGTTGACAACTATTTGACAGTTTTGACACGGGCACATAAGTACAGTCGGCAACGAGAGTGCATATCCATCGCAGAGTTCTTAAATTTGTGTTAATTAACAGGGTTTTTATTCAAAGTTCTGTTTCTTATGAAATTCATGGTATTTTGGTTTCGACTAATTTAGATGTTTCAAGTACGAATGTTGTTAGTATAAAAAGCTTAATAGCAATACGTGGTATAAACTTAAAAAATATAACACTATACCCCCTTACTTAAAAACTGTCTGTTAACTCAGAAAAAATTAAATTAAAAATTTAAAAAACCCCCGACTTAAAAAATGTTCCAAGTTAAAACAAAACTAAACTTTAAAAAAAGGCAAAAATAATAAGCCGAAAACAAATTTCATGTTTCTGAGTAGGTATGTGGTAGGTACCTTACTGTCCCGAGTCGGGGGACGCGGGAATGTGTCACAGAAGTTGATGGTAACCGACCCGTGCTTATAGTATCTAACGTTCCCGCGTCCCCCGACGCGGGACCGTAAGGTACCTACCACATACCTACTCAGAAACATGAAATTTGTTTTCGGCTTATTATTTTTGCCTTTTTTTAAAGTTTAGTTTTGTTTTAACTTGGAACATTTTTTAAGTCGGGGGTTTTTTAAATTTTTAATTTAATTTTTTTATTTCACCCTTTTTATAACAGCGATTTTGATTAAACATGCATATTGTTGTCACAAAAGTTAAGTCCTTTCATTTGATACCCCACTCGGGTATATTTGAAAACATTCGGTTTTTATTTCAGAGTTTGACCCTACATATACTTTGAACCTATATCAATAACTAGAGTGAAATATTTGTAGGTCAAATACCTCAACCATATACGAGATATAAAATACGTCAAGACAAATATTTATCAATTCATAAATTCCATATTTA
Organism: Idaea biselata; assembly: GCA_958496205.1. Classification (NCBI taxonomy): domain Eukaryota; kingdom Metazoa; phylum Arthropoda; class Insecta; order Lepidoptera; family Geometridae; genus Idaea; species Idaea biselata. The sequence goes on from OY292397.1 coordinate 18,460,655, forward strand.
TAAACCTGTTCAAGTGTCAATAGCATTTTGATCCGTCTTTTTTGTCATTATCATAAATCTCAATAGAATAGATATACATTATTGAATATTTATAGTATGCTGCGATAATATGTAGAAGTTTTGTATTCAACTTTTTTGCTTTCTACTAATATTTGTTATTAAACAACTAGTCTTACTAATTTCAAAGTTGATTGTAATATAAAAAAAATAACAAATCTTAAAGTCATTTAATAATGTAGATAAATAAATAAACTAGAATTTGTAACGGGCGACATGAGGCGGCAGCGTACGACGAGGGAGTTTCATAGAAATACATAGAAACCAGTAGTGTCGCCGCGACACGTCGTCGTACACTGCCGCCTCATGTCGCCCGTTGCCAACTCGTACCTTAAGTCAAAAAATTTGAAGTTTTTAAATAAAGGACAAAAACTGATTTTCAACTTGTTTGGGCGATAATATTGTTGTAGTGAACACAATAAAATTGATTGCTAATGTAAATGTTATTTTATTTTAATATACTTAATCTCTAATCGTGCCTAGATCTACCCGGAGTGTATTTGAAAAATATGACTTCAACAGTCAACCGGACGTGAGTGTAATCTTTTTGGCGCTAAATTTTAATTTGTATCCGGAACCCTTGCCAAATATCCTGGAAACACGCTCTCGTTTGTCGTAAAGATACGGATCGGTGTTTTCATAAATTGTCATCGGAACCGGTATATTAATAATTAGCAATAAACGTAATTAAACAGATAAGCTAAGGGATTTATTGATGTCGATGTTCAGATACGTTTTATGCATTTGTTTCGAAATGTTGACATTTTGACAGTGACATCTGGCCACAGATTGCGGCGATTAGTCAGCAATTTGCGGTAGTTTCTCATCCACGACCGTCGTGTTATGGTCGGTGCTAACCACAGCGGGGCCAGGGCCAGATTACGTTCAAATTAACCTAGAAAACCTACACTGTACCTAACTTTGCTTACAATGTATTAAGCCACTTTAAAAGTGATCGCACATTTATCAGCACCGTACGCGCCGTACTCGCCGCACTGCACTTTACGAAATACGGCGCGAACGGTGCGGGTGAAACGTGTGATGTTTGACATCATTACATAGGTACAATGAATTAAACAATGCGGCGAGTACGGCGTTTGCGGCGCGTACAGTGCTGATAAATGTGCGATCACCTTTAGTCGGCAAATGATGATAACAATTTATCGTTCCTTCTTCGGTGGTATTCGGCGAGAAAAGGGAATTGATGATTTCTTGTAAAAACAATGATTAAAAAGTATATTATTTCATCAAATCACTAAGAAGTGTACCTACCTTAGAGTAGTTTTAGACAATGTATTAAAATATTGACTCAGCTGTACGCATAGATTTCAAGGAAAAACTATGATTTTAGTTTAAAATAAGACGTTACTTTATGAATTTTATCTATAGAATAAAATGTGTTTTCAATGTTTTCACTCAGAAGAATGCTTTTCAAATTTAATGGTAATCTATGAATATAAAAAACAGGTGATTTGTGGCTTATTTTCGCATACAAAAACTGTATCAAAACTCACACAACACTCCTTTAATGGAAACGCAAAGCTTGTCATTAATATCAATGCTTGACATTCGGCCGCCATTGAAATATCTGTAGAATTGTCTCTGATTACCTTTAAATGACAATCATACGCCAGTCATTTCGTCATTGTACTCATCTGGCACCAATAAGGCTAAATATTGGATATGAAGCCGTTAAAGTCGAAGAAAGTGCGTTAATACATACGTATTATTCTCGTAGAGTTGCGTGATGGCACAATATCATTGGTTATCGAGTTTCCTGTAATTTTCGTTTAGTCGTGGGTATTAAGTTTGACGACTCTATCTTGGTGATGTGATGAGAACTGAACTTTGATTTTGGGACAACATTTTCTATAAATACCTACCCCAGATTTTTGTAATTTTTCGGTGTTGATCGCGTGGTGTTTATTACTTTTAGCATTGTTTCAACGCTCAACGTTTCGAGATCTTTACATGGCTCCCATACAATAAACGTAATTTTTTGTGGTAATTGTGGACTCGCACTTGACCGGTTTTTGTTTTATTTGACAGCTGTCAAATAAAACAAATAAAACCTGATCGTAGGAACTAATAATGATTCTAATTCCTACATATATGATATAATCATTTAAAAGATCCTTATAAATATCTATTAACTTAATTATAAAAGATAATTAACAGATTACTAACAGCCGAATACAGAAACGCCACTTTAAATTTGAGGCGTACTTAAATAATTGAGCAGCTTCTAAATTTAAAAATAGTTTGAATTTTTTTTAATTTAAGAGTTGCTTAGTTGTTTAAGTAGAACTCATATTTTGAGTTGCGTTTCTGCATTCGGCCGTAAGTTATGTAACCTTTGTTTCTGTCTGTCAACATTGAAACATTATGTCACAGTAAAAGACAAACGATACATAGTTTATGCAGCTGTTAATTATCTTTTATAATAAAGGGGGTAAATTATTATAATATGTATTTCTATGTATTTCTACTTATTCTAAGTTCTGTAGGTATACCTTTTAAGAAGTTAGAAAACGCTTTCGACTTCCATAAAACGCTAAACTTGATAAACGTAGTAACGAGTTGTCAACCGACACACAATTTGCATGTTTTCCGTGTTTACCTGTATGTAGGTAGGTTGCTTAGCAACCTTATCGTACTTTCATAATTACGGCATTATACCTACACATATTATACATAAGTATTTCAACATGAGTCTCTTTGTTTAACTTAGGGTTTTTTTTTAAATCTATACAGATAAAATTAAATGCATGTTTCGGTTTCAATCGCTTAGTGTTTATTACTTTTAACATTGTTACAACGCTCAACGTTTCGAGACTTTTTCAGGTCTCCAGGATTGATGCAATCCTGAAGAAGATTAACAATGCTAAAAGTAATAAAAACCACGCAATTAAATCCGAAAAATGTCTTTAATTTCAATACAACATCGCGAAAACAGAAGAAAAATCTCACCACAGATAAAATATATTTGAATATATTATCTGCAAATAAATCAAACACTTCCAAATTTAAAAACATTCGAAAGTTTAAAAAATTTGGCCCTTAGGGCTATTTTTTCTAAATAATAGGGCCAATCTAACAGTTATCTAAAGTAAAAAAGTAAACATTAGCATTTACCTACCTATTTACACTAGTTAATAGTAAATAGGGAACATCGCCACTGGCACCTGACTACGACATACAGACAGAAGGGTGCAACCGCGACGAAAGCCCGCATCCGTCCGGAAACCGAACTCACATAACCGGTTCAAGACCGGTATCTATACTTTACCGAATGAAATGACTAATTTTGTACGAAAGATATTTAAATGTTAGAGAAAACATTAAAGGCAAATTAATGTTTTCTCATTTAATGAGCGACGCATACGTAACACTTAAATTAATAATATAAGCTTATTTTAAGCCACAAGTAAATTTAGGGACAATTAACAACAACATATTGCAGAACATGACGCTCAACACTCTAGGAGCAGGAGCTCGCAACATGTCTGCATCACGAAAACAAACGTTAATCCGTCGCAAAAAATGGACATGTAACGGGACACTTTGCAACGTTGTTGCAGCGACCCGTAGATTGAATATTGCCCGTGACGTTGCGGGATAAAGCAAGGGTCCCACGGCCCGTATTTTATCAGGCCAGACCAGACGGACAGTGGGAACCGTAGCGTCGCGCATGCCTCGTCTAGCGTGGCGGCCTGGCCTGGCCTGTAATAAAACGGGCCGTGGGACCCCAGCTTAAAAGAAGTCCCATAGTGTATCCGAATCTTTATTTCACTACAATTTAAATATCTTTACCTGAACGTAAATAATCACATTCTATCGAGAAAATCGATATTAAATCACTAGTATCGATACCGAATAGATATCGAGTGTCGGATGAGTGTGCTAGTTTATCGGGCTTGTGCGGATTTATGACGATACGATACGACTTACACTGATAGGTTATAATCGATGTGTCATCCGTATAAATGGATAACAACGTCAACGAGTAAATCAAAGCAAGTAGGTCAGGTAAGTACCTTACTTCATATTGTGAAATCTCTAGATCTTTCTTTAAAAGTTTTTATGAGGAAAGTCTACCTACTCTTTCTTCATACAAACGTAGTCGACTATTCCTCCCTGGTTAGAGAAAATAGATCAATTATTAGGTCTTTTAAAAACAATAATCTAACAAATTACCATTTATTCATTTCACAACATAGGTACAAAAAATAAAACAATAAACCTAATTTTATATACCTATATAAAATAAAAAATAATATAACATGACCTGCGTTTTGGTTTTTGTAATTTTTTATCATTTACAAAATATAATAAAGTTTAGAAAAATTACAATATGAAAAACGTGAAAAAGTAGAGGCATGGTCATGGCTGATATAGGATTTATGGCATAAACAATAAAACATGTTTTCTCTAATGTCTTTATCCAGGGAGGAAACAGTCGACTACGTTTGTAAAGTTTGTATGGAGAAAGAGTAAGTAGAGCTTGATTCGACCAAACTAGAATTCAGCAATTAATTACAATTCTCCGCATAAATAAAATAAAAGTCATTATTTCGATGAAACATCTTGATAGTAGCTCGAACAAAAGACAATTTATGCGTAGAATTACTATTCGTTACTAATTCCAGTTTGGTTGAATCGATCCTAAATCAAGATTTTTAATCAAGAAATACTGTTATTCAGTCAAAGGTCACAGAATAAAAAATATATTACGTAGGCTTTGTATTACACCCACACGTATACCGAATATTACTTGTAATAATGGGACTGGCATAGTCAGTCAATTATTTTATTAGTAACAAGATAAAATAAATAAATAAATAAATAAATTCTGCGAACAACACACAGCGCCATCTAGCCCCGTGGTAAGCGACTAAGCTTGTGTTACGGTGACTAGACAACGGATATAATACTTAAATTTATTTTTCTTTTGTAAATACATACATATTATACATAGAAGGACACCCAGACCAGACACAAATATTTATTTTTAAGCATAAATACTTGCACCCGGCGGGAATCGAACCCGCAACCTCCTGCATTGCAGTCGCGCTCTCGCACGACGCGCCACAGAGGTCGTCAAGATCCATAAACTTTTTTATTTGACCATAAACAAAAAAATAATTATAAGTCGATACGTAAAGAAATAAGTGGGTACTTTTTTCTCGAATGACAATATTATTGTTACCTATGCGTTGTGTTTTCTGTTGTCAAACAGATGAAAAAATAATGAGTTATTTTCTAATTCATATTTTTATTTCTTATGTTACGAGTAGGTATGTTAATTACGGATTGATATTATTTATGAGTTAATTTAATTAGTCATGACTATTAGTCCATAAAAAGACTAACGCAATCAATTATAGAAATAGTCGGAAGTGGAAAAAAACTTCTTTGTTTTATTACATTTTTATTTACACACTATTATAGCTTTTAATAGGTATGTTTTATTCAAGCAATGTCTTGAGAAAAATGCAGAGAACACGACGTTTTCATTCTAGACCTAAAGTGTAGAACATACCTAGATCTTTACGCGGATACATAAACATATTACCTACCTACACAGCGGTAGTCTACGTCTACTCTACTTTATACAGTCAATCTATCTGCCCGTGACAAAAACGATAGAAAATCGAAATAAAAAATAGATGTTATTGTGGAAAACTACGTTCGCCTTTTTTCGTCCTATTTATTAACAACTCTGTTCCCAAAAATAATTTAAAATAATATATAAAGCTTGAAAACTATATAACTATACATAGCTGTTTAACTCAGTAATTGCAAAAGCAAGTTTTAAAAAACCTGCTACGGAAAAGGTAATAGGTACGTACCTACTTAATTTACATAAAATTGTTTGTTTTAAAAAAAGCACACGCTTCATAATGCCTTAGTTCAGAGAAGCAAAACCTTATTAACACTACCTACTAGTAACGGTGTCTGTCTACGTTGGGTTCACGACCTCTGCATTTTTATGCGCGTGCGCACAGTCGCAACACGTGGGAATCCGTCACTGCGCTAATGTTACTCAGTTCTTGGAATAATATTGTGTACGTAGGAAGGTAGGTACATGTTTTTATTAAATGCTTCTTTAAAAGCATGTTTTTTTTTCGTTTGTCAATTTTAAAAAGATTACTCTTTCTTTTTTATATTTATTTCTTGAAAAACGAACATAGAATATCTTTGAGACTTTTAATATTTAATTTGTTAATTTATTATGATAGTTATTTACAATTAGGTTGGTCTTCGAGGCTAAATTTTGAAATTTTGTCTAGGTATTGTTCATCAAAATATTAAATTACATGGTTAAACTAATCGAGAAAATTCACTCACCCCTTACTAATGTACGCCAAGAAACGAAAATACTATGTACACGTAACAATCCAAAGAACTAGGTTATCTGCAACAAATGAAAAAACACTGGTTAGAGATCTCATGCTGATGCTGAAGATATGATCTGATCCTTGGGGAAAATATATCTATCTATATCTATAAAATGCTTTGTCCTGTCTGACTGACTGATGGATCAACACACAGGTTTTGGCTGTGGCTAAGAGGTTGTAACTAAACCTATGAGTCTTTTTAACCTCGAGACATAGTTCTCATAAGCAACTTCATATTTTGGTTAGCAACCAAATAGACCGATCAAACAGTACCCAACACCACTATAAGTAGCACAGAGCGCGATAACTTTCAAATCGCAATGATTAACTCGAATAGCTGAACGGAACGTGATTTGATGTACATTTCGTAATTCCGTGATTTCCGATACAAACCGATTGGCCGTGACTCGTGAATACACTTTCACTTCGACTCTTCGTTTATTTACAATCTATCTCCGGTGATTAGATTGTTGTTAGAACCAACTACGTGAGGGTTCATCATCCGAGCTTCCCTCTCGGGAGCCTGTGGGCCGCTTTCCTGCACTTCGCACGATCTTCTGGATCCCGTGTAGTGGCACCATTTGCACGCATATCAGCCCATACGACGTCATTTGTTTCCCACGTAAATAACGTAACGAAGCCGGGCTTCGGTAGACGTATTCGTACCACTATCACCGTAAGCGGCATCCTTGCAAATTATCTACAAAGTCTCGGACATGACACCTAGAAGCTGTTTAAATAAAAAAGTTTTCCATTTTTATTTGTGCCTACCCCAAAATAATAACAAAAAGAACCTTCTTCTTTTTTTGAAGTCGGTTAAATAGTAGGTTTCTAAGTTAATACACGTGTTGCAAAACGTCCAAGAACCTACCTACAATCTCTAAAATTAGTATTACAAAATACCGTTGACAGTTCGAACAGCGATATTAATTTATTTAACAAGATACTTAAATTAACTTGTACCTAATTATTATAATGTGACACGTACTTATGTTGTAAGTACTTTGTCGTAGTTTTAGATATTGATGTCAATGGACTTTGGCAGTTGCTAGCTTTGCATTTTTTTGACGATGTTTTTTTAAAACGACTAACTGTGCCCCGCGGTTTCACCCGCGTAATTCCTGCTCCCGTGGGAATTTCGAAAAATAGTTAGGTTAACTATTTTAGGAAATCGAAGATAAAATTAAAACATGAACCAACCATTTCAAGTTCAAATGTTTTTACATACATTTCGACTCCTACGCAACCTGGCACAGTAGGTACAGTCAACATTTAGTTAACGCACGGGCTTTATTAAACCTTGTTTTGTTGAACTGTAAAAACTGTGTGTGGGCGTTAGTTAATAAGGGTATTCGCCCATATAGCCGCCGCTTCTCCTGACACTAACCCCCTTACTTACAAACGACACCTAAGTTTATGTAACGTTTGTCTTTGTATGTTAACTTTATGTCACAGTAAAAGACATTAAAAAACGTTACATAAACTTAGTCATCGTTTATAAGTAAGGGGGTAAAAGTGTAGGTACTTCTAATATAAGTTTAATGCTTTTAAATTTATTACTTGTGCTGACATGACGGTTCAAAACGATCATATGAAGTCTTATTGAATGAATATATTATGAATTGAATTTGAATTGAATTGAATAAAAGATGATTTATAGAACTAATACCTACTTATCCTACTAATCCCACTAATATTATAAATGTGAAACTTTGTGTGTAAGTAAGTAAATGAATAAGTTTGTTGCTTCTTCACGCAAAACTGACTGAACCAATTGCTATGAAACTTAGTATGGAGATTAGCTGGAGACCTGGATTAATATAAAGGTTTTTGATTTCGAGGATCGGGACTTGCGCGGGTGAAACTGCGGGAAGCTGCTAGTAAACAGTTTTTTTTCAATGGGGTGGCACACGCAAAGCTGTGTGCAGATGGCGCTGGGGTCGGATGATCTTTTTTTTTTTGATGATGGTCCCCGAAAAATGAAAACGCCGAGTTTTTTTTTCTTTCGGTCTGAGACCGATATGGCCAATTTGGCGCCGAGAGTAGTAAAAAACATCCGTTTGACTGTTTTTAATTCAAATCTAAGATCAGTCGACCAACGCCCTCTGCCGGGATTAGTGTTCCTCCTCATTGACGGAAATTTACTGTATCTATACATACATACATGGATAACGTTTGATTATTATATCGTGACATCGTAAAGTACTTTCAGGCGATACAACCCCCTTTCGGCTTAATACCCCGTCCTCGGAGCATATTGTAGGTATATAGAATAGATTTCCATTGAAAGTATTTTACAAAGACAAATGCATCATCAAAAATTCTTCAAATCCTGTCACCGTAGGCTTTTTTTGATGATGGATTTCTTCTTGTAAAATATTTCTAGGAAAATGCCTTAAGCAATAAAAACTAAGAAATATTAGATAACCATTAGTACAAGAACTTCAAACCGTAACTCTATAGCCGTGGTCGTCAAACTGCGGCCCGCGGGCCGCATGCGGCCCGCGGGCGGTTTTTGTGCGGCCCGCGACAAAACAAATTATATCAATAGTCAACTAAGTAAAGTTTTGGGACACGCGAATTTGTATGTGTATGCTGAAGGCGAGCTCGCACTGACAACATAATTAATAAAAGGACAATAAAGCTACCTACATAATTAAGCTAAATCCGCGCTCGTGAGATAAAAGGACTTAAGTTACATAAACAATATCAAAACAGATTTGATTACCTAGCAACTAAAAACGTTTACCTACAAGACTGCGCACAATTTGTTTTAACTTTATTTTCTTGGACTTATCTCTGTAAGACTTCATTTTCGAAATTAAGCTTCTTGAAAAACAAATACCGCAATCGTCTTTCAACTAATTTAGAAGACACAATGAGGGTTGCATGTAGTCCCAAAGATGTCGATTTATACAAGCAATTATTTAAAAGTTCAACAACATATAATTCTTAAATTATTAATACCTAGGTACATTATTTTAGATTCTTCTTCTGTTCTTCTTCTACATTATTTTGTTTAAAACATGTTACAATAAATTTCTTTTATTATTATTTAAAAAAAAAGCCGACTTCAAAAACGAAAAATAATAAAAAACGGTAAAATACTTAACGCCTGAGGTTTGAAGTCGTGCAGTTTTACGATTTGTTTATAATTAATCTGCCCGACTTCAGACTTCATGGGTTTTTTTACTTTCTATTATTTTTCTTCGTATTTGAAGTTCGTTTTTTAGTTTTACCTATTAAATTATTTTTTGTTCCATCAGTTATAGCGCATATCTGCTGAAATTAAAGCAATTTGATCAAAAGTGAAATATTTATTGGATTTTGAGGACCAATATCGTTTGGTTCGATCTCCGAAGATCAGATCAGGTCAGATCCATTTCGGGCCCATTTCGAAGCATGCAATTTAAAAAAAATCATCTCAAACTCAAAAAAAAACATACGCGTTGAATTGAGAACCTCCTCGTTTTTTTTAAGGCGGTAAAAATATGTATGATTTTGTTTTAAATTTTCCTAAGGCAAAATAAATAACAGAATTAACCGAATACGTATAAGTAGACAAACGCCCTTACTCTGCGGCCCGGTGCTGATACCCACATTGTCCTGTGTGGCCCTTGGCCAGAAAAGTGTGACGACCGCTGCTCTATAGTCTTCTTAGGGTAATTAATTATTGTTAATAATTCCATTACTCAAACGGTTAGAAACTCTCAATGTTATAATTGCAACGATAGAGATATGAAAGTGTTACATTAATTGTTGGTAACAGCTGTAATTAATTTTAGGTTAGGGTTGTCTATTCAAGAATAGTTTTTTTACAGAAGATAGATGAGCGTATGACCAATAATAATGGTAAGTGGTGGTAATGATGGTAAGGACCACCTGATGGTAAGTAATAATATGGTCTAAGATGTAATACACTCATCTAGAAGAAGGAAGACGCCTTCTTTATTTTCTAACCCACATGACAAACTCGAGTTAATTTTATTCTGGAAATAAATCGGGTTTTGTTTGAGAAACTTATTAAAAATGGGCGATTAGTTTTTATAATAAGTCTCAATCGAGTTGAATCGACTTCAGACTAGTTGGGATCATTCCAATCAAAAATCATTTGCACGCATATATCAGCTCTTACGTTTCAAGTCAGCATTAAGCCTGAACACTTTATAAAACTAAGCCGATACGTATTGCTAACGAAGATTTGCCCTAATTACAAAAAGACAACGTTATAATGAAACTATACGAGTAACGAACTAACATCCAATTACGCAAAACTAAAGCAGAGTTTACATTTCGAAACTAGTGACATGCATTTAAGAGTCGTTTACACAAAAAAGTTGCTAAAACACAGCGGTACTAGGTATCCCCCTATTTGCTAAAGTTGTTTCCAGTAACTGCTGTGAGGCTGCTTTTGTGAAATTGACTTTATAATGCATGCCACTAAATAAATAAATAAACTCTGTGAACATCACACAGCTCCGTCCAGCCCCGTGGTAAGCTACTAAGCTTGTGTTACGGTGACTAGACATATTTTTTTGTAAATACATATATCTTATAGATATAGAGACACCCAGACTAGAAACGAAAATGTATTTGGAAGCATAAATATTTGCACCCGGGGGGAATCGAACCCGCAAACTTCTGCATTGCAGTCGTGAATTCGTCCGACGCGCCACAGAGGTCGCTACTAGTTTCGTAATGTTAATCTTGTTTTAGCGCGCCAACCCTTATGCAAAGACAAAGCGCAATATGCACAACAGTCGAATATAGTATAATCCGTTGTAAGTTCGCGTTAAGGTTATCAATCACCCGGCTTGAATCCAGTTGGCGGTGTAATCTACGGAGCGCGACCGTGTGAACGCGGCCAGACTCGCAGTCTACAGTATACTATTTATACAATCATATTTTAAACAACATACATAAATACATTTATACATTATTATAAGCTAGAGACGTAAAGTAGAGTCGTGTGTCTATGTACGATAGGTAGGTGTATGGAAAATCAAATCCAATGAAACAAAACATGTAAATTACAAGTCAATTAAACGCAAAGCACTGTTAAGGTTAAGATCAATGGTAAAACAGTAGTTAATACAGTTGTTTAACTTAAGTGTAAAGAAAATTTAACCTAAAGTTAAAATGACCTAAAAGTGTACCTGTGGATGCAATTTTTTATTCAGTTTTGTTTTATAAGCCACCTAATAATCCTATCCTATCCTTCTAATCCTATCCTACTAATATTACAAACGCTAGAGTTTGCAAGTCTGTATGTGTGAGACTTTGTTACTCCTTCACGCAATAACTACTGAACGGATTGAGTATTTGTATCCGGCTACGTAGTCAACAAAACAGTAGCACATCTTAACTAAACATTCGTAAATGAGCAATTTCCATGCATCGAAGGTACCTTTGCCCCCGTATCGTCCCGGACGAGTCCACCCCCAGGTCACGTTCGTAGACGAACGATCGAGGCCGATTTGACTGTGAATGAGATCATTGACCCGGCAGCCAAGTTCACGGTCGACCTTAGACTAGGTATCATATATCTACGTGGGATTTATAAGTTGGGAAAAATGATGTCTAAGTAGTGTAAAATGATGTTAAGTGTAGTTTAAGAAGTGAAAAATGACGTTTAGGTGGTGTAAAAATGATGTAGGTATCAGTAGTGTAGTATGATGTGTAGTAGTAGTGTCAAATTATTTATAAATAGTGTAAATGAGGTAATAAGTAGTAAAAATAATGTATAAGTATTGTAAAATGATGTACAAGTATTGAAAAATGACTTATAGGTAGGGTAATATGATTTATAAGCAGTGTATAAAAGTAGTGAAAAATGATTTACAAGTAGTGTAAAATGATGATTAGTGAATGAACGTGTCAACCCATTTCTAATCGACTTCAGAAAAGGAGGAGGGCCCACAATTCGACCGTATTTTTTTCTATACGTTGTTTTTGAGTTAGGTCTATATAAGTTTTTTATTGCCTGTATTATTGCCATCTCTAAATCTTTGAATATTTAGTAACTAATTAAGCTTTAAAACCTTCATCAGTCGAAGAATTTACTGACCGTAAACTCATGAATGTTTGATTATTGATTTACTTGATCAACGTCAATAAGAATTATCACAATATGACTACTTTTCTCAGTTATTTATCTTGATGATTGATTATTTTAATAATTTATGATTTAAATCATAAGTTTTCGTCTTCATTACAATATAACTGTTGACCTTTCCCCGACCGTCGAACTAAAGCTATACGCGGACTTATAAGTTGTAGTGGAAGCGCGTCTTCGTAGCAAGACATAGCTCAATCTAGCCCCAAACTAAGCACTAGACTTGTACTATGGGTACTAGACAACGGATGCACTACATATTATACTTTTTTTTGTAAATACATTACATAGGACACATAGAAAACACCCAGACTAGAAACAAATATTTATATTTCGACCCGATAAATACTTGCACCCGGCGGAAATCGAACCCGCAACCTTCTGCATTGCAGTCGGGTGTTCCGCCGACGCGCCACAGGGGTCGTCACATTGTGATAGGCTTGATAGACCTCGTCCCCCACCTCATGGAAAGCGACGATGAGATCGATTGTGTTACATGCTTGCTTAGAAGAAACCTATTCACTCTCGATTTGAAGTCAATCAATGACAACCCCGCAGGCTCTCGAGAGGGATGCGACCGGGAATATCGCTCGGATGATGATGCCTTGAAGACAATCAATGGTAAAAAAAATATGGAAAATTATTCTGTTAGAAGGTAGGTTAGGTAGGTACCTACTTATACTGAGGTTTCAATAATGTCCATCTATACTAATACTAGCTGACCCGGCAAACGTTGTTTTGCCTTATAAATTATAGATAGTAGCCGATTCTCAGACCTACTGAATACGCATATAAAATTTGGTAAAAATCGGTCGCGCCGCGCCGTTTCGGAGGAGTACGGTAACTAACATTGTGACATGGAAATTTTATATATTAGAGATTATAAAGAGGTAACGTTGGTAACATTTATGTATGTATTTTCCGGGTAATCTCTGAAACTACTAGACCAATTTCAAAGATTTCAATAGAAAGCTACATTATCGAGGAGCAGCATACTACATTTAGTCAAGATATTCCCATGGGATCGGGTTATACGCAGGTGAAACTGCGGGCCTCTGCTAGTCTGCAATAAGTAGCTTTAAAACATATATGTAGAAATGTAATAACTCCAGCGTAGCTAGCGGCAGAAGAGCAGCAACAACTAGGTCTCACGATTTCGAAACATATATTGTGTCGGTGACAGAACACAGTTGGAACTCTCTCCCTATTGTATCGGGTTCTCACGCCCCGACGACGCTGGCTTCTTCAGATTGATCGCCCTTTTTATTTTATTTCTTATTATTTTAATTGAATTAGATTTAGTTCAGACTAAACGTACTGGCTTATTATTTTCACTAACGTTTAGGATTATTTTAATTTTTCACTATTCTTTGTAAGAATTGGTCAAGTATTTAAGCTCATATCTAAATTCATTTTATTGAATTGAGATCCAGACTAGCAGACGTCCCTTTACTTTAAACTCTCATCAGTCGAAGAAAAGACTTCAACGCGTTCCCTATATAAAGAACAAATTAATAATTAGGAAAATTTTACAGTCAGTACAGACAGGCAGGCAGGTTTAATGGAAAATAATGTAGTGGTTGTTGTTTATAATTTGTATATAACTCTGTTACTTACAAACGATGAGTAACAGATGACTAAGTTATGTAACGTTTGTCTTTTACTGTGACATTAAGTTTCAAAGTTGACAGACAGAGACAAACGTTACATAACTTAGTCATCTATTTGTAAGTAAGGGGGTTAGTCAGTATGTAGCAAGTCTGCTACTTATTGTAAAATAAATTCTCTGTCTAACTGCAACTTTAACAACAGCAAAATTTTTCGTAAAATCCATTGAATGATCATTTGACCCCTTTCCCACATTGAAAACGAACTTTTCTCAATAACATCTCCGTTTTTTTTGTTTTTATTAAAGAAAAAAATATCTTGCAAAGCATTTACACACCCACAAAACGTGGAGTGGTTTGTCTTGGGTGTACACTGTATATTCCTTATTATGTGTTTATAATTTATTTTATATCGCTATAAACTTCTTTACAACTATTGTATCATAGTCATAATAACACATATTGGTCAAGAAATGAGATATAAACTCTTATAAGAAACATAAATTGTGCGTTGTTTCAAACCCCACCCCACATAGTACCTAAATATACAGGGTGGTCCAACTAGTGACGTCAATAAACTTTTTTTAGATTCCTCACACCTGGGGGTATCCGAAAATACCCCATATATGTTCTGCGATTTTTTGTAGTTTAGGAGGTTTGGCCTTTTTTCTCATTTTCTACTAAAATGCGACCACTGAGACCTATTTGGTTATACTAACTGCAATAATTTAGATAATTGGCTGATTTCTTTTCAAATGTGGAGCTGAATAATAGGGCCATGTTACCTGTTATAAAAATAAGGCGTAACACAAAACAAACTGTTACAAATAAAAAAAATATTCCATAAAGAGAGCGTAGACAAAACGCTATAAACACTTTAAAGAGCAATTAAAAGAAAAACTCGCCTATTATTTTTTTTCCAAACTAACTTCAAAAACTTCCTTGCTATTTACCCTATCATTTTTATTGGTCTATCATTACAGGATCATAGCAAAAATTTGCGGTATCAAAAGTATTTTCGGATACCCCCAGGTGTGAGGAATCTAAAAAAAGTTTATTGACGTCACTAGTTGGACCACCCTGTATACTTATTACCTAGCTTATTATAAGCACAAGCCGCAGCATTGATCAAATGAGACCGGTAGAACCGAAGGACCACTAACACCTGGTGACCGACGTGACTAGACTGCGAACTGGCAGACCACCTGTGCGGTGATTAGCAATTACTATTGCCGATCTAGTGTCAGCTCCTACACCGCTCTGCGTAAATCAATATATTTACACCTTTTTACACCAGTTATCGCCCGCGCCTGTTAGGTCTTTATTGAGAGCTGCAACTAGCTGCACCCCGCTTTTTTAACCGTTAAGGACACTATGGCTCACGCTAGACCGTGCCGGGTCCGGGCCGAGTTGGCCGTAGCGCGGTCATTTGTACGTAGCTTGGTTGTCGCTCAGTTGCTGCTTATACCAAGCAAGCGTGATACTTCCATATAAAATAAATGTAACAATACTTGACCGTGCTACGGCCTACGCTCGGCTCGGACCCGACACAGTCTAGCGTGGGTCATCCTTTATTGGGAAGATTTGAGCCAGTCCAGATTTCAATCGATTCCGACCTGTGGTCCTAGCTGTTTAAGTCCCCATTGGCTTGCATTTTAGGATCAAAACTGCATCATTTTTAAGAAATTAGCAGAAAAACTCTAAAACAGCAACTTGGCTTTATATTACTACAAATGGGCAGCGACTTTGCTTTTGAATTACTTAGAACTTAAACACTTCGTATTTACATAATATTTTTTAGTGTTTATTTACTCAGAATAAACGGTTTGTTCTATACTATTCTATACACTTGGATCTAGAGAGACAGTTCCAAAAGGGTGCAAATGTCGGCAGTTGGCAGATGTGAAGCGCACCTGCGTGTGCACATGTCTCTATTTAAAGGTTAAAACTTACCTTCATGTTTATAGACCCTTTTGACAACCGTATAAAACACGAAAACGTAACTTGGGCAAACAGAAGCAAAAAATGAACATAACTTATACTCCTTCTATACGTGATTTCCCGTAATTGGCTCTATATTAGCTACTAGCTGCGTCCCGCTGTTTCACCCGCGTAAAGTAGCCTATGTTACTCCTCAATCCTCAATAATGTAGCCTTCTATTGATGAAAGAATTTTTCAAATCGGACCAGCGCGAGCGTTTCCGAGATTAGCGCGTTCAAACAAACAAACTCTTCAACTTTATAATATTAGTATAGATTTAAATACATAAATAATTGACTTATTTATTATTATCATTCTGGTCAAAATGAAAGGATGATCGTGTCACTATTGTGTCAGCCATGGAATAGTGATCCAGAACCAATAAAACTCTATAACTGCTCTGTGGATGAAAATTAACGGTACAAAATCACCCATCACATTGCAGGCTTCCAGTCTTCGCATTAACATTAAAACAGTAGTATCTAATCCATCACTCACTTGTCTTAGATGATATTATTATCTTTATACTAATATTATAAATAGGAAAGATGTATTTGTTTGGTAACGAATAGGCTCCGAAACTACTGGACAGATTTCAAAAATTTATTCACCAATAGATAGCTACATTATCGAGGAGCTATAGTAGTACAAGTATAGATATAGCTATCAAAAGTAGATCGAAAGTAGGGATGTAACGATACATGATTTTGACGATACGATACCGATACCGATTATTGTAGCAAATAATCGGCGATACCGATCCGATACCGATATCGATGGCTTAGTAAATAAAAAGGTCTGTATGACTACTATGTAGGTACTAGCTGCGCCCCACGGTATCACCAGCGTAGGTCTGGAGCCCGTGGGAATATCGGTAAAAAGGAGCCTATGTGTTAATCCAGCTATCTACCTACCAAGTTTCATCGCAATCAGTTCAGTAGTTTTTTCGTGAAAGACTATTATTTAGAATATTATTGTGATAAAAGTTATCTATACCTACTTATTTAAAACAAGAGTCCTCGTGAATTTTGAAAAATAAAAATATAAAATTCAAGGAAAACATTGATTTAATTTAGTACGAAATATTATCAAGCATTTTTCATGCACTTCGATGCAATCTAAGTTAATAACACAACAATTACAGAAGCGGAAACGTCGTGTGCTTCACTTGTTTCACGCGCTTTTCGAACTGTTTGATATCGGTTGTTAATAATCGGCGATACCTATATATCGGCCGGCCGATTATATCGGCCGATATATCGGTATCGTAATCGGTATCGTTACATCCCTAATCGAAAGGCTATTTTTGACCCCGATATTCCCACAGGATTAGGACTTACACTGATGAAACCGCGGGACGCAGCTATGTATTATATTAGGTTAGTTTTAAGTGATTATGTTTATGATTTTTATTTCTATTCTAATTAGAAAATGAAAAAAAAAAAACAAAACGTAAGGGCATGATAATGGCTGATATAGGACTTATGGCATAAACATGTTTTTTTCTGATATCTTTATCCAGGGAGGAAACAGTCGACTACGTTTATAAAGTTTCTATGGAGAAAAGTGTAGGTAGACTGTCTTCTTAACTCATAATTTGATCACAAACTACCGCTTCTGAATTGCGAACTAATTTGATACTCGTAGCACTACACTTAAATCAGTCTAACTCTGAAAAGCATTTCCGTGTCAAGAATATTGCGAGATTATTACAAAATACGGGTTAACTGTGCAGTAAATAAATCGCATTTCATTTTACTCTGGTTTAATTAACTGTCGTCTAGACTGAAAATAATATTATAAGTAACCTACAAAGTGCTGCGTTCCATGATTTCTTCGGTATAAGATTTGATTCCTTGCAAATATTAACTAAATAGGTAAAATGGCTATAGATAATGAAACAGGAATCTAGAGAGGAAGCAATGAAAATTATCTTTTAAGATTATTATCGTTAAGGCGCTGTAGTAAGTAAATATTTAGAGTCGCCCGGGGCATCGATTAAAATCGGAATTAATAATAATAAATAAATATTGCACGACGTTACACACAGCGCAATCTAGCCCTAACTAATTACTAGGCTTGTACTATGGATACTAGACAACAGTGTATCTGTTCCCTAGTATCCATACGTTATGATTTTTTTCATTTTCTAATTATTATATCTATTCTAATTAGAAAACGTAAAAAAAAACTCTAGGAGCATAGTCATGGTAGATACAGGTTTTATGGCATAAACATATTTGCTTTAATTTCTTTATCCAGGGAGGAAACAGCCGACTAGGTTTGTATGGAGAAAGAGTAGGTAAACCTGTCCTCTTTTAAAAACTCCACGAGTTAAGTCATGCTTTCAAAACGTCATGGTAAAGGCCCAGCCCCACATGCTCATTACATTAGTACCTTAGCACTTAAATAGTAAAGAGGAAGTTGGAAATACATGTTAAACCATTTTTTATCAATGCGTAAACGGTGTTCAAATAATCAGCCGCTAAGTAGTGCCTATTTAAAACAGCAGGTGCCTATCAACACACTGCCGTAACGGAATCGCTGACACACTTTAGACTTTGCACTTACTTGCCTACTAGAAAAACGCGAGGAGAAATATCACAAACTTAAAACTAGTTTAATACTTAAATGTGTACCCTTATTCGTAATAAATTAATTATTATATTAGTGAGAAATTAAACTCATTTGTCGGTTCTCAAAATCCGGAAGAAGGGACCTGTAAAGATCTCGAAACGTTGAGCGTTGAAACAATGCTAAAAGTAATAAACACCACGCGATTCAAACCGAAAAATAAGTTTCATTTCTATCCAACATCGCGAAAACAGAACAAAAATGTATTGTTAGTTTACAATAATGCTAGATGGACTGTCCTATAGTCTTGCTTCCGGTGGGTTCATGACGCAAAACGGTACAGTCGCAAAATGTCATCATGAAACTTTAAGTCACTTTACAAAGCGTCATTAACGCACAACGACATATTTTGTGCACGATCTTCAGTGGGAATGCCGGGATAAAAGTAGACTGATTCAGTCGTTTTAAGTGAAATAGTAACAAATATTTCCATTCACGGGTACAACATTTATATGGATCCCCAGGAAAACTATAAATTAAATAGGAAAACAGACAGTACTAAATTACACGTTTAATTACTAAAAGGATTTATTTCGTAGATTTTTATTCTATTTTCACGATGTTGAATTTAAATCAAATAAGTCAAACCTGAAGTAGAGACCTGTAAAGGTCTCGAGACGTTGAGCATTTAAACAATGCTAAAAATAATAAACACAACGCGATTACACCCAAAAAATAAGTTTAAATTCAGGATTTATATCCCTAAATAAAATAAAAAATATCCTGATACTATGACGAGATCGGGACGACGCAGGTGCAACCGCATGACTAAAGTGGTAAGTAGATAAAATCAAATTAACGGTACAAAAAATAACAATAACGTGTGAATTAACATCTTAAAGAATAATTCTGAACTGCAAGTACAGTAATATGACCAAAATGACCTTCCATATTGGTCCGTAATTGTTCACACCTTAATAAAATTAAGCAGGTCGCCGATGAAGCTCGGGCTTCAATGTAAAATGGTCATCATTAACCACACGTTTGTAATCAATACTTTTTCTTTCTGAAAACACGTTTTTGTATCAAACTATACTTTTCCGGTGTTTGTATTTCACGGAAATTTTATATTTTTAATTAAAAAATTATTTAGATAAATGGTAATAATGGGTGTTGAAGGATCAAATACTTTCGACAGTGCGAATGCTCGACTGCAAGGAAGGTTGCGTGTTCGATTACCGCCGGGTGCAAGTATTTATGCTTAAAAATAAATATTTGTTATAAATATTTACAAAAGAAAAATGAGTATAGATTTTTTATCCGTTGTCTAGTTACCATATCTAGCCTCTAGCTTAAACTCAGTAGCTTACCACTGGACTAGATGGCGCTGTGTGTTGTTCACATAATTTATTTAGGTAATTTATATTCGGACCCTACATTCTGATTTAACAATATGCGGATTATTTGTAGTGGAAGTAATCTACTTGCACTTAACATGCACTTACAACATCGCAGGCGCCGATATTAAAATTACTTTTAAACTTTCCTTATTAAAACTGCTAACACGGCGGTCGACAACCGTTACTTTCAAGTGTTAATGTACAATTTAATAGTTATTTATATGACAGTTATATTCCTTAATATGGACTTTTTTGTTAATTTCTTAAAACTTATAGGTAATTTAGCTGTAAGGCTGTAGGTAATTGACTTTAAATTTTGAATTTCGAGCGTCGAGTTACTTTGCGCAAAAACCTAAAATTATTTAAATGTGAGTACTAGTTCTTACTTTTTTTATTAGTAGTTAGATATAAAGTTTAAATGGATCATCATAACATGAAAAAATGCTTTTTCGTTTTAGACGAAATGCGATTATGACGAACCATGTAGGTTAGGTACCTGTCAAACGTATTGCGATTGAAAATTGGCGTGCTGCGTACAAGACGACTTGGGAACTTCGTAAATAGAAACTAGGTTCATAACCTATTAATATTAAGAAAAGGTATTATGAATATTAATAAAAATACTCACAAATGTTGCAAAGTATCTATAATAAAAACGATTCTGTCATTCTTTATTTCAGTTTTTTTACCAAAACTGAAACAGAATAACACAAAGGCCTTGGACTTCGACTGCGCTCCACAACCGGCACATTTTCACATCACCTCCGGCCACAATAACGAATATTTTACAATCCATGGCGGGGTCGGTTAGATAAGTTCACACAGTTCACAAGCACAACCGTCCAACGCGAGCGATGTATTCGAAAAGAGTTATTCGAAACGTAACGGAATGCGAGTCGAAAGTTTAGTGGTAGGGGCGCGCATCGTTGCGTGACGGCTAGGTACGGTCGGACTCGACTCGACACGTCACGGCAATTACCGTGTTCCTTGATTATCATTCTTGTTAAAGCATCTAAAATCTAACATTTCGACACAATTTCAATTTAAACAATTATTCGAAAAACTATTTATAGATTTTTCTTCTGTTTTCGCGATGTTGGATTGAAATTAAACTCATTTTTCGGTTTTAATAGCGTGGTGTTTATTACTTTTACTATTTTTTCAACTGTCATCATTTCAAGTAATCAAAACTACGCGATTAAAACCTAAGAATGAGTCTAATTTCAACTATTTATAAGTACTTAGAAAAAATTTGCAGATTAGTCAATTATGGTAGGAAATTAGATCATATTCAGTGCTTAGTATATTTTGCGTATAATGCGTAACTTACTTGTGTCGGCATTTAAATGTTTTTGACAATTCTGTTTATTTGAAAGTCTAATTATTACTTTTTATTATTATCTCCATTTACAAATAAAGTAGATACTTACATATAAACCTAATAGCTAGGTAACTATTTACTTAACATTGTGTGTATTTTCTTAAAAATAATAAATTTTTTTGATCAGCCAACTAAGGCCCATCAATGCATAGGTACTTTATAGACTAACATAAATATTTTATAATAAAATAAAATGTTTTAATAGATAGCTAATGAATGAATGAAGCTGGTGTGTTATGCCGATGTGTAATGTTAGATAAATTAAGTAGGTAAGTCAGTTAATTTCCTGACTAAAACAGACCCGCATGAGTTTACTTTTTGTGAAAAGGAAGTAATAAACCAAAAAGTTAACCATTTTATATATGCCTTCTGTTAGTAACGTAGGTAATTAATGAGTGAATAATTTCAAAACATTCCATAGAACTTTTCAAGTAACTTTTGTATTATTCGTAAAGAAGAAAAAAGAACAAACAATTGTTTCTAATTTAAATAAATCCTATTAAAAACTAAACCAAACATATAAAAGAAATACGTAAGTAATAAAAAAATAATCCTAATTGATAAAAATAAACAATTATGTTAATTAAACTTAGATTTTTCTTTTGTTTTCGCGATGTTGTATTAAAATTAAAGACATTTTTTCGGTTTAAATCGCATGGTGTTCATTACTTCTACCATTGCTTCAACGCCCAACGTTTCGAGACCTTTACAGGTCTTCAGGATAGACTGACGACTTCTCGAAACGTTACAATGCTAAAAGTAATAAACACCACGCGATTTAAAACATTTTTTTTTTAAATTTTAATAAAAACTTATTTAAATAACTCGTTCCAGATGCAAAGGTTCCTATAACGCTAGTAGCATTGCCACGCTGAATGGCGATGGCAATCCCCTGCACCAGGAAAGATCTGGATCTGTTGGCTTTATTTTATGAATATGTCACAATATACGTGTTAATCTATATAACTAAATAGATTATCAGGTAGTTGATTAGACTTACCACCAGCCACTATTGGTCGAAATTTTCAAACACTGCATCGCTTCGATCCTGCAAAAAAGGAAACAAGAATTAAAACATTGCTCCCTTTGTCTATAACGTAAATACACTGTTATGTCTTGGCCACACTGCCGAGAAATGCCGTTAATTACCGTGATGATGGTAGAAGTTTATAGAACTTATTTTACATCGATTGATGAACTCCAAAGACAAAGTTTAATAAAAAATCGTTAAGAACGCCATAGAATCCCACTAATATTATAAAGGAGAAGGTTTGCAAGTATTTATGTACGTAACTTTGTTACTCTATCACACAAAAACTATATTACTGAACCGATTGCGATGAAAACTCGGTAGGTATGCATATGATCTGGATTAACACAAAAGCCGCTTTTTATCCCGTTATTCCCGCGGGATCGGGACTTACGCGGGTGAAACCGTTAGTTATTTAATATTTGCGCATGTTAAATACGAATCCACTTTGTCATTGTTGCAAAGCCACGCGTCCCTGTGTAAATATTTTAGTTTCAACGTTAATATATTTTATAAACAGAAATGTCAGCGCTGTATTATACGGTAATGGCTAAAGGTACGAGTTGGCAACCGGCGACATGAGGCGGCAGCGGACGACGTGTCACGACGACATAGACTTACTTTTGTAACTTGTACTTTTGTAACTTTTGTTTACTTTTGTAAGTCTATGTTACTTTACTTTACAACAACTACTTTTGATCCTGATATTAGCACAAGATTAGGACTGACGCGAGTGAAACCGCAGCTAATGCATAAATAAAGACGTGTATACCAAGTAGATATAATATATAAGCTAAAGTAAAACAGCATCATGATAGAGATTGTATAACGTTTTAACCGATGGTTAGCCGTCATTAGAGAGAATTGAAATTTATCGGGCTATTATTCTGCGCAGGCGCACGGCCGGGAGCACTCTGCCAACTATTGTTGAACTCACCACCTCTTACTGTATTGTTTTGTATGTAAACTTCTAACTTCATTTCCGTATGATACTTATATGTATATACCCATTTATTATTTGTAATAATATTTGTAACACTAAAAAAAATTACGCCTAAACAAGCGAGGTCTTAAATTTAAGCCACCACTAGATAAAATAGTAAAGAAATTTGAAATTTAAAAAGTTTAAAATAGCTCTTTTTTATTATGCGTTATTAATGGAGTTTTAATATGACTTACGTAACCGTAGAGTTTATTATTTTCCTATCGTCATCCGAGCGATGTTCCCGATTGCCGAGCGATGTTCCCGGTTAGTTTATTATTTTCCTATAATATTTTTATATTATTTGCAATTTATATTTTCTTTCAAAGGTTACAATAATTGTATAGACTGGTAAAATAAATTATTTCTTTTTCCTTTCTTTTCAATATTTCGATAAATAAACAGTATTCAAAATAACACCATAACGCAATGGCACTTTTTTTTTATTAACCTATATTGTCCCACTGCTGGGCAAAGGTCTCCCTAACATCCTTCCAAGCAGTCCGGTCCTGAGCCAATTTCCATCAAATGCATCAAGATCGTCACGCCACCGTTTTCGGGGTCTGCTTCGAAATGAATGTAATCCACATTACATTCATTTAATTATCAACTTTTGTCGACTTTTTTTTTAGGTAGGTATGTAAAGCTTAGGAGGCCTACTAGCTTTTTACGAACGCAATATCGATAATTTTCTACTACGGTTTCAAACAAATTGATATTTTAGCGTCGATATTTAAAAAAAATGATTTTTTTATTTTTTGTTTAGCTTGTAGACCCTACGATTGCACGTCAATGCGCTATAAACTGCACCTAGAACACACCGACTATACTAAAAGAAACAGTCGAGAACATAATCTGTGCAATATTTCACTGCAACATCGCAGTTTCCCCACGGGTCAAGAGGAAACGGGTCATAAACTGACGATGCACTTTGTTGCTACGAGTTTACATAATAACGGTATTATATTATGAATATTACACACTATCTTTATTACCATATCTCGTTGCTTTTCAATAGATACTGACTCTGCTGTAACCTTTCGTCTAAAATCAGTATTACATACGACTAATTCGTATGCAGTCTGCGCGCTTTCATAATATTTGGAAGGATGGGATTGTTCGTACGACTCCGTACGCTAGCACACGAATGAAATTCGGACGAAAACGTATAAAAGTGCAGACCAGCATTTTATTTTTAATTTTTATTTTCAAAAACGAGGCTAAGTTGCGACATTTTTTTCGTAAACGGTTCAGCAATATATAGTTTTTTTCCAAGAAAGCACTAACACTTCAAAAGCTTTAACGAAGATTTGCAAAATGTCAAAAAAATGTTGAACCGATTCTAGAGTTCGCGTTTGGTCAGATTCGCAAAAGGACGAACCTGATTTCGCTTAGAATGCCTACAGTGACGAAGAAAATATGAGAGGTACCTAAGTATTTATTATATGTTTGGTACTAAAATATCATAAAAAATAGGTAAGTCTAAAGTTAGCGAAAGCAAAGATTGGTAGTAAAACACTAAACAGTATACTTTCAAATGACAACTGCAGTCGGTCGGCGATTTATCGGCAGCAAAAACACTAAAGTACATTGAAACAAACAGTTACATAAAATGTTATACAGCAGTTTGTAAATTGTACCTACCATTAAATTTCGTATTAAAATAATTGGTAACAAGAGAACAAACAATACGTTTTGCTTTACAAATCAGAGGTTCATTAGAATTTAGTGCATCTATGTTAGAAGATAGCGTGGCTACGTTCGCTCTCTCACAGTAAATATCGTTACGAATATTATTTATCTAGTCATATCATATCGTTAATAGGCTACCAATGCATTATTCTTGTTTGTTAGTTCTCATAAGACTAAAGCAGATGCAGTTACAACGTTATAAATAATATACTTGGTTAAGAGGAAAGTCTACCTACTCTTTCTCCATACAAACGTAGTCGACTGTTTTCTCCCTGTATAAAGGTTTTAGAGCAAATATGTTTATTCCATAAAACCTATATCTGCAATGCCCCTACGTTTTGGGTGTTTTTCATTTTCTAAATAGAATAGAAATAAAATTTAGAAGTAATAAAATATGAATAAAATCAAAACGTAAGGGCATGGTCATGGCAGATATAGGTTTTATAGCATAAACATATTTTCTCTAATATCTTCATCCAGAGAGGAAGCAGTCAACTACGTTTCTAAAGTTTATTTGGAGGAAAGAGTAGGTAGGTATCCTTTCCCCTTAAGAGTCAAGTTGGATTTATATCCGAACAAATAACCATTAGATTTAATTTAATTGTTCCATCTAATTTTACAACTGAACAAAGCTAAGGATTTATAGCAGAATATAACTACATCTTCCGGTTTTTAATCAACTTGCGTTTTACTTTTCACAAACAGAATTTTACAATCAATTTTAGTACAGAATTTGCGATTTATCATATGCAGTTGAGTTATAGTTATTTAAACCGGATATTGCATTTTATTTTAATTTCATATTGATTTAATGTTAGCGATGAGGAATAAGGTCGGTTTACGGATTTTACGGTCACTAGCTATGGCTATAGAAAATACTTACGATGTTTATCATTAATTATAAACATCAAATCGCTGTTAACTTTCTTTACAGCGATTTGGAGCGCCACATTGTTTTGTAGCACAATAAGATTAAGTAATTTTGTAATTAATTATTAATATTTGATTTAATTTTTGATTCGTAATTTGATTTTTCAATGCTCTCGGCATATCTATTAGAAATATTTTAAAGGAAGAATAAATCTTCAAAAATTCACTCGCGGCGAAGCTCGAACTCGCGTATCAGGGTCTGTACCTACCCCAGCGTCCTAATGAACTAGCCCGCGCGAGTTCCCACTCCGAGCGATGAATTAAAAAAATAATCCCTTGTCTAGTATTTTAGGTCCAAACCAGGCTTCAATTCATATATTTTTATATCCATGTTGAAGCCAATTACCTAAAAATGGAAAACAATCTACACTAATATTATGAAGAGGAAAGATTTGTATTTTTGTGTGTGTGTGTGTCGTATGTTTGTATTTAATAAACTCAAAAACTACTGGACCGATTTCAAGAATTCTTTCATTAGTAGAAAGCTGCATTCACCCTGAGTAGGCTACTTTTAATCCCGATATCCCCACGGGATCGGAACTAACGTGGGTTAAACCGCGGAACGCAGCTAGTAGTGAATAAAAATATGGCCATCGTCGTTTCCTACATTTGAGGTGGAAGCGTATATTAAGACATCTTGGTCTGTATTCTGATCGCTAAATCTCTTTATTAGAGACGCATGTAACAAAGTTAAGCTACAATTAAAAGCCTTAATTAAAAACTTATTAAAATTCTCGGTATTCCAGCTTGTATCAAATTAAAATACACTTTATTTCTCGTGTGACCTTTCTAAAGTTGCTTCCGAACGCTTTTTGCGCAAAAATGAATGAAGTAGGATAGAATCTTTCCCACGGGCTCCATGGGAACGTACTGATGTCTTCTGAGGAATGGACTCGTGAAGGCGTGAACCTTAATTGGGACTTTTAAACGTTATCTAATTTGTGTTTAAATTCCAATCTTAATCAAGTATTTTTTTGATGTTTAATTTGACTTTGGAGATAAGCCCCCTTAGGTATACATATAAGCAGCTGCATAAAATATGTATCGTTTGTCTTTTACTGTGACTTGAAGTTTCAAAGTTAACTGTCAGTGACAAATCTATATCTATACTAATATTATAAAGAGCTAACGTTGGTAACATGTATGTATGTATATTGGGGGTAATCTCTGAAACTACTGGACCGATTTCAATTTTCTTTTTCCGATTTCTTTCACCAAATAGAAAGCTACATTCACCCTGAGTAACATAGGCTACTTTTGATCCTGATATTCCCACGGGATCGGAACTTACGCGGGTGAAGCCGCCGGAATCTGCTTGTTTTACATAAACTTAGTCGTCGTTCATACATAAGTGAAGAGAAATATGCTTAAGAGGACAGTCTTCCTACTCTTTTCTCCATACAAACTTTACAAACGTAGTCGACTGTTTCCTCCCCGGATGAAGAAATTAGAAAAAATATGTTTATGCGATAAGTCTTTTAACAGCCATAACCATGTCCCTACGTTTTGATTAATTATCTAATTTTTCTGAATTTTATTTCTATTCTAATTAGAACATCAAAAAAAACTAAAACGTAGGGGCATGGTCACGGCAGATATAGGTTTTATGGCATAAACATATTTGCTCTAATGTCTTTATCCAGCGAGGAAACAATCGACTACGTTTGTATGGAGAAGGAGTAGGTAGACTGTCTTCTTAATTTGATTTGACTAACTACTTGGACCCTACTGTTTTAGCCAAAAATCCTGTTACAATATCAGGATAGGTAATGGTAAATAATCCTATGGGAGTATTGGATCTTTAGCTTTCTAAATACAAAGTCTCATCGCAGTTCAGTACTTTTATTTGCGCGGAGTAAAAAAGCCATAATCCATAAAGAAACGTAAAAGTAAGAAAGCGGCCCAGGGCTCTCGAGAGGGATGCAACCGGGAACATAGCTCGGGTGATGATGATGATGATGAAAAAATGCCACAAACTTTTCTAAAACTAATAAGAAAAACTTGAAAAATCATACAAGGTTCCATGACTCAGAGACTGACAAAAAAACCTACTCAAAAAACTTCAATACATACTAGTACCCATTAAGATTTCGAGTAAATACACTAATGTCTAAAAACGAGTTTAGTAAAGCAGTTTGTATGTGGGCATAGTAGGTAGAATAAAACCACAGCTCAGCGTGGAAGCAGCAGGATAATTAGGGGAAGCGGCGAGGTCGTTCAACTCCTGCGAAGCCTCCGTCACGGAATAAATAATGGTACCGCCGCGCCGGCCGTCTGCGTCGGGCAATTGTCGCCGGCTAGATGAATAGAGACATTTTTGCTTAGTGATTTCATCCTATTTCTCTGTACTGTACTATTTGACGGCCTCTGTGGCGCGTCGGATTAAGGCCTAACAAATCCTGAAGGTTGAGGGTTCGATTCCCACCGGGTGCAGGTAAAATAAATAAATACAAATTTCTATATTTAAAAAAAAGTAGTAGGTATATTCGTTGTCCAGTACCTATAGTAGAACCCTAGTGCTAGTTCGGGCGCCTGCCTGACACCAACCCTTCTAGGGACCAAGCAGTTTATCCGCCACCGCGCGGGGAGAACTTAATTTTTACTAGTCCTCCCTAAATCCCTTAGTCGCCTGTTACGACATCCACGGGAAGAGATAAGGTAACCTTATTCTATGCTGGGGCTACACGGCCGGTCGAATCTAGCCTAAAAGAAACAGACATAACCAAACCACAGAATAGGCGATAGTAACCGCCGCCACGACCTATCATTGCGCTATAAAATCTAAAGTCGCATGTTAGAGAGCACGACACATAATTCACATGCAATGATACTGGCTGAGTTTGCATCGTACCGTATACTATAGCACCTACCTACCGTACTTGTTTATCGCTTTTAGCAGTATCGAAGGAAATGAACACGACCTACATAAGCCGACCCTGATTCGTACTAACTATTCTGAAGTAGGCACCACATCAGTTGAACTACGTGAAATAATCGGTGTATTTTTTCTTTTAGTATGTTCAATAAAAGTGAATATCCACTGTAAATACCAAAAAATGCTAAGGATTTATAACGCACTAGAAGATTTTCGAGGTTTCACCCGCGTAAGCCCCGATCTCGTGAGAATATCGGGATCAAAAGTAAGCCTATGTTACTCAGGGTGACTGTAGATTTCTATTGGTGAAAGAATTTTTGAAATTAGCCCAGTAGTTTCTGAGTTTATTCATTACAAACATACAGACACAAAAATACATATCTTTCCTCTTTATAATATTAGTGTAGAAGTGTAGATTAAATTTTAAAGTTTAGATTTTACAAAACTTTACGATTCTCTTTTGTTACTTTTGATTTTACCTAAATATCTGCCAATTAGTCCATATATCATATTTGTGTAGTGTCTTTGTATTTTTGTCTAGGATAAAATATGTCCAAAAACTAGAGTCGACAATTTTGAAGCCAATTGAAAATAATTATACCGCAGACTCAAAATAATTACAGTGGGTACAACACGCACATTAATCATTTTCCTTCAAAATATTTAAAAACTTCATTTTGTTGAACTTCAGAAGGAAGTAAAAGAAAAAGTAACCGCAAAATTGGTCTCTATTGAAAAAGAATACGAAATATCTTTCCCACGCACGTGACGCGAATGTTATGCTAAGTGTAGTTCACAATAGAATAGACGTTATCCAATGGCAATAATTGCCTTAATAAGCCTTTTATAATCATAATCAAACCGAATTACAAGTGTTTTTTTATGTCGTATTGTTCGGTAGTCGACTAGCCGAGTGGCAATTAACTTTTGTGTAAGGAGATGACCGCCATGTGGGCACAAAGAAACGATAGTTATACACATTTAAAAAGATGGTACGCTGTTCAGTTTTACACACTTTCTTATAAAAAGCTCCATCAACTATGTATCGTTTGTCTTTTACTGTGACATGAAGTTTCAAAGTTAACAGACAGTCGTTACATAAACTTAGTCATCGTTTATAAGTAAGGGATTATTGAATACAGTATCTGTACTATAAAATATCGTGTAGGGCTTACATAGAACAGTGCCTGATCTTTTTCGGACGCAAAGTCTAACTTAAGCAAAGTCCTAGGCGACGAAGGAACGCGACATTAGCAGCGCTGCGCGACATTATGGCGAACATACTATTAATTGACAGACAGATTCACGCGACAACGTAGGCCACAATCACATACGACGACTATTTAATATTTTCGCGTCGCGTCATATCGATCGTGTCGCGTTTGTCGTTCTCCTAGGACGAGCTGACGAAAGTTAGAAGATCCCACATAAGGAAAAAGCAATGCATAACCAGATTCTTCACTAAAATGGCTAATATCTGCATCTAAAGTTTCGCAGTTTGCTCTAATACCTACCCGCTTGGTGCCATGATTTAGTGCGCATTGTTACATTCCCATACTAGCTCTAGGCTATTCGCGAACGGTCCAAAAAGTCATATAATACTTAGTAGATTTCGTGGTCTAATGACAGAAAATGTCGACGTCCCGAGGCGGCGGGTAATGAATATTTAATTGCATAGAAATATGTATTTCAGACTCCGCCTTCTTTGGGCTTTGTTGTTAAAATAGCCGTGATTATGGGACTCATACAGGTAATGTGGCTTTAAATATGCCTATAAAGTTTTTACAGTGTCTCTTAAACTTGTAGACAGTGGTAGTTTACTTAAGTAGTTTAATTGCGGATTCTCCCTAAGTATTGCTGTACGGATACTAAAATTACCCCCTTACTTATTATAAACTCCATTTCACAGTAAAAGACAAACGTTACATAGTCTATGCATCTGTTAATCATCGTTTATAAGTTAGGTCGTAAATATCGAAGAAAGTTGTTAAAAAAGAGCGTTAAATCACTATTGCCAAGGTCAGTGGGTGATGGATGATAAAACGCGGTCAAAGTATCAAATCAAGAAAATTCTTTAAACTAGAAAAGATTGTAATAAAACGCCTGCGCACAGTTAATATCCAACGACTACACAATAGATTCAGTCGAAAGCTTTTCACCAGCACGAAGTAACCACAGCCTCTGTCATTTGGTTAACTGTAAACCAATGGATAGTATGACTCGGCATGATTCCTTTATAATTGAGTTCCACTTTAAATACAGCAGAACAAATTCCTTTTATAACTCACGAACAGCATTACTCGATTGAGATAAGAGTTACATGTTTGCGGGTTATAGAGCCAGTCTAAACAAAAGTTACGTGTTCAGAACCGTCTAGGCTCAGAATGTCCTTTTCTCGAAATGTCCTTTTTCAGAATGTCTTTTTCTCGAAATGTCCTTTCTCAGAATATCCTTTTCTTTTAATGTCCGTTTCTCACAATGTCCTTTCTCAAATTGAACAACTTTTATAAGTTACAAGACTTATGCCAATACTTTGTACCTATTTGGTACCTACACATATACTTTTTCCACAAACTGAAATAATTATATCTGTAGATACCAAATAGGTAGGTACCTAAAACTAAAGATAGCCAAAACTAAAAGAAGCAGAATATAAAATTCTTCGTGGATCGAAGTCATAAAGAAAAAAAATTGTGGAATAGACGTCATGAGGAAAAAAAATAAAAAAAAATTGTACCTAAGCCTAAAAAAAGAGTCAACTTTGTGTTAACTCCACCACTAGCTAAAATGTGTGTGGGAGCTAGGTCCCCACACACATTTTGAGAAAGGACAATCTGAGAAAGAACATTTCGAGAACAGGTCATTCTGAGAAAGGACATGTTGAGAAAAAGACATTCTGAACCGAGACGTTCAGAACGCTATCGGTTCAATTACTTCAATGAGAAAAGGCATAAGCACGTTTCTAACGTAGATATACTATAATACCTACCTACCATCCAGTCATGGAGTGAATGGAAATAAAGGGCATCTTATTTAGACATTTCGCCTTCAAACCTTTGAAATTATCTAAGCAAAGCTGACTAGAACCTCAGGGGGCTGAGGGCGGGACTTCACGTTTGCGTTTTGTGTAATAAAATGTGAAATTACGAAATTGGGAGAAAAATATATATCCGGGTATTTAAAAGTCAAAATGTATGCAAATATCTGTACTCATCTAAAGGATTAGTAATTTTAAAATTCTCTGTACTTTACTATAATATAGCTGATTTTTGAATGATTTTTTATAAAGGTTAAATAAACGTTATGTTTATAATATGTTCCATCGTAGGGCCTAAACTACTGAACCGATTTTAATACATCAGGTGTTTTTACAAATGAATGAGGTTTATTATTATTTCTTACCTCGATATTTCAACTATCTTGCAATAGATTCGGTGGCGAAGTGACTGAGTTGAAATGAATTCGAATCATGAGTTTAAAAGGTTTTCATTTATGTTGCAAAATTCAGAGAAAACCAATAAAATCGATTCAAACGGGTGTTTAATGTTAATGTAAAAACAGAAATTAAATAAGATATTTTAGTTTTATACATAGGGTACGCAGTTATGATCGATTATTATAAGTAGCGGTAGTATTGCTGTAAACTGTAGTATACAAGTAAACTCATGCGCACGTGTACAGTTCGTTACCGGTTTTCTTTCTGCACCGTTCATCATACATACCGCTTGCGGGCCTTGCTGTCGGGATGTGTTTGGGTTTTTTTCTACTTAAACTACAACTACACCCTAATTATTTTCCAAGAAAGCGATAAAAGTTTACAGTTAACGGCCATATATGAAGTAAAAAACAAAGCAGGATAACAAAGCAATTTTTTTCAGAGTATAGTTTTGACCATAATTATGACTTCCTAAAAAAGAAACTGGTCTACCTACTCTTTCTCCATACAAACGTAGTCGACTGTTTCCTCCCTGGATAAAGACATTTGAGCAAATATATTTATTCCATAAAAGCTATATCTGCCATGACCATGCCCCTACGTTTTGGTTTTTTAAATTTTTTAATTAGAATAGAAATAAAATTCAGAAAATAAGAAAAATCAAAACGTAGGGGCATGGTTAATGCTCATGGATGATATTGGACTTATGGCATTAACATATATTTTCTAATATCTTTATCCAAGGAGGAAACAGTCGAGTACGTTTGCAAATTTTTCATAGAGAAAAGAGTAGGTACTGTAGGTAGACTGTCCTCTGAGTTAGTTTCTTAGCAATGAAAACTGTTCGGAATAGCTTCATCAATCATTAATAAGCTGCCATCTACCGCGATAAGAGTATATTATTATGATCATGTTACCAGGCTTTACTGTGTGTTATTAATTGCAGATAAAGGAACTGACCTAAGACTATACGTCATTGACTAATCCGCTAAGTATAAAGTTTCATGGATTTTCATAGGGCTGACTGGCTCCTCGAATTTCTCACTAAGGTTTTGTGTCCACTTTAGATCCACGGAATGACTATTTAAATAAAAACTTTGATAAAGAAACCTTTTATTTTCTCCAATACTTCAAAGTCCAAGTCTTTAATTTATCCGATTTCTATTGTATTTGTATCTATATAGATAATATTTCATTGACATCAATTTTATTATCTTTATAATCTTAATAACTTAATCCTGATATACCCAATCCGTATTTAAAAAAAACATATCTTCTCTACCTACTAGGTATTTTGTCTTTAAAGTAATTTCAACTTATAAAGGCCTAATTTGAATCTCATTCATACCTTTATTTTAGTTTGCGTGATTTTATTACGAATTAATTATAAAAAAAGTTATTGTTTTAAGTTATTGTTTTTGTTATTGAGTACCTACTAAACATTTACTCCTATAATCAAATCACACAAGCTAACACACTTTTACCTTTGTACTATCAAAAAGATTTCCAACTTATAAAATGTCTTTGCCCTCACAAGTCGTTCAGATAAAATGTAGACAATCTAGGCTTAGCTGTACTATTTGATGACATAAGAGTCTCAATGCTAATGCTATCAGATCGAGTAACATCTCTTTGCTGTAGGTCGATAGTAATATTAACTTCTGTGAAGTCAATTCACTATATTGTAAGTAACTTACAAATACTAAAGAAGGCTTATGACTTTGATTGCAAAGTATTGATTTCTAAACGTTGATTATATTATTTATTCTCAGTTTACCTACACATCACAAAGGAAGTGAGCAGCTACGGAAGTATATTTCAACACAAAATTGTTAGATTTACAAGCATATCCTCAACTAACAGTTATTTTAACTGTCCTTCACTTAATCACTTCTTAATATCTCTGCTAATATTAGAGAAAATGTTATAGTTAAGTATGCAACATAAGCTTAAAATAAAACTATAAACCGTCATTCGACAATCACCGAACAAAAGGGCCGAAACAGTTACTGTCAGTGTTGCAACCGAGTAGAATAAGACCATGTCATTATAGAGCAGCCACTTAATGATGATCTCCCTCGCCGCCCAAAAACGACACCGGAATAGTTACGAGAGCGGCAAGCAGATGATGCTTCAGAGGTCTCTACCCACTGGTCGGAAACAAATCTCAAGCATTTGTGTTGGCCGCGTAGTTTCTCCCAATTACACCGACTCTAGCCTGCGATTGGCCACTTCATGAAGAATCCGGCATGTCGTGACTGTGATAAAAAAAACTGACGCAAATTGCCGATACGCCTCGTGCACACAATTTCATGCTCCGACTTCATAAGAACAGTCGAGATTGGTCATATTTTCAACAATGCTCGAATACACGAAACTTGTATCTGGCTTAGGTTTAATTAATTGTTCTAAATCTGGCCAGTGATTGTCTAAACCGTGTCGAACACATTTTCGAACGGTTCACTTACGGACGAGCGTTTGAATCAATTCTTATAATTGGATTTAAGTCGGCTTTTGTAATTGGCGTGACTTAAAGGTGTTGGCCGTTGGCACTACCACGTCACTTTCAAAGCTAGAAAAGAAAACTAAACTTCTCTAAATATCCACATTTCTTCTTTTGACTTCATTTATCTGTAATTAATCACCTATCATCAGCTCATAAGTGCTCTATTCCAGGTTCCTTGAAAATTACTACCTTGGTGGATGGATACCTTCTACTAATGCTGTTTACCTTGGCCGGTAGTATTTCAGTTATTACAATGATTCTGATTGCTCTTCTAGTTTTACTGATTTTCGATAGGACCTAATTAATATCTTAAAGATGCAAAGTAGTGCTATATAAATCACTATTCATAATAATGTCGACTTACCACATAATATATCTCTGTCTATATCATGAGGAAATTATTGGTTCTATGAAAGTTTAATTGCAATTTGAAACTAATTCACTACACATCTACACTAACGGCAAGTTCAATAATATATCGTTAGATTACACCGATGTGGAAACACAGATAAAAAAACGGAAATACAAATATACTCGTATCTATTTTATATTGAAGAACAAAGAACTTATTAACATTATTATTAAATTTCTATAGATTTATCGCGAAATAATGACCTAGGAGGTATATTAGTTTATTATATTTTAGATTATTTGCACTGATAGACACCACGTCACGCACGTCAGGAATACGTCAGCTCCTGGCAGCATCACGGAGGTTGTATAGGTAGTAATTACAGTGGTTCTGTTTAGACAAGGCTCATTACGTAAGAATGTGTGAATTATCGTTTATTTACGCACGTTAATTAACGTATTAGTGGTATTAGGCTCGTCACCGAAGCAAATATTGAAGAATCTGCCTTAACACATTGCAAAACAATATTTTATGTAATTCCTATGAAATGTTAATTCAGATATTTCATTTTATAAATCGTTTGTATATTAATTATTTTGCCGTGTAACACCGGCATAAAGTAGGGTTACCCCGTCTCTTCAAATGAGTGTCGTAAAAGGCGACTAAGGGATCTAACAGGAGGCTAGCGAACCTGGATTTCTCCCCACACGGGTGGGGGGTAAACTACCTACTTGGTGTCGAGCAAATAACTACTACACCTACTTTATTGATCCCAAATAATTTAGGGTAAGGGCAGGAAGAAGAAGACATTTTATAGAAGTGAGTGGTTTCTCTCTCACAGTAATATAAATTAGATTACATGTTAGTATTATTATTTCAAAACCTGTGCAGTGACAAATATTCTGTTCTGCATATACATGTAGAGTACACTTTATCTAAAATTAATTGCTTGTTATTAAAATTAATTAAACACTTGCACCTTTATTTTTAAGGTTCCATACCTCACAAAATAAAAAGAGACCCTTAAAGATCACTTTATTGTCTGTCGGTTTTAACTAAAGTTTCATTACGGTACAATTTTTGTAACCTTTCGGCATTCAATTCTTAATGTTACCTTTACACTTAAAAGTTAATAAGATCAATCATAAATAACCAGTCGATGCTTATCACAATTCGCTTAGGCTTAACTCAAAGCCACGCATGACATAGCCCGATTGGAAACCGTCGATTGATGGTCCCTTAAACACGATGTATCTATTTTTCATTAGGTACCAGATTTGTATCGTTGTAATTTATTTGAGCTATAAGTGATGAGAAAATATGCCGATAGTGAAACAGTTGGATCTTTAACGCGTGTTTTATGATTAAACTAGCTGCGCCCTGCGGTTTCACTCGCGTAAGTCCCAATCCCGCGGGATTTACGGGATCAAAGCTACCTCCCCACCAATTTTCAGCCAAATCGGTTTGGCCGTTCTTGAGTTATAAATGGTGTAACTAACACGACTTTCTTTTTTATATATTATTAGCTGACCCGGCAAACGTTGTTTTGCCTTCTAAATTATAGATAGTAGCCGATTCTCAGACCTACTGAATACGCATATAAAATTTGGTAAAAATCGGTAAAGCCGTTTCGGAGGAGTACGGTAACTAACATGTGACATGGAAATTTTATATATTAGAAGAAGAAGATATAAAACAGTCTTTAGATTCAGCTATTCTTGACTAGCTTAGCTTCGTTTTCTGCTTCGGCTAAGATCATGATAATCATCTAAGTTAAGGTTGAGCTAAAGTCTTACAATATTCCTAATTTTTTTTTCTTTTTTTAACTACATATTTAAGTTGGTAAAAAGGGAGCGAATAAATTGAAACCCGGCATAGTCAATGACTGATATCGAATGAGACTATTTGATGACGTGGTTAAAGATAAGAAAGAATTTGACGACAATATTAATAGACTTATCAATATTGAAGACTTACAAGTGCTCCAAGAATCGATAAGGGCACAGAGGGACTGTTTAAACACAGATATATTTCGATAGGTCTATTTAGGGTTCCGTAGCCAAAGAGCAATTGTATTAACATAGTTAGTGTATAGGTACAAGTATATACAGATCAAAATATACATCAATACATCTGATTATATTTCGTAAAGTAACTGGGACGTGGATATGTGAATATTAAGATGAGATATCTCGATAAATATACATTTTATTACCTACTCATATTCAAAGAAGGCAATACAAAAAATAGAATCTAAGGCATTAGTTAATTATAGGATACATTAATTATTGTATATACGCAGACCTCAAATAGATTGGAATAAGAACAGGAAGAAGATATTAACTGTTAAATTAAAATTGACGGCACCTAATTAGTTAAGTGGCACTGAATATCCTGGATAATGAATTTTATAAGAGGTTTTACTTGAGAAAATTTTAGATGGGAATAGTAAAGCAATAAATGAGATCAAGAGGACAGTCTACCTACTCTTTCTTCATACAAACGAAGTCGACTGTTTCCTCCCTGGATAAAGACATTAGAGCACATAATATGTTAATGCCATAAAACCTATATCTGCCATGACCCTACGTTTTGGCTTTTTTCATTTTCAAATTAGAAAAGAAATAAAATTCAGGAAAAGCTGATAAGTATATGGCATAAACATATTTTTTCTCTTATCTATGTCTAGGGAGGAAACAGTCGAATACGTTTGTAAAGTGTGTATGGAATGGGAAACTGTCCCTTTAAGAAAGTTCTGGTACTCACCTACATATTTCTGGTAAGTTGAAGCTTGACTCCCACCACAAGCCACCAAAAATGCTTTATATTCCGCAATTGTATGAGCTATTACAAATGTTCAGAACACCTGTTTAAATTACATGAGTATTGGGACATGCATAATGAATCATACCCGATTACCGATTGGCGTTGGCGGAATCATTCAAAATTTGAATTAAATCTATATTCAAAGTAGAGGCAACGACCTTGGCATTGAAAATCATCAGGTTCAAAGTTCTTATGATGATATTCATGTCTGACAAGGTCAAGTGTTTCAAGAATAATGTTAAAGTATCAAATAAGGACTGAGCTAAGTATCTTAAAAGACACTCTGTTGGTTTTTGTAATAGTTTCAACTCGACCATTACTGAGTTAAAGTACCTTACTATAAAGGTACGAGTTAGCAGCGGACGATGACGACGTGTTGCAGCGACACTACTGGTTTCTATGTATTTCTATGAAATCTATCCGCAGTCGGACGACACTGGTACTGGCGTCTGCCGCTCGACGACGCGTCGCTAGCTTCATGTAACTACGTAGGGAATTTCATAGAAATGCATAGAAACCAGGAGTGTCGCTGCGACACGTCGCCCGTTGCCAATTCGTACCTTAACATTTGCAGTTTGATGCTTATTGGCGAACCTGTTTCGAGGCTTAGTTCAGAGGATTAAATAATTAAAATAATATTTTATCTAAGGATTAACGTTAGCTTAGACACAGTTACACTATAATGTAGTGAATAAGCTGACGAAACCGAGTAAACTAAAATAGAATTAATTTTAAAATTGTGTAAAGTCACTGAGGCAATAGCGGTGGTGAGCGACAGAGCGGATCGGCTGCGGCTGGGAAAAAACAACCTATCCATAGTCATACCTAAATAATTGTTTTACAACCAAAACTAATAATGCTTCGTTTCACCGTGGTGCGGCATATAGTGGGAAATTTATTAGAATAAACAGGCTCTAATAAAGATTTTTATGTGATAAATCTTGATGATATTTTTGCTTTTAAGAAAACATTTTACCTATAAACAAACTTGTTTTCAGCTTATTTGATTTACCTTATAATATCCTGAATACAAGAATTTAAAGGTTTTTTTTTAATGCAGCTCATGATAAAGAGCCTCTCGTTTTAATGTTGGGCAAATAAGTATCAATTGATGATCATTAATGATCTACTTGTCTTAAGATGTCTGTTGATTTTTAAATATCTAGATGAAATGTAATTTTATACCTTCAACTTCATAATATATTTAATGATTTATTTCTCACGTTGAGTTGAGCGATGAAACTTTGATCATAGATTAAAAAATTAGCCTTACGTAGAACGCGTTTCAATCAATTTGATTCGAATAACGAGATATCTTCTCAGAATTACCAATATACAGCAGTAACGCTGTATATTGGTAATTATAATATATAAATATTGGTAAAAAAATCTATATCAGCAATATGGTGAAAATTTTAACACATTTCATCGAAATGTTATTAATATTTGTCTGATTAAAAAAATTACCTTCGACTTTTCTGTTTTTTTTCTAGTTTTAAGTATTTTAAAAGAACAATGACCCAGATCCGGTGAAGATAACCATCGAAGTTGACGCATGTGTGGAATCGATAACAGACCGCGAAGTACCTAACACATTACGTATAGTATAGGTAGGTATAGTCACACGCACTGGAAAACGTTATCGGACCGATATTTACACTGGCAACAGCAAAACGCGAAACTTTGCCACCGTGTGAACTAACCCGACTTTTGGCACACAATAATTGTATTAGAACCCCCCGATCTCGGGTATAGCAATGTTCATACTCAAAAGGCATACATTACACAATCAAAGAGTATAAAAACCGTACGTACCTATTCAACGGACAGCAGCTGCATCGAAACGGAACGACAGATGCGCGAACAGCCCGACGAAGACGCTGTTTGCTATATTAAAGAACCGGCAAAAACGAGGCGAGCACTTGGAGCCCCGTGAGAGATAAAATAAGTTAGGATATTGGAATAGACTTACCAGGAAGAAGACGTCGCGTCGGCGTTGTCGTCGGAGGCAGCGCACTCACAAACAGCACACGTGCACGAACACTGCGCGAGCGCGCAGCGCGCACCTGTCGCGGAATGACTGGCCATTTCCATATTAGATAGTATTTATGTACAAGCGAGGCGCTCGCGCAGGCCGACGCGGCGAGGTGGACTGACTGCCGGCGCGCGCGCTACCTGCGCCCACCTGTCCCCTCCCCTCCACCACCAGGAACCGGATGGTACTCCAAAACAAAACGGCCAACAAAGGACGTGCCGCGAATGTTCGCGCCATCGGTCCCCGCCGAGGGTCCCCGAGGGCTCACCCCTGCCCTCGTCGTCGTCCCACTCGCTCCACAACACACACCTGACTCACGCGCCGTAACTCTCCCGTCTCTTGATTCTCGATGCGATGATTTATGTCGATCCGATGACACAATGGAGCTCGCATAATTCCCTTGTTTTCATAACTGACTTTCATTATTCATGTGGCACAATTAAATTTGACGTCGAGTAAGCAAATCGAGTTAGCGATAATTCAAAACACAAAGAAAACGTTGACACAGGAGGCGCCGTCGTCACCTGCTGAATGCGCTCGATCAGTAAGAACGATTGCTCAACTGTTTGTCGGTATACCTATCGATTCCTGAGTACGCATTCGAAGGTAAACACAAACACCGACATCGGGTGGATATCCGAGACCGATTTCGTCGCTAGTTTTTCAACACTGTCCGTCACAATTTATTTACAAATGGGTTCCTGTGTTATTTGTAAAACGACTGAGCCGCCGCGATTGCTATTCAATGCTTATCGACTGTAACGTCAACTGATATGATAACGACTCGACCAATAGCTCCATAATTAAATCCTATCTCGATTTAGAGCTTCGGTTAATCCTCGGCAATGTCATCGTTTACCATTTCAATGGACTGGGAGTTTTTCTATTTGGTTTACTTACAGTTATCTTATCTTGAGACAACAGTGTGTACTTGTGGTGCCAAACTGCCTACTGAGTGCTCACTGAAAGTTTGTATTGTTAATAGCACTTACTTGTTATATTAGTCATCATGATCAACAACCGATTTAAATTGGTTCACTGTTTAGTGTTTTGCGTGTGATGGTCTTTGCGTGTGGCCAAGTTGTGGTAGCGTGAATTGCACCTATATTAAGAGAGCTAAGACTTCGGGGACTGTATGTAATATTACCTACAAACCTACAATTTCAGAAGTCTATCTTAGCTATCGGATGGACCAAAGGATCAGGAAGGCTATTCTGCAACCAAACCGAATAGATTTCGTGTAGCTTCCACACGGTTTGCCAGTCATTTTGCGTCATTTTGATATTCTAGATGTAGAAGCTACAAGGCATCTACATGGTTTTGTTGCGGAATAGCCTTCTAGGCTCGGTAAGGGAGGGCGTTCGCATGAAACCTTTGAATCGCGATAACTACAACATGAGCCGCGCTCGCGCAACCGATATCGACGTCACGGCGCGCGTCGCCGCCGATAAGAAACACCAATGTTTTGCTAACAATTTCACATTGTTTCTCTAGTTAAGGTAAATAAATATATTCTAAGATATTGTAGGTAGGTTATTTATTACTATAACATATTTGTCAACTGTATTAGGGGTCAGGAATTTTTCGTTGAGTAAGTAATTTATTTATTGTGGATGTCCCCGAGACCCGCTTTAACCGTTTCGCTTCATCATTCTTCGTTCGCACTGTGAGAGATGGGAATCGGTTGCCCGAGACTGTATTTCCTGATAAGTCCAATTCGGGGGTCTTCAAACTTTCTAAATCTGCGTGATTCTTCAAAGACACGCATCAACACCCATCAGTTGTGATAGTGTTAAAATGCTGACCTATACTCTGGTAAAAATAATTATCATTACAGGTGCCGGCAAACTTCTTGAAAAATACATGGCCTGTATTTTATTTAATCAGTCAAAAGCAGGTTTATTTATTTTTAATATTAGTACCTACCTAGCTACTTACGCAACATTAAAGTAACCCAAAACTAAATTCATAATTCACAATGAGTCCCAAGGTATGGTGACCAAAAGATCGGCTGCATTGCCTCCATGGATATACATGGAGGCCGACCAAAGTTAAGCCAGCCAGGTCACCAGAAGCTATTAAGTGAATTGGCTTTATTTAAACTACAAAACTATCTACAATAGACACCTACCTATTAATGTGGCTACGTAGCAACATTTGTCATTAGCAGCAAGCCTGATAGGCCGGATAGCCGTCACATCCGGCGACTGTTACAAAAACGGAATACAGCCTCCGGTACCCACAAATCCATGTAAACTAACTATTATTTACATAGCGAAGTTATTTTACTTTAATCTCAACATTACGGCTATTGCATGATAGATTTTGACTTCCTTCGGGCGATAGGAAGAGGATATAGGAATAGCTGTTTCCATATTTTCTCTATAAAAGTGACGGATTTGAAAAGGTATGTTCGTCTTTTCATGGCATTATCCGACTCTCAATTTATAGGTCCAAGTTTAATAGGTACTAACATTTAGATTGGATCTATTTTAAAGAGGAAAGATTAGGTAATTTATGTATTCAGTTGTATTCATGTATTCAGTCCTTCAGTTTTCGTGATGTTGGATTGCAATTAAACTCAATTTTCGGTTTTAATCGCGTAGTGTTTATTGTTTTTAGCATTGATACAATGCTCAACGTCAACTAACCTTATTAGGTATATTAAATAAAACATTACGAGCACGCCTTGGCAATCTTATATTAATAATTG
The DNA here is from genome assembly GCA_958496205.1 of Idaea biselata. Lineage (NCBI taxonomy): Eukaryota > Metazoa > Arthropoda > Insecta > Lepidoptera > Geometridae > Idaea > Idaea biselata. The sequence continues at coordinate 18,503,548 of OY292397.1, forward strand.
TAACCGATACTTAGTAATAAAAGTTTATTGAAAATGATTCATTCAGTTAATTTATTGGACGCCAGGAAATAAGCAGAATTGACGCAAAAGGTAAGAAATTTCTATCCATTTCAAGAGTACCTATAGATAATTGGATTAAACTGTAGATTATCTATATCTATGAAAAGCTTTGTCCTGACATTTAGTGAGTGTGTTTTCTTTCCTTTCTTCCTTTCTTATCGAATGCCTACATAACATGAAGATGTTATGTAGGCATTCGATAAGAAAGGGTTTTTCAAAATTCTTACGGGATCGGGAGTGATCGGGCAGGAAACCCAGGGACACAGCTAGTAATTTTAAAAGGTGTGTGAGTGTGTGTGCTAAACCGCTATTTGAACTTTCTGACGTTCGAAATTCAAATTTGTTTGAAACTGCTGAACAAAATTAATGGTCGGATCGACCGAGAAATCCTACATGACGAAATAAAGTCTCTGGAATTACACGTTGACTTACTTTTATTCCCGAGGGATGGGACTTACACGGGTGATATCGTGCTATTATACGTAAAAGCTGCCAGTTATCCATAAAAATAATGTATTTCTAAGGCAAGAAACTATATTTAGATCTATCTGTGAAATGTAAATTATTTTTGATGAACACGTTTAACTCCTCTAATCTATGAATCTAAAATCTCGTTACGTATGTAAAATAAAACCCAAATGCGGTGAGCATGAAATGGAAAAAAAATATAATCCGTTAGTAAAAATAGTTACTAATAATCATGTTGATATTTTTAGGTTGTACCTACCTACTTATATTATTATTCAATTTGTTTTTTTATTTTGTGAACTCAAAAGCATCTAGTGCTGGCTTGAAAAATTTGGACTAACTAACTAGCCCGGATTAGCTAATCTTTGCTATCCATGACATTTATCAATAGAAAGTTACTAAATTTAAAAAAAATGTGAACTTTATGTGGATTCGTTAAACATAAAATTCGTAATTCGTATGTAACTATTATTATGACCTGCTAAGCCTATGCGAAGTAGTGTTGCTGTAGCATCATAAATTCCTTTGTATTCTGGGGTTATGTTGAAGAAAGTCTCACCTCCGCAGCTCCACCGCGACTTATCAGTGCGCGTATGTTAAAGACTCGCTAGCAATAGCTAAGTGCGTTTTTGTACTTAAATTATAGTGGCGGCAGAAATACATCATCTGTGAAAATTTCAACTCCATAAGCTACCACGGTTCGACTCGAAGCCTTGTGATAGACAGACAGACGGACAGTGGGATCTTAGTAAAAGGATCCCATTTTTTCCCTTTGAGTACGGAACCCTAAAAACAAAAGAACTCTAAACCGTTGATGTAACACCTTGCAGTCGGTCGCGCCTGCGCCCGCGCCGGAGGGCTGGCACAAATATCAGCCGGTTCACCGACCGTCCTTTGCGCAGGCACAGCTGTCGATCAAGCTAATGTTACGTAGCTTAGCTACTGTATTTACCTTATTAGATAATTTAATTATATTTAAAGAAATATTTGTCAAACATTTATTTATTTATTAAACGGATAACATTATAGTTTTTTCTTCTGTTTTCGCGATGTTGTATTGAAATTAAAGACATTTTTCGGTTTGAATCGCTAATGACAAATCAAATCTCAGTTAATCCTGAAGAAGGGACCTGGGAAAGGTCTCGAAACGTTGAGCTTTGTAACATTGCTAAAAGTAATAAATAATTAAAATAAATAAATAATTTCTCCGAACAACACACAGCGCCATCTAGCCCCGTGGTAAGCGACTAAGCTTGTGTTACGGTGACTAGACAACGGATATAATACTTATATTTATTTTTCTTTTGTAAATACATACATATTATACATAGAGGGACACCCAGACCAGACACAAATATTTATTTTTTAAGCATAAATACTTGCACCCGGCGGGAATCGAACCCGCAACCTCCTGCATTGCAGTCGCGCTTTCGCACGACGCGCCACCGAGGTCGTCAAAAAACCACGTGATTCAAACCGAAAAATGTCTTTAATTTCTCATAACATTAGTTAATTATTTGTGGACTTCATCCTAACTGAAAAACGAAAAAAACTCAGAGGTAATTTCCAGACAGTTATGTTAAAGGGTAGGGTGTTGATTAAAGCCTATTTTGTTTTATCAAAGCGAGCGAAGCGTCTCTGCTTCAAGTCGCAAAATTTTCTTTAATCTGTCAGTATGTTGCAATATTATTATCATATTCCTCAACCGATTTTCACGAAACAGAGTATATTGATTTTATATACTTTTTTAGTCGGCAGGGATTCTTGTTGTCGATAAGTTCTTACGAGGTCTACTGTTCGCACAATTACTATTTATATTGACACTGACAGTAGATTCCATATTTAGAAGAGGTTAATGATCGATATTATCAATCTATCGCGACCGCACTTTATCAAGAACCTTCATTCTAAAACTGCGTTTTATAACAAAGTAATTTTTCATATTTATGATCTTCTAACCTTGTCCTTCTTAGATGATAATGTAAAGGTCTTCCGAGGTCTTCCACCTCTTGTTCCGTTCATTCATCTCAGTCCGTAACATCTTTGACTAAAAAACTATTTGTTATAAATAAGGATGTTCATTCTACGCAGCCGGCCAACCAGGTCAGCACAGAACAGCTGCCCGGCAGCTGGCTGCGCACGCGCCGCCATAGGTACGAGGCTTAAAAAACAGACGTTTTTGTGTTCTTAGCGAAGAATAATGTCAAATGTAATTCATTCGCCGTTTAAAAATTAATATTAATAATGCAAAAATAACTCCTATTTAGACAATTATTTTGACGAATCTATAAGCATTTTACAAGGAGAGATGGCATTATCTATACTTCTATACTAATATTATAAAAAGAAAAGATTTGTATTTGTGTGTGTGTGTGTGTGTGTGCGTCTTTATGTTTGTTATGAATAAACTCAAAAACTACTAAACCGATTTCAAAAATTCTTTCACCATTATTAAGCTACACTCACTCTGAGTCACATAGGCTAATTTTGATCCCGATATTCCTACGAGATCGGGACTCGCGGGTGATACCGCGGGACGCAGCTAATCTAAAATAAAATTGTCTCATGACAACGATCCTCCTCTTTCTCCTTGTAAAATATTTCTAGTAAAAACGCCTTAAGCAATAAAAACAAAAGAAATATTGAATCTATAAGCGTTTATTTTCGTTGTGGTTGTTGTATTTTTGTAAACCTCGGATAGCTTGACGCTGCTCTTAATGCGAACGCATGTGGCCAAAACTTCGAAAAAAGAACAAAACTGTACTCTACTTTCACCTTAAAAATACGGTCACAGATTAAGGTGACTCTTATAAAATTTTCCACCATCAAAATAAATTACAGAATCTAAAGACCATAAACAATTTTACTTATTTTCGTCACGCGCCGAATACTCCACTTTATCTGTGCCCAACTGGCTCAAGCGGTTTACTTGTACTACACTTTGAAGCAGTAATTACTCTTATAATCCTCCTTTGGAACCGTATGTCTTAAAGCCCGTTCACCGATCTCAAACCTACTTCTAATTGGCTTATTATGTACCTTAATTATTAAGGTGCTTTCACATCGAAAGCATAGTCTCGGCGATTTTATCTCGAACTAGCTTCGTCAAGCGGATTCATCCGTGTAAGACCCGATTGCGAGGAATTTTCAGGATAAATCGCCTCCTTTACTTCGGTCTTTAATTGTAGATTATGATTTGATACATCTTGATGAAGAAAAAATGCCGAATACTCCACTTTATGTCTGCCCAAGTGGATCAAGCGGTTTACTTGTACTACACTTTGAAGCAGTAATTACTCTTATAATCCTCCTTTGGAACCTTATGTCTTAAAGCCCGTTCACCGATCTCAAACCTACTTCTAATTGGCTTATTATCTACCTTAATTATTAAGGTGCTTTCACATCGAAAGCATAGTCTCGGCGATTTTATCTCGTTAGGTTCGTCAAGCGAATTCACCCATGTAAGACCCGATTCCGCGGGAATAGCGGGATATAACGTAGCCAAGTTTTATCGCAATCAGTTCATTAGTTTTTGCATGAAGGAGTAACAAACATACTCGTTTACTAATTTGTTTACATACACACAAACTTTTACATCTATACTTCCTACTACTATTATAAAGAGGAAAGATTTGTTTGTTTGTAACGAATAGGCGGCATTATCGAGGAGTAACAGGCTACTTTTGATCCCGATATTCTCACGGGATAGAGACTTACGCGGCAGCGGTTGAAACCGCGGGACGAAGCTAGTTTAACAAACTTTTGTAAGCAAACCCGTGAAGCCAAATTATGTTTGCTTCATTATTTGGTTACATATTTTTTGTGTCATCATTAGCTTACGGAAGTGCTTGTGCACTAAGTGTTTGTATACCTAAGTGAAATTCAGAAAATTTAAGTTTCTTCTTGACAGGAACTCTTAAATCATTAGTACCGTCAGAGCCATATTAATTTGTTGAGAATTTAATTGAATAGAATTTTACCTAATTAAGAAAACAACACCAATAATGAGCATTTTAAGAATTTTTTAACGTCTCTTGGTCTAATTAAGGAAACTGATCAAATTAGATTTAAATCAGACATAAATTCGTAAACAGTGCACTTAACTTTTTAAATTTTCTATCGTATTTTTCGATGCAAAAGTGTACAGTGGCCGGCAGATAAGTTAAACAAATTGACGTGGAAGGACGCAGTAGGTACATTTTACATGCGACTTCTATGAAAAATCGACTTCTGCTCTTTTTCAACTAATCAGCCGGCCATTGTAGTATAAAACATAGGTACATGGACCCGTGTGCTATCAGTTTCTCTATCTCTATCTATCTCGAATCGTCAGTTTCATTATTAGCCAGATCCACGAAAATCCTTAAAAGTCGACACTCGACAGTTCCCTTATTTGCAAGTTTCTTTAACGCGTCAGTAACCTCATGTGGTAGAATTAAAGTACGAGGCCCTGGTTATGTAAGTCGTCAGTTTGGTTAATTGGACTATTATTGTATGTACAGTTTCGTACAAATATAATGGTCGATGACTTGACATAATATCGGTTTTTTGAAGAAAAGTAGAAAAATCATCGGCCGATTTAGTCACGATCAACTATCCACCCTGAATATAAATCAAATTGTAGCAAAGCCATTTCTTCAACCTTCTGTAGTGTCTTGGTTCAAATTGCGGTGAATGATCTTCACGGACGTTGAGCATGTTTAATTACCTACAGAGAAGGCGCCGCCAGCGCCGCTGCGCCCGCGCCGACGCGCCCGCGCCGGCTGGTGCGCTATGATGGCCATTGTCCTTTATTGTTAGCATTTGGGTTTAATAGAAAGAAGCGCCAAGGTGCTAACTACTAGGTAAGCTGTGCTTTAGACAAGGTTGCCCAACGAGGTCATTATCTATCTTCTATACATATAATAAAATCGTAACTCAGCGGTGTCTGTTTTTGAAAGATATAAAAAAAATATAAATTGGAGGGGTACCTACTAACGCAGTAGAACCCATTTCTCCGTTTTTCTGGTTGTCTGTTTGTATGTTTGTCTGTTTGTCTGTTTGTCTGTTTGTCTGTGCCTTTGTGCCCGCTAATCTCAGAAACGGCTTAACCGATTTTGACCTAATTTGGAATGCAGATAGCTTTAGACCCCGATTGACATATAGGCTATTTTTTTATCCGGATATTTAGTCCGGTTATCCGGATAAAGTGTTTTTTTTGCTATTACTTAACTAGTTTGAATGTTGTATTGAAGAAATATGTTTTGTGGAATCAACACATGATTAACCGGATATCCGGTCGAAAATAAAAAACCGGATATCCGGTTTTTTTTCCAGGAAATTCCTCAAATACCGTATACCTATGTCTGTCCATATATCCGGATCCTTTGGACATACGGAAATTCTTTATAATGGCTGTTTTTAACCGACTTTAAAAAAAAGAGGAGCTGCTCAATTCTACCCGCATATTATTTGTATGTGAATATGTTCACGCCGTACTCCGGCATATAAAGTCCGATTTCGATCATTTTTTTTTAATTTGTAAAGTGAGAGTCCCGAGTTGGTCCCATAAATTGTTGGTGAAGATCTGATGAGAACCTTCGGAATGATGAGCAAAATAGCATCTCACAATGATGTTATTTACTAATTTATGGACTTCCATCAATAGTATCGGCTTATAAAGAACTAGGTACAAATTGATGAACCACCTGAAACCACCTTCTCAAAAATTCCTCAGTGATTAAAGTTACGGTTACAATCTTGAAAATGCAATAAAATGGATTAAAAGAATATATCTGTAATCGGGCAGTTTTACTGGGTAGATGCAGATTGCATGTAGTTTACGTGGCACAATGGCAGCTATGGATTCCGAGTCGAGGGTTCCGCTTTCGAATCACAGACCGGTGCAATCCCTTTTTAAGGAACAGTGGCCTACCGAGCCGAGTGATGGCTTCCGATTCGACGGCTGCGCGTTCGAGTCACGAGTCCCGGACACGACGTTACGTTTTACCCTCCAGATGGTCGTCCACCTTGCCGTTGTGAGGGGACTCAGTAGCTGAAAGCTAAGAGGCGCACGAGGTGGGAAACCGGGCTTGCCTGGCTTCTAACCCGTAATCCCGCGTCAGCGGGCTCGGGGGTCCTTACCGCAAGAAAGGGCCCGCGTGGTAGACAACCACTATAAAAATCACCTCAGCCTCTGGTGGTGAATTGGGGGGGAGGTTATCACCGGCTTTGGGGACTTCGAGACGGTGGCGTGACCGTGCTGAGGGAGGGGAGACGGAGAGGGGTTGTCTATCGGGCAGATGCAGAGATGAGGCTTGGAAAGGCCGTCGTTGTCGGGATGTAGTCCATGAGAAATTTCCACTGGCTTTGACACTTGTGGAGCGAGGGACACCATGGGGGTTTACATTATAAGCCTATGGTAGGGGCCCAACGAGGTTGGCCTGACGGTGACGGACATTAGCCACGTAAAAAAAAGATATCATGTAGTTAAGCTGCCCGACTTCAGCTTACATAACAGATAAGTCGGTTGCACTGTATTTAGGAGAGCTCAATATTATTGTTTTGTCCTTTTGTTCGAAGTCGGGTTTCGATTTTTTTTATTTTTTCGATAAAGGCTACTTCTTATAAGCATGCAACACGTTACCTACCGCTGCGCTGTGCTAAATCTACACTTAAATAGACTCTGCCATGATTATCTTCTGCTCAGCAACATACTTCCCTGGTCGTCCGTTCAAGCACAGCGATGGGTAGGTAGTCCGAAAAACGCTGACGAAGTCGCGGGCACAGCTAGTAGATACTAAATTAAAGAATATAGAAGTAGGTACGTAAGGGCACTTTTGGTCAATAAGGACTTTGTCAATAGAAATTATACTCTATATATTTTAGTTTTAGATTTAATTTAGTTTTTAGTGTAGGTACTATACTAGACATTATTGAAAAATTATATTTTGATTGAAGAAAATTAAATTTGTAAGTAGGTCCATTTTGGACTCGCACAATAGGGACTGGACCCAACTAGCACTAGACAGGGAGAAGTTGAGAGAAGGGAGGGAAGCCTTTGCCCTGCAGTGGGACAATCTAGACTAAAAATAAAATAAGTACATAAGTACCTAATCTACATATAGTTTATTTTAACTAATTGGAAAAAAAATAATCTGCTCAAATTCGGACAGGACAGAAATAATTCCTCCAGCTTGCTTAGCACACGAATTTACGAGATATCTAATCTCAATACCACACGTGTAGCACTAATTTTACTAACGCTATTACAGATGATAGAGCCTTTACAAGCATCGATACATCTTTAGACTTAACAGACATAAGGGCAGAGTGGCAAAATTGATGGAAGACCTGAGCTTGTTCTCCCACTGACAAAAAAAAATGACCTTAACGCAAAAAGGTACCTAATTTAAAACTGTCTATTTGCGGAATACGAGCAGACTTAACAGACAAAAGGGCAGAGTGGCAAAATTTATAGAAGAGCTGAGCTGGTTCTCCCACTGACCAAAAAAAAATGACCTTAACGCAAAAAGGTACCCAATTTCAAACTGTCTATTTGCGGAATACGAGCAGACTTAACAGACAAAAGGGCAGAGTGGCAAAATTTATAGAAGAGCTGAGCTGGTTCTCCCACTGACCAAAAAAAAAATGACCTTAACGCAAAAGGGCCGCAAAAGGGAATTTGAAAATGTCTATTTGCGGAAAAGAAGCCCGTTAACAATTATATTATGTAGTTTCATTTCGCATTCCTATTTAGACGTAACATGGCTTAAGGTTAAGTTCATTACCTTTTATAACTGAATTAATTATAATAATTATCAAGCAATGAATTAACTTCTGTATTGCGGCAGTTAATTATGTTATTCATTAGCCCCCGTAGATCAATGCTTTGGTTAGAAAGTTCAATTAAATTGATTTTGAGTCGATGTAGCTCTTTCATGTCGAGATATTGAGATACGCCTCCGTATATTTTAATCAAAGAGTAAAGCAATTTATCAACCTAGTTCGATATTACGTAGCTTATGAATGGGAACAAGATAGGAAAGGTGTTTATTGACATAAACAAGATTATTTGGAATTGAATTAAAATGTTTTTCCAAATTTCACTGCGAGGGTCGTTTTATGATTCAAAAGAGGGACTGGGCCAAAGCAGAAAAAGCATATTTAATTTAATATCATAAAAGCGATATAAATACCTACATGCATACATAATATATGCATCAAATATGCATGCATATAATCTGATTGATCCAAATTGGATAATGTATGATAGCTAGGTACTCATTTTTACTAGTATATCTTAAATGCACCGCCCATATTAAAAGGCTTACATTGAGGGTAGATGGGACAATATCGTAGCTATATGGTGGTTAAAATCTTTAGAGTACCTTCAACAATGAGCAGCACATAGGGGCTTAGGCTTAGAACGCACTGCGATTAAACGCAAGCGGTTTTCGAATAGCTGAAAACGCAGAACCGCGTTTAAAAAAACGCTAATGCTTGTGTAGAAAGCTATGTGTTGCATTTTCTTGCGGTTTCAGACCTACCTAAGGGAAAACGCAGGTGTTTAATCGCAATGCGTTCAAAGCCTTACGCTGTTTTTAAATTTGCTCAATCCAAATATCGATGTTTTGTTGCCATTCACTTCGTGAGCATTACGTTGACAACAGCATCGAGCATTCGCACAAACATTCGTTGCGAATGCTCGAGGATTTGCTCTTGCATCAACCTTTAGGTAGATACTCGAATGATCAAACGACTCTATCATCGAATGCCCAGTTAAAATTGTCTTTAACACTCACATACCAATAAAAACTGTAATAATATGCCTATCATTAAACCAGTTACAGGATTCCTCAAGCCTCGATTCGAACGGAAGAACAACAAAACGTCCATTGAGAATTCCACCGCCAGTCCATTAGTCTCCAGAGCCCAGAGCCGCTCTGAAATGCCTTGCATCCGTTCCGCTCGCCGGCGACACCAAAAAAACCGGCCAAGTGCGAGTCGGACTCCCGCACGAAGAGTCCCGTGCCACTATCACAATTGGGTACGGAACCCTAAAATGAACACTATAGACTAACCAATCCGTGAACGCAACGCGAACGTTAAGTCTATGGCTAGATGGCGTTAGTGATAAAAATACATCGCGGTTTCGTTGCGTTTTATGTCAAAAGTCACGTTTGTTGTATGGGAGTCCCCCTTAAATATTTGTTTTATTTTGTTTTTAGTATTTGTTGTTATAGCGGCAATGGAAATACATCATTTGTGAAAATTTCAACTTTCTAGCTATAATGGTTCATGCATGAGATACAGCCTGGTGACTATGGGCGTAGCGAGGTACAGGCAGGGGGGGGCAGCTGCCCCCCCCTAGAAGAACGGTCGGTCACCAGTATAAGGCATAATAAACTACGCGGTCTGCAGCACACGATCTCTACCGAGTTTAAAAGATTGGAAAACTAGAATCCCTAAAGAGTTGCAAAGGTTAATCAACTAAGCTAGTATTAATTATGTTATGAAACAATGTTTAATTTGCGCAGATTATAAAATGAAGTTATATTCCGTTTTGTAAGTTAGATATTTTTTCATAAACTGAAAAAAATTAAAAATCGGGTATAGTGTCCCCACGAAAAATGATGTTGGCGCATTTTTAAAGGGCTTGCTTTAGAGAAAAGTTTGAAAAAGACAGATTCGAATTTTGAAAGGTCTTTGCACGGTAGCGCGCAAAATGTGATTTTGCAGGTCTTTTTCACCGCACAACCTCGGAAAGGATCTGTTTTGCGCGCAGATTTCTTACCGTGCAAAGACTTTTCAAAATTCGAATCTGTCTTATCCAAACTTTTCTCTAAAGCAAGTCCTTTGAAAATGCGCCAACCTCATTCCTTTTTTTTTTGTTCATGGCATCGAACCACGAAGTCTTGTTGCTCATCTGAAAATGTCGTATTTATTGTTTATTATTATTAGTATCAAGCAGGTTTTTTTCGTGAATTATTCGATTTAGAGATCGTTTGCTTATTTATTTACAAAAACGAGGAATCATATATGATTTTTTCGCTATATACAGGCTGTTCCGAGGAGGGGGTATTAAGCCGAAAGGGATTTGTTCAAGAGGTCTAGGCGAACAACTTTTGGAAATTCGAACTTTTTTTTTGAAAATTTGTGGTTCTATCACTGAAAAAAAACAGCTATTTTTGTAAATAAAGGCAATTAATGTTAAGATTGTAGTGGTGCAAACTAAATAAAAGGGCAGATTAAGGCCAATGACCTCAAACTCTAAAAAACAGCTGATTTTTATGCAAACTTTAAACTCAACATTTTCGAAAACTACTTCATATTTCCAAAAGTTGTAAAACAAAAGTTGTTTGCCTAGACGTCTAGAACAACCCCTTTCGGCTTAATACCCCTATCTCGGAACATCGTGTATAGCGTACAAAAATATAACTAGCCACTTTACGAAAGAAAATAAAAGTATAGGTTGAGGAGAGAGGTAAAATATATACCTCATTTTTTTTAATAATTGCACTGGCCAGCCGCGACGAAGATATTAATTTAACAACTGCAGAGTTTGTGGAAGTGGTACATGATGCCGAATTGAGTTTTCTACCGGAAAAATGCACCTAGCGTTTTCCTCGCTGTAGTGAGGTCCAAAATTGTGTGTTTCACTCGGCAGCAAAGTTTTTTTGCATTTTGTACCTTTGAAATCCTTACAACGCTCAGCATTCTATATTTAAACCTCTCGCTGCGCTCGTGGTTCAATCCTAGAATGCTTCGCTAGCTCAGGTTTCAATACAAGTAGGTACTCGCTGCAAAAACCAACTTTGCAGCCTTGCATAACAAACGTAGGTACACCGGAAAATTGTCCAAAAAAAATATTGTAAGAGAAGTTTTTAATAGATTTTGTGAAGAACCGCGCGCGTAATGAAGGTATTTTTATTTTTACTTTTCTCCACTACCAATCTCCTCTACTCATATGTAAAAAACCGCGATTAAAACAAAATAGTCTTAGATTTTCTTTGTCTGCCCCCCCCTACATAGAATCCTGGCTACGCCCTTGCTGGTGACGCGTACTTGGTTAGTTTTATTTTAGTGCTGGTGACAGACAGACGGACATACAGACAACGAAGTCTCAGTAATAGGGTCCCGTTTTTACCCTTTGGGTACGGAACCCTAAAAACTAGAGGAATGCCATTTACGGGGCATTTACGCAACTTGGCTATCTTCCACCGTTTAATAACTAGAGTTATTGATGTTGGGATGTTATTGCTCGCTTATATTGCTTTTTGTAGCTGTTGCATTGAAGAATAGGTAGTTATTGGTTTTTTGGCGATTGATGGTAACAGTTTTTGTGGGATAGCTATCACCGAAGTTTTTTCGTGTTCTAGTCGTTAAGAGGACAGTCTACCTACTCTTTCTCCATACAAACGTAGTTGACTATTCCTCCCTAGATAAAGATATTAAACGTAGGGGCATGGTCATGGCTGCTAAAGGACTTGTGGCATAAACATTATTTGTTCTTAGAGATAAGAGGGAGGAAACAGTCAACTACGTTTGTAAAGTTTGTATGGAGAAAAGAGTAGGTAGACTGTCCTCTAAAAGTGACTTTCCAATAAATGCTTTGCGACGTTTGGACTTTGGTCATAACAGGTCAGTACTGCAAATAGTGGAACGTTTTTATGACAAACCGTCTGTCATGAAAACGTTATACATACATTATCTAAACTGTATGTACCAGGCGCTACCAGCTGCACAGTGTAACAGACTGATGGCTAAATACAGAAACTACTATACTCAAAATTTGAGATTTTTGGTTTTTACTGTGTGTTTCCGCAGCTAGCCCATTTTGTGTGACTTTAAGCCGTGGGTTTCCTCACGATGTTTTCCTTCACCGTAAAAACGATGTTAATATTTTAAGCGCACATATTTTCTCCTTAAGAGGATAGTCTCCATTCTCTTTCTCCATACAAAGGTAGTTTAAATTTTCCTCCCTGATGGATAAAGACATTAGAGCAAATATGTTTATCCCATAAAAATTATATCTGTCATGCATGACTCATGACAGATATTTTTATTAAATTAAAATAATAATAAAAAAAATAATAATAAGGATTGACAAATGTCTAAGAAAAAAATGTCAAATGATTGTTGATTGTTGTTGATTGTTGGTTGTTGAGGATAGTCTCCATTCTCTTTCTCCATACAAAGGTAGTTTAAATTTTCCTCCCTGATGGATAAAGACATTAGAGCAAATATGTTTATCCCATAAAAATTATATCTGTCATGCATGACTCATGACAGATATTTTTATTAAATTAAAATAATAATAAAAAAAAAAAAAATGAGGATTGTCAAATGTCTGTCTATGTATAAGATCGGAGAAAAAGACGTGTGTCGTAGACAAACGTCTTTTTCTCCGATCTTAAAAAAATATCGTAAATTATAATTGAAATACCATGAACAACATGAAAAAAGGAAAAATAAAACAAGAAACATGTTCAAACATGATCACATAATATAATAAAATGATAACGAGATCAGCAAGCAGAAGACAGACAACACAGAACGCACAACCACCACCATGGCAGCCTGTGACCAGCCGCGAGCGCGAGTCGTCGGATGAGGAGGTGTACTTCACACCTCCGGACACTCGCGGCTCCGACAGCAGCAGCGAGTCCGAGCTGTCGTCGCCGCCGCCGCCACCACCACCTGCGCGACGACGAGGGCGACCGCCGTCGGCACGCTTGGGGCCTGTGGGACACCACGTCCCGCGCCCGGCCTCCGCTACCGATGGTGTAGTGCGTCGCATGCGATGGACTCGTACCATGAACGAGAACTGCATGCGCGCCTACTATAGGGCTACAGAGGGAGGGGCCTTCATGACCACGTATCGTGATAGGATGCTGCCTTTGTTTCAGGCTCTTGAACCGACCGTGTCTGTTACTGCCCAACGATGACTCTACGCTTGATCGTCTCCGTACTGAGGCGCTACCTATTGGTGTGACATCGGACTCGCGTCATGACCGACCCGCCCCGCTGCCGCCGCCGCAAGCACCGACCTCGTTGCCGTCGGTTGCGGCGCCCCGGGTCGGTTTGGATACCGAAGAAGTTGATTTCACTAATATGAGCGTAAGTACCCAAACTATTGAGCATTTGAGGAGAACTTTGGAAAATACGATTCAGGAGTACCGGTCTACCACGTGCACTAGGCCACGTCTGCCGCGTTTGCCGACGCATAGACGTAATTTAGCGCTAATGGGTGCCCTGGATGACCTACTAGCCCCCTATTTGGGTGCTAGTGAGGATTTAATTGATACTCACTCTATCTTGTACTGCGGGGCTATTGCGGCATGCCGTGTGGCTCGTGTTAGATTCCCAGACACTGACCGAACCCCGCGGCCGCCGTCATATGTCCCTGCCTGGCAGGTGCGGATAGAGCGACGTATCGATACATTCAGGCCACTCATTGCAAAGCTTATCTGTTTCAGAGGGGGTAACACTCGCCCCAGAGTGATGCGTTTCGTGAACCAGGCTTTTGTTGGGACTGGTATCAGACCCCAGCAGTACATGTCTTGTGTCACGGAACGCATTGACTTTCTGAAACAGAAAATCTATGCGTGGGCAAACCGCATTCGACGCTACAGAGAGCGCGTAGATAGGTATCGACTGAATCGTATGTTCCAAAGTGATCAAAGGAGGGTGTACCGAAACTGGGAAGGGCCTAGTCAGTGTGTGGTCGATGGGCAAAGGCCAGATAGTCGTACCATGATTAATTTCTGGCGTGATATCTGGTCGGTGCCCGTCGAACACACCGAGAGCGATTGGATGCGTGTTGTCAATGACGTGTGTGAGCCAATCGAAACCATGGAGGCCATTAGTATTACATCATTAGATGTAAAATGTGCGATCCGGACGGCTCAGAACTGGAAAAGTCCTGGACCGGATGGATTGCATAACTTTTGGCTGAAATGGTTTCGGAGCTCACACGTTAGATTGGCTGCACAATTCCAAGAGGCTCTTGAACTAGGTACTCTTCCTAGTTTTTTAACAACTGGTGTCACCTTCCTGCTCCATAAGTCCGGTAGTACCACGGAAGCTAAGAACTACAGACCTATTACATGCTTGCCTACCATCTACAAGCTCCTTACATCCATTTTGACCGTCAAGATTAATTCGCACATTGTTGCGAAAAAAATTTTGGCTCCAGCTCAGAATGGATGAAGAATGGTAGGGTCCCGTGGTACTAAGGAGCTTCTCCTCATAGACATGGCTGTTTGCCAACAGGTTCGCCGGAGTAGAGGGAGTCTTTCTACTGCCTGTATTGACTACAAGAAGGCCTATGATTCGGTGCCTCATTCATGGTTACGGAGAGTGCTGGAGTTGTATAAAATTGATGCAACTCTAAGAGCTTTCCTAGACTCTTGTATGGGGCAGTGGAACACGGTTCTTCGTCAACCAGGTGGTGGAGATACTTTTTTTGATCCGGAGGACTATATAAGGATTGAGAGGGGTATATTCCAGGGCGATAGTCTGAGTCCCTTGTGGTTTTGTTTAACTCTGAATCCTCTTAGCACACTGCTGGGGAATTCAGGGTTAGGCTATCGTCTTCGGAGAGGGGGTGAGGTTATTTCTCATTTGCTGTACATGGATGATCTCAAGCTTTTCGCTGCCAAAAAACCGGAATTGGTGTCCTTGTTAGAAATTACGGATAATTTCAGCAAGGCCATCAATATGGAGTTTGGTATCGATAAATGTGCGGTCTTACATGTGCAGCGAGGGAGAGTTGTGAATTCATCGAATTTGCAGCTCTCAGAGACAATATCACTCAGATCCCTCTCCGAAGGTGAAACATACAAATACCTGGGTGTGTCGCAAGCTTTAGCGATTGATGGAGATGTAAAACAGTCAGTGAAAGAGCGTTTCTTTGGCCGCCTAACAAAAGTTCTCAACAGTCTTTTGTCGGGTGGAAACAAGGTGCGAGCTTTCAATGGCTGGGTTATGCCTCTGCTCATCTATTCTTTCGGTGTACTCAGATGGACTCAGACTGAACTTGACGCCCTGGATCGGAAGGTACGTTCACAGTTAACAGCCCATCGCATGCTTCATCCCCGCTCTTCGGTGATGAGATTGTACATTCCCCGGAAGTGTGGTGGTCGAGGCTTTTTAAATGCTAAGACTCTACATAACCGGGAAGTGTGCAGTCTCAGAGAATATTTTCTCGGTTCCGAGAGTGGGATGCATCGCGATGTGGTAGCAGTGGACAAGAACCTTACCCCGCTCTCCTTGGCAAAAGAGAACTGGCGCAAACCCTCGATACTCAGCGTCGAGGACCGCAAGGACATATGGAAGAGCAAGGAGCTGCATGGGAGGTTTTATCGGGTCCTTACGGACCCTGATGTAGACCTCCTTGCGTCGGTGAACTGGCTACGTTTCGGTGATCTCTTTGGGGAAACCGAAGGTTTTGTTTGTGCAATTGCCGACGAGGTAATGATGACGAACAATTATAGGAAATATATCCTGAAGGATGGTACGGTCGATATTTGTCGGGCATGCCACCATCCCGGAGAGTCACTCAGGCATATTATTTCCGGTTGTTCTCATCTTGCCAATGGTGAGTACTTGCACAGACATAACTTGGTGGCCAGGATCATCCACCAGCAACTTGCTCTTAAATATGGACTTGTGGACCAAGAGGTGCCATACTACCAATATGCACCCGTTCCAGTTCTCGAAAACGGTCGTGCCACGCTCTATTGGGACCGGTCTATTATCACGAACAGGACTATTATCGCCAATAGACCTGACATCGTGATAGTAGACCGGTCGGAACGACGGGCAATACTCGTCGATATCACCGTTCCGCATGACGTTAATCTCGTAAAGGCTGAAAAGGACAAGGAAACTAAGTACTTGGACTTGGCCCACGAGATTACCGCCATGTGGCACGTTGATTCGACAGGTATTGTTCCGATAGTCGTGTCGGCAAATGGATTAATAGCGAAGAGCCTCGACCAACATCTTAAGAGGCTTTCGCTAGACGGTTGGGTCAAGGGTCAGATACAGAAGGCAGTCGTCCTTGATACGGCACGTATCGTCAGAAGGTTCCTGTCTCTGCGTCCCTAACCATCGGTAGCCTGGGCCCTGCCCCGCTGCCGACGGGCTTCTAGGTTTAGGTTTTTATAGTAATTTACTGTTTTTGTACAAAATTTATACATTGTTTATAGGACTTGTAGATAGAATTTTATATAAGTTTGTTACTTAGATGGAATTTTGTTTATAGGTTTTGTAGTAATGTATATATTTTGTATGTAGTTTATTTTTATAAAAACTTAAATTTAAGAAATAAAATAAATGAGTGTACAAAAAAATAAAAAGGTAGATGCATAGTCATGGTCATGACTGATATAGGTTTTATGGCATAAACATATTTGCTCTAATGTCTTTATCTAGGGAGGAAAATGTAAACTACGTTTGTATGGAGAAAGAGAATGGAGACTATCCTCTTAAAGAAAAAGACATCGGTGCGCGGTCGGTCAGGATTCGAAACCACGACCTTCGGAATGAAAGTCGCGGTATCTACCACTAGACCAACACCGCTCTCTCAAAATTCTCATTTTGAATTTAGAAGCTCCTCAATATAATATTATTTTAGTAGCCCTCAAATATTGTCGCCTGTCGCCTGTTTCCTGACGTTACACACAGCGCAATCTAGCCCCAAACTAAGCACTAGGCTTGTACTATGGGTACTAGACAACGGATATACTACATATGATACTTTTTTTTTTGTAAATACATACACATGATACATAGAAAACACTGAATATCCCATGTCTTCGGACCGTGGCGAGTCCTAGGCCATGTTGGTTTCCTCACGATGTTTTTCCTTCACCGTAAGAGCGATATTATTAGCGCACATACCTTTTTCTTAAAGAAAAAGACATTGGTGCGCGGTCGGTCTGGATTCGAACCCACGACTCTCAGAATGAAAGCCGGGGTATCTACCACTAGACCAACACCGCTCTATAAAATTTAAAAAAAAAACTCTCTAAAATATTAAGTGGCGTTTATGTATTCGCCTGTGAATTTCTAACTTTCAGGTAAGTGTTAGGTACCTAATGTGTTTAACGTTCGTGTTCTATATAATCTTAATGTTAGACCACATCGTTACTGACAATGTGGTAGAATAGTCAAGAAGTGATAATAGCGTCTCACATATAAGCGAATTCATTAATTTTCACAGCGTTAATGGACCACAGACATTTTGGAGTCCAGAAATCCGAAATGCCGTTGTCCAGTTGTATTTCGTCGTGACGAATGCGAGAGTGGGACCCGCGACCACCGGCCACCGACCACAGTCGCCGCACCGTGGGAAACAACACCTTCGACATCAATTAAATGCAGACCTCCAACCTGTTAGCTTAGTTTAATTAATCTTCAAACATTTCTGGCATAAGCCACACACAATGTTTATATTTTTTTTGCTAAAAGACATATTTTTGATTACATACATAACCAAAAATAATTGTAGATAAATGCTTAATAGTTTAATTAAAAATAATAATAATATAGAAATGGAATACAATACATTTCGTTTGTTTTAATGTTACACACACATAACTGTACAAAAACAAAACATACAACTTAAAATATACAACTAAAATTAAATAAAACTTGTGTGTAGGTATGTGTTGCAGCAGGACAATGCTTAGCGTATAATTTACTCACACATAATAGTAATTTCATTAAATCCGCGTGTTGGCGGATAAACTGCTTGGTCAGACAAACAAACAGATTTGATCAATGATGAATTGATGACTTTCGAGTGCGCCGACCACAAATAAAAAAAAACAATTTTGAGTTAGCTGACTCCCGAGAGGCTCCCGAGAGGGATGCAACCGGGAACATCGCTATAAGAAGATTCAAATATCTAAAGTATAAGTCTGACGTTCAGTGAGACATCGACCGCATGAAATGTATCTATAACGTTACAATTTGACGGCTAAACGGTTTCGGCACGGAATGAAATTTTAATCAGTTTTTGAACGACTCGTGAAGCCGTGTAGCAGTGCGTTTTTGTCACGGTCACAGGTAGGGATGGCACAACAATTACTTTGATAAATATTGTATTTTTAACCGGGAACACAAAATTTTTAAAAAAACCTTAATCTTAGCGTTCACCCAGACTAAATTACCTAAATTAAAAAGTTAGGATGAAAAAGTTAAAAGGTAAGTAATCTAGTTATTTTGAAACAAGAAACCTTTTTTTTTTAATTAAAAATCAGTGTAGGTACCCACTTTAATTTATTTTTCCGGTTTTTCAAGCAAATGAGCATAGTTGGCACAGTTTGCGGTGGACACTTGGTGGACACACATGTATGAAAAACTGACTGAACTATGAGAAAGTAAGCTAACTTAACTAACTTAGTTTAACACGGTGCACTGTAATGTCTAGGATATTAAAATATAATAGGTGTAGTAAGCTTGTCCGGCACCTGTACCACCTCTGAGAGGGGTCTCATCATAATCGACTGGGCCCCTAAGAAGAGACATCTCTAAGAAGGGAAGGACAGGAACCATTGCACTGGTCACTACATCTGGAGCCAACACCAGAAGCACGATGAGCAAATAAGATTTCTTCACCTATACTTCGGCTTCTTAGAGATGTCTCTTCTTAGGGAGGTCTTTAGCCAATGAATGTTTTTTTTACATTTAGGCCATGTTTTTTTTTAATTTTTTGAATTTTAATCATTTTATTTTATTATTTTGTAATTTTAAACAATGTTGATTGATTGATTGTACCAAATATAATACAAGACAAAATAAAATAAATATGTACAAAAGAAACAGAAAGGTTAAAAAAAAATTGCAAAAATAAGACATAAAAATTCAGGTTTTACATATTTTTGTCACAAATTAAACTTAAAACTAACAAATATATAGGTACAATGGGCGGCCTTATCGCTAAAAGCGATCTCTTTCAGGCAACCTTGAAAATGAAAAATGTGCCCTCCCAATGTTGTAAATTTACAAAATCTTATTAATTGGTGATTTGATTTTGAAAGACGGTATTGACAACCCTGTTACTGAGGGTACCATTTGTGAATTTTTACCTTTATTTGTAACGAACTAATTGAAAACGACCTGCGGACAATTCGGGTCACTGTTGTACATGAGAAATCGTATTTTAATGCATCACTTTTACGATAAACGCTATAGCATATATTTGACAAAGTCAAGATTATCTATATGCCCGATATTAATAACTACCAGTGCCCACGACTTCGTCCGCCTAGTTTTTTTAGCCTTCCTCAATAAATGGACTATCCAACAATGAAAGAATTTTTCAAATCGGACCAGCGAGCGGTTCCTCCGATTAGCGCGTTCAAACAAACAAACTATTCAGCTTTATAATATTGTAAGATAATAGAAATAGATAACAAGTAGATTATCCACAGTTACATTCATAATCATCCACATCCACATTTTAAGAACTTGTTTTGAAATTTTCAACAAAATTTGACTTAAACTGAATGAAGCCAGAAACTATTTTAAAATAATACCTAATAGGCAGATAAATTATTATTCTAAGACTGAGACAAAATCAATACTTCTTTCCATTTATGAAATTCCAAGTTTAATGAAAGTGAGTAATTTTACTTATTTTATGTTAACGAAGCATAGTAGACGTCGGCCCATCTTCATGCTCTGAGCTGTTATTAGGATCTATTGTAGACTTTAAGTCATGTCCTAAGAAGGATATTTACATGTAATGAATCTAACTCGTTGCCCTAGGTGAGGGACGGACCGCGACATGAAGCGATACATCTGTAAAATGCTTTGTCCTGACTGACTGATTAACGTACGACCAAAACCGCTGACAGTAGAGAGCTGAAATTTTGAGTGTGTTCTATATACGATGGAGGCATCCAATAAAAAAGAGTTTTGCTGGGCGTTTTCCGTACCTCACGTATACCTTCGTAATATAAATAAAAATCCCATACCTACATTTATTTCAAAGTGACTCATTATTTACTTTTTCCTGTAAAATTGACAGTTCTTTGTTTACATTTTTGATCTAAGTTTCTGAAATTGAGTAATTGTGGTTCAATGTGCGGCCTAATAGAAGAAGGGCGATCTCTTCCAGGGAAACATTTGAGACGGAAACATTTGAGACATTTGTAGAATGCCTTGATTGACACAGAGAATGAAGTGAGAACGTAGACCACAATCACTTATTACAACGACTATTTGATCTTCCCACGTCGCGTCGCATCGCATCGCATCGCATCGCGTTACCGCGTTGGTCTTTCACCTAGGACATCGGGGTATTGGCTAATAATTTTCCTAATGTAAAGTCCTGACAGGATTGTGATTCCAGGTGAAACCTCGTCGCAATGCTAGTATTACATTTTATGTATTAGGGCCAGTAATTGAATGCCGTCTTTGCTGTTCAGTCTCAGAAAGTTACAATATTTTCAGATATCTTTAACTACCTACTTAGGTATATTTCATTTGTGTTTCTACCAGTTCTAAGATTACGGTGATGTTCTCTTGCATTTAGCAAATTGTTAGATTTTACGTTCTATTGAAAATCGATAGGTAGGGTAGGTAAGTAGGTAGGTAGATAGGGACGGTGGGACATAGCAGCATATAATATACATCATGATTTAAAACCTATAATATCTAGGTAATGTTAATTAATGTAAGACAAAGTTTTTTTTCAGCGATTACAATTACCTATAGCGAGTATTGCTTGTTCGATGTGTCATAATCATAATAAAGTGTTCTAGATGCGCCTTCTTTCATTTTTAATTGCTACAAAAACTCAAGATAATTAAATTCCAAATACTTTAAGTTTATGTCATTTTAACTGAGTGCGAAAAATACAGCTGTGGTATTTAATAACACTAGTTGCGTCCCGCGGTTTCACCCGCGTAAGTCCCGATCCCGTGATAATATCGGGATTAAAAGAAGCCGATGTTACTCGGGGTGAATGTAGCTGCTTTCTAATGGTGAAAGAATTTTTGAAATCGGTACAGTAGTTTTTGGGTTTATTTATTACAAACATACGACACTCACACACAAATACAAATCTTTTCTCTTTATAACATTAATTAATAAAGTGTAGATGTAGATTATGTCAAACGTTTGTCACTTTTGTGCTAGAACAGGGCACTTCTTTGGTTACATTTCTCTGGGTAACTTGTAGCTACAAACTGTCAATAAAATCTAGTTAATAGAAATTTCTAGCAATTCAGCAACAAAAATAGCTTCGTAATTTGAAATGTTAGAGTCCCACGGTGCCGCACGTAGGAAAGTCTATCTCAAGTTCAAGATATTTACCATCTGTTTACAAATAGAGGAAACATTTTGCTGAAGCTTTTGATGTGTTAGTAATTTGTTGTAAATTAAGGGATCTAAGGGAGACTAAGTAACCGTAAGTTCTCCCCACGCGGCGGCGGATAAACTGCATGGTCCTCATAGGAGGGTTGTGTTAGGCAGGCAGCCGGTCGGAGAAATATTGGCAAACATATTTCCAGAAGTCAATGATTGACATACTGCTTTGATCAGCATCACAGTTTACACGAAGCCAACACTGGCTGCCAATAAGACTGGCAGGCAGCGCTGGCTTGGTATTTGCCTTGTGTAAACAGTTTTTCAAGCCAAGCCAGCGCTAGCTGCCAACGCTCGCGCTGGCGAGAATAGAGCGCCCGTCCATTTAACAGGGGCCAAGCCAACGCTGGCATGTCTGCAAGGCTGGCGCCAGCATTACTAGCTTCGTATACACTATGCTTTAGTACCCGCAGCATATATAAGGTCTATGGTTCGATCACGTCTTGAAAAAACCGGCTTGTTACGTTTTTACGGGGTACAAATGTCTTGCTATGGCATCTCCGCCCGGCCGCAGTAGTTTAGGAAGACCCAAAAAGTGCTGCCTTGACGTTTGTCGTAAGAGCTGCCTTACTACATGGCATGCAGAAGATCGTGCGAAGTGCAGACGTCAGAGCAGGAAAGCGGATCCCGTGTTCCCGAGAAGATGCAACAGGAAACATCGCTCGGATGATGATGAACGTCTTTGGTTATAGCATGGCTTTTTATGTTATCTTGTGCAGATGTTCTTTCTTTTCCGTTATAAACAATACCTAAATATCTGCGACTCAAACCCATTACAGTAGAATTCGATGCAATATTGATTTCTCTGTCGTAAAGTTATTTCACACGGTGACTTGCTAATAGATTTGTGTGAATACCTAATTAAATTTATTTAATACTAGCTGTGCCCGCGACTTCGTCAGCGTTTTTCGAACATCTAGCCATCGCTGTGCAAAGGTCTACACTTAAACGAACGACCAGGAAAGTACTGAGCAGAAGAGAATCATGGCAGAGTTTGTTTAAGAGTGATTTTTGCACATCGGTGTGTAACTTGTTGCATGCTTATTCACATTATTATAAGAAGAAGTGTCGAAAATCTATAAAAGTTGAAACCCGACTTAGAAAACAAAGGATAAAATAATAATAATAAGCTTGTACAAAGCAACCGACTTATTTGTTATATAATCTAAAGTCGGGCAGCTTTACTAAATGCAATATTTTTTTGCGTGGGTGATGCCCCTTGTGTACCGTCAGGCCACTCTCGGGGCAAATGACCCGGTTTGTTGGGCTCACTACCACAGTTTGTCAACTAAACCCCAAAGGCGTCCCTCGCTCCACAAGTGTCGAGGCCAGTGGGAATTCCTCATGGACTACATCCGTCAACCCCGACAACGGCGGCCTTTCCAAGCCTCATCTCTGCCCGAAAAAGAATCCCTCTCCGTCCCCCTCCCTCGGCACGGTCACACTACCGTCTCGTGGCCCCCAAAACCGGTGATAGACCCCCCCGAGTCCACCGCCACCACCAGAGGCTAAGCGATTTTTTACAGTGGTTGTCATCCACGCGGCCCTTTTCTTGCGGAAAGGACCTCCGAACCCGCTGACGCGGGTTTACGGGACATCTGGAGGGTAAAACGTAACGTCGTGCCCTGGACTCGGGACTCGAACGCGGTACCCTCGACTCGGAATCCAGACTTTGCCGCAGCTGCCATCGTGCCTTGTAAACTTCACCCCCGAGTCCACCGCCACCACCAGAGGCTAAGCGATTTTTTACAGTGGTTGTCATCCACGCGGCCCTTTTCTTGCGGAAAGACCTCCGAGCCCGCTGACACGGGTTTACGTGACATCTGGAGGGTAAAACGTAACGTCGTGCCCTGGACTCGGGACTCGAACGCGGTACCCTCGACTCGGAATCCACACTTTGCCGCAGCTGCCATCGTGCCTTGTAAACTTCATGCAATCTGCATCTACCCAGTAACTGCCCGATTTCAGCTATATTTTTTTCCCTTTTTCGTGCATTTTCGACTGCCACTAAAAATATCAAAATTGTAACCGTAACTTTAATCATTGAGGAGTTTTCTGATGAGAAGGTAGTTTCAGGTGGTCCATCAATTCGTATCGAGTTCTTTATAAGCTAATTCTATTGATGGAAGTCCAAAAATTAGTAATTTACTGCATTGTGGGATGCTATTCTGCTCATCATTCCAAAGGTTCTCATCAGATCTTCACCAACGATTTGTGGGACCAATTCGAGGCTCTCACTTTCCAAATCTAAAAAGAATATTCATATGCTGGAGTCCGGCGTGAACATATCCCCATACAAACAATATGCGGGTCGAATTGAGAAGCTCCTCTTTTTTTAAAGTCGGTTAAATACAACCATTATAAATTTCCGTATGTCCGAAGGATCCGAATATATGGAGAGACATAGGTATACGGTATTTTAGGAATTACCGGATATCCGGCTTTTTTAATTACGTGCCGGATATCCGGCTTTTTTTATTACCTACCGGATATCCGGTTAATCATGTGTACACAACATACTTCTTCAATACAACATTCAAACTAATTAGGTAAAAGTAGAAATAACACTTTATCCGGATAACCGGACTAAATAGCCGGATAAAAAATAGCCTATATGTTAATCGGGGTATAAAGCTATCTGCATACCAAATTTGGTTAAAATCGGTTGAGCCGTTTCTGAGATTAGCGGGCACAAAGGCACACACAAACAGACAAACAGATAAACAGACAAACAGACAAACAGATAAACAGACAACCAGAAAAACAGAAAAATAGGTTCTACTGCGTTAATAGATACCCATACAATTTATATTTTTTTTAAATCTTCCAAAAACAGACACCGCTGAGTTACGATTTTATTATATGTATAGATAACTCATTTTATTATATTTCATATCAGCATCGCGAAAACGGAAGAACTAGGTACCTATGTATAATAAATTATTATACACAGTTCTTCCGTTTTTTAGAAACAGTTCCTTTTATAAACAGGTTTTAACAATCTATTATTAATAATAATAGATTATTTTATAATAATAGCGGTTTAAGCGTGAATGTAACGCTTTCACGCCTAACCCGCTAAACCGATTTTGATGAATTTTATAACAGAAATAGACAGGACCTTGGAGAAAGACAGAGGCTTCTTTTGATCCCGTAAGTCCCGCGGGATCGGGACTTACGCGGGTTAAACCGCAGGACGCAGCTAGTTTAATTACAAAATCGGAACCACCTCGCTCGGTCGAGTCTCAAGCCCGTCGAGCTGTATGAGTCGTAAATTACCCGCAACAACTAAATGGTGATTATGATTAATCACTCCTTTAAAAACATCGTTAGCCTAAATGTTGGTAAAGATAGAAACTTTACCGCCAATGAACACGATTAACGGACAAGAAAGATTTACCTACTCGAAAATAAAAATACAAATAATCAAAATACCAAATATAAAAATAAATCTCAATTAAATTACAATATAACAATCAAAACCATAAAACTAGACACAAAGGAGAAATAATACATCTTCTGTGAAAATTTCAACTACCTAGCTATTACGATTCATGAGATACAGCCTGGTGACAAACGGACATGCAGACAGCGGAGCCTCAGTAATAGGGTCCAGTTTTCAGCCTTTGGGTACGGAACCCTAAAAATAACATAATTGAAAAAAAATAAACTAATTAAATACCCAAATGTAAATCAAGTAATTTCTGCTGTATTGAGAAAAGATGCGTGGTTCGAATCCTGCTCAGTGTCAGTCATGTATCCCTTGTGTTTTGGTACATGTGTTTTTCCTTTAAAATATTTCTATTGAAGCCCAGTGCACTTAAAATAAATAATTAACTAGCCCGTTAATTGGCCCCACTGCAGGGCAAGGGCCTCCTCTTAGAGGGGTTACCTAGGCAGTAAGACGCTACGGGAGCCTACTCCAGATTGACGAATGTCCCATGCCTTCGCTTCGACTCTGCTACTGAATTTCGTAGTACGAAATACCATATTTTATGAGACCAAATGTTTATTAGTACGATTAATCGGACTGTGTTGAGTCTTAAAATAAAATAAATAAAAAAGGTCCTGTAAAGGTCTCGAAACGTTGAGCGTTAAAACAAAGCTAGAAGTAATAAACACCACGCGATTTAAACCGAAAAATGTCTTTAATTTCAATACAAGCAACATCGTCAAACCAGAAGAAAAATCTAAAATAGAGAAAATAATTTTTTAACACTTATATCTTTGAATCTCGGAAGAAGCATCTTCCCATTTCAATCAAACTTAGCTTCTTTTCCATTTTAAATTTCCTGTGATTCCTTAGTATCAATCTAGGTGTTTCTATATTTTTTTCTAAGTTTCATCGCATTCTTCTAGCTCATTTCCCGCCACATGCCGCGGTAATGTCACGACGATCGATGTCATTCATAGATCACAAAATGTGCGCGGCCGCAACTACATTCCTAGGTGACACCACTGCAGACGAACAATTTTTATTACTGAGTAGGTATGATTCTCTTCTCATCCGAGCGATGTTCCCGGTTGCATCCCTCTCGGGAGCCCGGGGTCTGCTAAACCCCGAGCCCGGGGTCTGCTAAACCCCAAATGTTATGTTAGGTGTGATATTGGAGAAGAAATAAAACGATGTCTAAGTGCTCGCTTACCAGCTTGCCACCGACTAAACTAAGTTAGTTTAGCTTAGCTAGTCTTTCAAATAAGACAAGACAGGTGTTTTATTTCGACTTAGCTCGGTAGGGTAATTGTACCTACTCGTTACGAAGCGGTTTCGGATTATCAGTAGGTCAGAGGTCAGTAATCGCGGTTTCAAATCCCGCCAAGTAAGAGTTTTTGAAAGCATTTAAAAAAAAAAATCTATGATTCCTTACACTTTTAGAAATATTGTTTAGGCTATCTTAAATACAAGTTGGATAAACTCTTTATTGTAACACCAATACGTACCTGTACAAAATACAATTTAAAGAAAAACATAATAACTTAAATCTAGGTGGCGGTTAAATCTTGGTGGTGGCACAATGGGCGGCCTTATCGCTAAAAGCGATCTTTTCCAGGCAACCTCTGGATGCACGAAAAGTAAAAAAGATATTAAGATACTAGTGTAATAGGTGCACATTTTAATTAGATCAGCCTAGAAATAAACGCATACTTGCCAATTAACTGCAAGACAGTTTGGCGCAAAGTCTGTTACAGTAAAATGTGTACAAAGTTATATAAATAACTAGATGTGTCCCGTGGTTTCACCAGCGTAAACCCGATCCCGGGATCAAAAGTAGCTATAGGCTACTGTTAAATATTGCCAATGTCAACATGACATGACAGCTGTCATAAAAAACAACGTCTTTGCTGTCAACTTCACTTCAAGCATTTTTCATATTCATTCTTTTACCAGCCATTACGAAAAACACATCATACATTCCTTCCTTGAAAGCAGTGGTCTAGATTAGCCCTGTTTCAGAACAAATTGATTTGAATCTGTTTCTATCTTCTCCATCACTTCAAGAAATCTATAAATTATAATCCATTCGTGGAGAAAACTGAAGAATATCGTTCCAGCGCTTCATATTTGTAAGATCAAGAAGGTCTTCAAAATACGTATGTATTCATCAAGAAGAGGCCTTCTATCCAACCAACCCCTTAACTCGATACCGATCAAGTTTCGAGCCGGATTCCAGTAGACGAAGAACGACTGGAATAACGACGGGTCGAGCAAAGGTACACGTGGAAGCCCCGCCAAAGGAGATTAGTGCACAAGTCGCCGCCAAAGGAGAAGTGCACAACCGTGAGTCCGTTCCAATTCTTACAAATTGCGCAGGATATTCTTTCACAATTATTCAAATTCAACTATTTCCACATAGGTACCTGCCTACCCACTTCTTAAAAATTGCAATTCATTTATCGTTCAAAGACCCTTTTGCTACAAGTAAATTCATATTTCAATATCTAATTCTAATTTGCCTACAGTTAAAAATACTGCATTCCTTTCTCGATTGTTAAAAAACGTAAAAACTTCATTTTTTTTTTCTTTCGTCAATCTACCTACTTTAATCTACCTAAATATCATTATAACTTCAGTGTTCTAGTATTTTGGTTGTTAAAATCGGCATTTCTACTCGTTTCTCACCCCCCTCGTCGTTCAGGTGTGCATACAATTTGCTGTTTTTGCTATTTTGCATATTCCAGGAGGTCAAAGTCCAACAACGACCGCGTGCCGCGTCATCGAAAGGGACCGGTCAGCTGATCGGCGCCGCCTAATATTCAAGCTTGCGCGGTCTATTTAAACTTCTGCTGGGCCTCTTTGCACCATTTCTTTATAATTTAAGTATATTTTCATTTTTATTTGCTCACAACTTTAAAAGCACACTAAATTACTTCCATTTTCAGCTAGTTTTTGCACAATCATGGACCTAAAAACTTTAAAAAAGAATCGAAGTTCATATAAATCAAAACTCACTATATTTAAAACATACCTTCAGCCATTATTGCTTTGCAAGGAACTAAATAACTTGCAACAATGCGAGATATCATACAGATTAACCAAAATACAAGAAATGTACACCGATTTTGATCACACACAAACTGAAATAGAAAATTTATGTGAAATTCCAGATGGCGAACACACAGAAAGAGAGACATTCGAGAATAGTTACTTCGGGTTGGTGGCGGCTGCTCAGGAGATGCTGAGCAGAGGCCAGGAACCTGCGAGTCCACACGGCAACCAGGTGACGGGTTCTAGTAGTGTATCAGGCCAAGCAGGTGGGACAAATATTAAGCTTCCTATTATTAATCTCCCTACCTTTTCTGGACGCTATCAGGATTGGCTAGAGTATCACGACACATTTAGCTCACTCATACACAAAAACACTACTATTCCTACAATAACAAAATTTCATTATTTACGTGCTTCTCTTAAAGAAGGCGCGTTATTAGTCATACAGTCACTTGATTTCTCCGAAGACAATTATGAAATTGCTTGGAGTTTGCTGTGCGATAGATACAACAACGATCGACTTTTAGTAAACAAACATGTTAAGGCTTTATTCAATATTGAACCTATTCAGCGAGAGACCTCTATTTCATTGAGAAATATCATTGACACCGTAAATAAAAATCTTCGGGCTTTGAAAAAACTCAATCTACCTACCGAACATTGGGACACACTCATTATTGAACTAGTTTCAAGCAAACTCGATCCAGTTTCAAGCCGTGAGTGGGAGCAAGAACGTAACCACATTAAAGAACTCCCATCACTAGATAATTTAAATTCATTTTTGAAAAATCGAGCCGATTTGCTTGAAACTATAGAGGAAAAACACAAACCTCGTAGACATAGTGACATAACACATCTACGACCAAGAACATTCATTGCTAATCAATCATTCAAAAAACAATTACTACCTACAAAGTCAGAATGTCCCATATGTAAACATCCTCATCCCATCTACTCTTGCTTTAAATTCAAATCATTGCCTATAGAACAACGAATCGAAAGGGTCAAACAATTGCACTTATGCACTAATTGCTTACGAAAGGGTCACGAGGAGCAACAATGTAGATTAGGTCCTTGTAAAATTTGCTCACAAAAACATAATACAATGCTACACATTCACTCAAATACTACTGAACCGAAGTCTAGCTCTTCACGAGACTGTGTAGTATTACCAACACTACATGATGATGTTCAGTCGTCTTCTATACAAAACAATGTCACTTTATCATCCATTCATCAAGGTCAAGTTCTATTGTCTACAACTATGATTAACATATCAGATCATAAGGGCCAGCTCCATAGTGTCAGAGCGCTCTTAGACAATGGAAGTACCTCTAGTTTTATTACTCAAGCTTTACAAATACAGTTAGGTATTCCAAGCTATTCTACCACAATCTCGGTTCAAGGATTGAACGGTCAACTTTCAAAAATCACTCAAAGGTGTAACATTACACTATCTTCACGAACAAACAGTGGTTACAGTGCCGACGTCAATTGTCTCATTGTACCACACATTACACAGGTCATACCATCAACACGAATCAATTGCAAACCATTCAAAATACCCGCGAACTTACAACTCGCGGACCCAACATTCAACGTACCGTCAGAGGTACAGCTTCTGTTAGGTGCCGACCTATTCTGGGAGGTACTTACAAACAATACAAAGTCATTGGGCAAAGGTAATCCGACACTAGTTGAAACAAGACTAGGTTGGCTTGTTACCGGCTCATTTCACGTTCCACACACACAACAGCAGACCTATAACAATACAGTCCACAGTCATTTCACACAAATCACAGATCTCGATGAAAAACTCAACAAATTCTTCGAGTTAGAATCCTGTTCCGCCGCTCAACAAGTCCATACAAAGGGTGAGAGTGAGTGTGAAAGGATTTTTACACAAACAACTGTTCGTCAACAAGATGGCAGGTTCGTGGTTCACATACCACTCAAGGAATCTCCTGATACACTAGGTGATTCAGAGCAGCAAGCTCTCACTCGTTTCTACTCACTAGAACGTAAATTCAAACGTAACCATACATTTAAAACACTATACACTGATTTCATGAACGAATACATAGCTCTTGGTCACATGACAGAGACTACAGATACTCACCCAAACGAAGTATCATATTTTTTGCCCCACCATGGGGTCCTACGGGAAGACAGCCTCAGTACAAAATTGAGGACCGTCTTTGACGCATCAGCCGTCACAAGCTCAGGTAAATCATTAAATAACATTCAACACATAGGTCCATTTCTACAAGACGACATAATAAGCATTTTAATTAGGTTTCGACAGCATAAAATAGTAGTAACAGCTGACATTGAAAAGATGTATCGGCAGACTTTAGTTGCGCAACAATTTAGAAGCCTTCAGCAAATATTTTGGAGGTCCGATCCTAATCAACCTCTCAAAAAATACAAGCTTAACACCGTAACTTATGGTACCGCTTCGGCGCCCTACCTAGCTACTAGGTGTCTCATACAACTAGGTCGCGACAGCACAGACGAACAAATAAAACAGACAATTCTTTCAGATATGTACGTCGACGACCTGGTCACGGGAAATAACGTAGAATCGCAGCTTATTTCCACATGCAAGGGTGTAATTAATACATTGGAGAGCGCTCATTTTCATTTAAGAAAATGGCGGTCAAACAAACCATCAATACTTACACAAATTGTTGGTGAAAATACTAACGATGAATTACTCAGTTTAAACAAAGATAAATACGCAAAAACCCTAGGTCTATTATGGGCTTGCAAATCAGACGAGTTGTTATTTTCATTAACAAACATAGACACACATACATATACAAACAAACGCACCATCTTATCCACTATAGCTCAGGTCTTTGACCCACTGGGTTTGATTAACCCTTGCATGCTGCAGGCGAAACTTATTCTACAGACCCTCTGGGCAAAGAATATTTCATGGGACGAAGAGTTACCTTTAGATATTCAAACACAATGGCAACAATTCATAGCTAATTTACCAAATTTAACAAAAATTCAAATTCCAAGACATGTTTTAGTAGATGATTATACTAGGGTAGAGATACACTCATTTAGCGATGCCTCGATCAAGTCCTATTCGGGGTGTGTTTACCTAAGATCCTTGTCTAGCAGTGGAATTGTCAAGGTACATTTAGTCTTATCAAAAAGCAGGGTAGCACCACTCAAACAAAAACTAACTATACCTAGGTTGGAGCTATGCGGAGCTTTATTAGCCACACAGTTAGCTGATAAGGTAACAAAATCGCTACGTGTCAACTTAAATTCACAATTCTTTTATAGCGATTCTACAATTGTTCTAAGTTGGATAAAATCCTGTAATAGTACATTATGATATAAGTGCGGTAAGTTGAAAATTACAGCCGAGGCGATATTGCTAGCCCGAGCCGTAGGCGAGGGCTACAAGAAAGCAGAGGCTGTAATTATCAAAGCGCACGTATGTCATACGACGTTTTATAACACATTTGCGAGGAAATCAAATAAAAACAATACAGCGAAAAGAAAAAGCGCGCGGAATAATTTTTATTTGTTCACAAATTAGCGATGCGCGGGCATCAGTGCTTTTTTTTTCAAGGCAACGGTACAAAAACAGCCAGTATTACTAATAAAGTAAATTAATATTTTTTTGTTTCTGTTACAGATGTAATTTACTGTCAAAATGAATTAAATTAAAGAATTAAATGTTTATTTTTTATATTTTATCTCCCAAAGTTAATTTTATTCATAAAATATTGACCACTTTTCTGACATAAAAACTTTTTGATTTGCTTTCTTTGCTTTTTTTTTTTCTTAAGATTTAAAAAAGTACCGTTGGTTTTAGACGGAGCATGATAAACCGTACGTGTTACCTTATTAGAAAGAAACTCGTGCGTTTTACTTTACGATTACGCACAAGTACGTAATGACATACATTACGATATTGAAATTGGTGAAATAAGAGGCCCTTTACGAGCAAATGTGTTATAAATATAATTTAAGACAATTTGTTTACAACAGAGTCAAGGATATTTTAAACACTTCTGAACCTTCGTCATGGAACTACGTTCCCACCGTCTTGAACCCGGCAGACATCGGTTCCCGAGGTCTCAACGCCGCACAACTTCAAGCTTCATCCTTGTGGTGGGAAGGTCCACACTTTCTACATGACTCTAAAATTAAGTTACCTACACAACCGCATTTAATTCACACTCAAAGCTTACCTGAAACAAAGGTTCAATGTCATATACAATCAAACGAATTACAAAGGTTTGATTTCATAAACAAATACTCTTCGTACAGCAAACTTCAGCGCATACTTTCATACATAAAACGTTTCATTCATAACTGTCGAAATTCAAGCAACAAATTAATAGGTAAATTAACATTCCCTGAACTACATTCTAGCACATTAACACTTTGTCAATTTGTTCAAAGGGATATGTTTCATAAACAATACGTAACATTAATAAACAAATCTACATTACCATCCAAGGACAAATTACTAAAACTTAATCCATTTATTGACTCGTCAAATGGGTTGATTCGTGTCGGAGGCAGATTATCAAACTCTAATTACAACTACGATACAAAGTATCCTATTTTACTGCACGCCTCTCACAATATTACACAGCTATTAGTAGAGTACTATCACAAGTACTTGTTACATGCTGGACCTCAATTGGTACTCTCTATATTACGTCACAAATTTTGGATTGTGAATGGTCGCAACTTGGTTAGAAAGGTTACTCATAATTGCATACAATGTTGCAGGTTCGCAGGTAGAACATATCAACCCATCATGGGAAATTTACCTCAAGCGAGACTAAAAGCAGAGTTCCCATTCACAAACACCGCGATCGATTATTGCGGGCCAATACTGATAGCAGATAGAAAGGGTAGAGGCTGTCGACTTCAAAAAGCTTATATTTGCGTGTTTGTATGTCTAGCTGTAAAGGCAGTACACGTAGAGCTCGTCACCGAGTTGTCGTCGCATTCTTTCATGTCAGCTCTCAATAGATTCATTGCTCGCAGAGGCAAACCCACGAATATTTATTCCGACAATGGGACAAATTTCGTAGGTGCCTGCAACGAAATTAACAGATTTATTAAATCAACTTGTAATGACGTAATATCATATTCATCTGAAAATGGAATTAATTTTAAATTCAGTCCAGCCTATAGTCCACATTTCAATGGCCTAGCAGAAGCGTCTGTCAAATCTATAAAGTTCCACTTAAAACGAGTTTTAGGTATGGCACACTTGAACTACGAGGAAATGAATACGGTTTTAGTGCAGATTGAAAGCATTTTAAATTCTAGGCCACTCACTCCTCTTTCATCAGATCCTTCAGATCTCATCCCTTTAACTCCTGCGCATTTTTTGATTGGACGTGTCCTTACAACGTTGCCTTCTCCCCAGGTACCTGAGAATGTGCCACTCACAAACTTCAACAGATTTACCAGAATACAAGCACTGAGAGATCATTTTTGGAAACGTTTTTATAAAGAGTACGTTTCAGAATTGCAGATTAGAAGCAAGTGGCACACAAACAAGGGACAACCATGTCCTGGCGATATGGTCGTAATCAAAGACGACCGTCTACCACCTAACCGATGGCTTCTGGGACGAGTCATCGCAGTACATCCAGGCACCGACGACGTCAACCGCGTCGCGGACATCAGAACCACCAGCGGAACCCTGAGACGAGCATTCAACCGTCTCTGCCCACTACCTACATTGGAACTCACTGTTCCAAGGCCGGGAACCTGTTAAATATTGCCAATGTCAACATGACATGACAGCTGTCATAAAAAACAACGTCTTTGCTGTCAACTTCACTTCAAGCATTTTTCATATTCATTCTTTTACCAGCCATTACGAAAAACACATCATACATTCCTTCCTTGAAAGCAGTGGTCTAGATTAGCCCTGTTTCAGAACAAATTGATTTGAATCTGTTTCTATCTTCTCCATCACTTCAAGAAATCTATAAATTATAATCCATTCGTGGAGAAAACTGAAGAATATCGTTCCAGCGCTTCATATTTGTAAGATCAAGAAGGTCTTCAAAATACGTATGTATTCATCAAGAAGAGGCCTTCTATCCAACCAACCCCTTAACTCGATACCGATCACTACTTTTGAACCTTCCTCAATAAATGGACTATCCAACACGGAAAGAATTTTTCAAATCGGACTAGCGGGCCTGAGATTAGCGCGTTCAAACAAACAAACAAACTCTTCAGCTTTATAATATTAAGTATGGATGAAAAAGCTGTGTTTTAATTAGAAAAACTCGTTAGTCTATAGAACCGTGTAGTGGTGTAGGATAGTGCGCTTGCTCGTATCATTACTCGGGAAGTGGTCAATCTATCATCGCGTCAATATAGATCGATCAAGGTATTATTGCGGAGAAAACTTATCGATTTGACATCTCAATCAACCCGGCCTGTTGCAGCCTGTTGCTGCCAGTTGGAGGCAGTAGTGTGTAGGTGTCATTGTTTTCTTGAGTCTTGTTTAGTTTTGATAATGGTTTTTATCTTACAAGTTTATATCGCAGTTTGATCAATTGTTTTTTTAGTTATGTTTGTTTCCTAATCTTGTCTTGCATAGGTACAAGTAGGTAGGTACTATTTTACTTACATATGTTTCAGTGATGAAATCCTCTAGGATCGATCACACACGCACGGCACGCCGCGGCGTCTAACTTTCAATACGTCTACAAAGCAAAATACCTCAAAAAGTACCAGCAGCAAGCCAATTGTTTTCTAAATAAGTATATTTACAAAAAAAGTGTAATATGTAGGTAGTATATCCGTTGTCTAGAACCCATAGTACAAGCCTAGTGCTTTGTTTGGGGCTAGATGGCGCTGTGTGTAACGTCGTTCAATATTTATTACACCGAAGCCGTAAATCGTCTATAGAAACCAAAAAGTTAAACATGCGAAATGCAAAATTTTTAACATTTTCAAAGGTTCTATAGATGCAAATGAAAAAAAGCAAAACGATTAAATAGGTAAATATCGTTTTAGGGAAACAGTGGATAAAAACTGTTGGCTTTTGACGCTTCTCGAAGAGGAAATGTCTATCTTTTGAAACAGAAGGTAAAGAAGGTACTTAATAGGTACAATAACTTACTAAGTACTTCAGGAAGACATAAACGCTATCAATGCTTCCAAACCGCGGCTGACTTTATAGCTCAGTTAGGAATTCCTCATCAAAAGTCCATTCAGTACCATACAACTATTATGTATTCTGTGGCTACAATAAATCCCACAAACAAACCTTTAGTTTTTTGAATCAAGCCCTTCCATTGAACAAAACTAATGAACGAATGTGAGATGAATCATAGTAGAATTCCAATAATTTCGAATCCCATAATCCCGATTCGATCTGTGAACATCGAGGTATTCGATTCCAGAATCGATTCGTCTCGATCTGTCGTCGACTCGGACGATGAACTCGATCGTGATACCTATCACTAGCCTAGCCGCAACCGTGCCTAGCCTAGGTTTTTTGTCAAACTTTTTACGATGAAACAAGTCTCCATCTTCAGTCTGTTTTGTTAGGTAAATAGCGACTACTTGGACACCAAAGTGGCTTGTAATTATTAGTAATTTGAACAGCTTTGGTCATTTGTTTTGGAGTTCAGTTCCAATGGCGTTTCATGATCATGACTTGATTTTTAACTTAAATAAGGTAGATATAGCAAAAGGTAGGTTCCGTTTAAAGTCTGGTACTGAATAGCGAGCTGTAACCGTAACCGTTGCATGCACTGTAGCAAAAAAAACGTCGTTGTACGTGGTTTGCGAGTCTGCAACGAGCGCTACACGAGCGGCTCTCAGCGAGCCGAACCACGAAGATGATTGTGGGTTTTTACATGTAGGTACACACTAGAACAGGGTCCCAAGTTTGCTATCACAATCGTGGCTCAATAGACTGTCATAGAATATTATCATTTAAATTGTCATATTTGACCACATTCGTTTACCAAGCGTGTCAAATACACGTCAAATATGGCAATTACTATTCTATCGACACTCTGTTAAGAGACGATGTAAAAGCAGACTTGGGACCCAGGTATTATTGCGCTTACGGTTACAGCTCTCCGGTGAGTACTCCGCTTAAAGATGATTTTAATGGGAGGAAAACCTTTTTTTTATGCGATGGGAAATAGAAAACATAGTAGTGGGTCCGATTTTTTTGAATACTATTATAATGAATGACATATACTTATAAGTAGGTAACTAATAAGTAAGTATACATATATTTATGACTGTTATAGCTTGTGTTCAATGTAGATAACTATTACTTATGAAAAGAATATTACTTGCAGGTATATAAGTATAATTTATTGTCCCCAACCAAAATTCTCTAAATGTAAAAATAGGTAGGTATGTAAAAGAATTTTATTGTTAATAATGAAAAAAAACGTCGGTTTTAACTTCAAAAAGCAACTACTGCATTCTTTAAAAGGATGTTAACGACAACTTAAAAAAGAGATAAAACTTACTTTAATAATTCCGAGTGGGTAGGTATTTTTAATCAGTTATAAAATCCGAACTGTAATTAAATTAAGATGGATTTTGTGTAAGCATAATTGAGTTTTGATTAATCGCATCATTATTACGTGATATGGCAACCCTAACGGTTTCTGTGGGATTTTCACATGATTGTTCTGGCAACATTATGTGTCTGATTAACGTTTATGACCATTTATGGCGTCATAAAGATACTATACTTTTTACAAAGTATTGAAAGAGAAAAGCGATAGATTAGCAAAGTTAATAAATAAGTCGTTTACACTAAAATATTATTTTTCAAATGATTTATGCAACGCAAGCTACTTTTCATTTATTGCGCTGTAGTGCCCGGGACATTGTTAGGTAGAATTGGCTTGCCCAGCACCTATACCAACCTCACAGCATAGCCATGCCCAGAGGAAAGAACGGTTCAAGACTCTAACTTAGTACCTACGAGGGTTATAAAATTATTAGGTACTAGCTGCGTCCTGCGGTTTCACCCGTGTAAGTCCCGACCCCAGGAGAATATCGGGATTACTCAGGATAAATGTAGCTTTCCAATGGTGTAAGAATTTTTGAAATAGGTCCAGTAGTTTTTGAGTTTATTCGTTACAGACATACAGACACACACACACACAACATACACACACACAAAAATACAAATCTTTCCTCTTTATAATATTAGTGTAGATCAATGGTACCCCCACGCTAAATGTACTAGATTCAGTTACAATTTACAGACAGAACAGCAAGTAACGCGTGCATGTGGAGCGTAAAACATTCATTATGACTGATTTCTCTAACTCAAGTAACGGCTCTTTGATATTATCTTGCACTTCTAATTAAGTTTTAGTGTAAAACTCCAGTTAGAAAGAGTTCAACATAGAGATCTGAAAGAGCGATGTTGGTCTAGTGGTATACCCAGACTTTCATTCCGAGATTCGTGGTTTCTAATCCAGGCCAAACGCGCACTAATGTAATTTTCTTTGAGATAAATTTATGTGGGGTATGAGCATTGCTCTTACGGTGAAGGAAAACATCTTGAGGAAACCGATATGTCATACGACTCACCACGGTCCGAAGGCATGGGGCATTAGCCGATCCGGAGTACGCTTCTACTGCCTAACTAATGAGGTATAAAACATTACAGCCACCCAAACAAACTGGAAGTTTCTGGACTCAACGGTAATTAGTAATTAACAATAAAGGGCAGCCACAATAAGCCAACCAGAATTTCCTGGCGAATCTCTTATATATAGATATATTCTATATACATATACCTTCTGATATGCACTTCCTTTCTCAGCCTTACACAGTTGAAACCGTAGGGCGTAGCTAGTTAGCTACAATTAGAAAATAAGTAAAAAACCAAATCGTTCGGTGTGCCCATTGTCGCGTAGCCGTAGAAACCACGGACGTGATTATCCGATGGATGGTTCGTCCCACGCCATTGGCTTCACCTGCGTTGATAATCGCCCTTCCTCTGTTGCCCTCCGGCTAACGGTATATTGTTTTTGAGTCTGTTCACCAT
Source organism: Idaea biselata (assembly GCA_958496205.1). Taxonomy (NCBI): domain Eukaryota; kingdom Metazoa; phylum Arthropoda; class Insecta; order Lepidoptera; family Geometridae; genus Idaea; species Idaea biselata. Next base: position 18,541,983 of record OY292397.1, read on the forward strand.
CTAGTTACAGTTTCCTTATCAATACACCTCTATGTCTCGCGGTTTCGTATGAGTGTCAAACTACTGTCGAACCCATCCATGGAAGTCAATAAATACGTACTGTGCAATAACGCACATATTGTACCTACTTAAAATACACATCCACAATGTCTAGGGATATTATAGTTTTTCTTAATTTTCACAATATCAGTAAATAATTTCTTAAGACACCTGTATATGAAATAAAAGTTTATTTTAATGTGTTATGCTGTGTTGAAGAAAAATAGAGCTGCTGCAAAGATTTTTATTGTTTTTTTAATTAACCAAAACCTCTCATGTTTACTTAACACAGAATCGCGCTTAATTATGGAATAAAAGTATTATTATTATTTATTTATTTATTCTTTTTAGCCTATTTTGTCCCACTGCAGGGCAAAGGCCTCCCTCCCTTCTCTCCACTCTTCTCTGTCCAGTGCTAGTTGGGCCCAGTCCCTATTGTGCGAGTCCAACTCGTCCCGCCATCTCCTCCTGGGCCTGCCGCGGGGTCGCCTGCTATTCGGTGCCCAGTCCGTGGTGGTTTGAGCCCACATGTCGTCGGACATGCGGCAAATATGGCCTGCCCAGTTCCACTTGAGTTCAGCGGCAGTGTGGCCAACGTCCTTAATTTTAGTTTGGGAGCGCAGTTCTGTGTTCCTTATCTTATCGATGAGTTTAACACCTAATATACTGCGCTCCATGGCACGTTGACACACCGCGAAATCGGACTTTTGACGTTTAGTTAACGACCAAGTCTGCGCTCCGTATGTGAGAGTAGGTAAGATGCACATGTCCATGAGTTTTCTTTTTAAGGCAAGTGGTAATGATCCCTTCATTATATCCTTCATTGACCAGTAGTTCTTCCAGGCGTTTTCTGTGCGCCGTGCGACCTCTTTATCTTGTCTCGCCTGGAAAGAAACTAGCTGGCCAAGGTAGATGTACTCATGGACATATTCCATCCTAGCACCTCCCACTGTTACGCTACGTCTGGCACTGTTGGTCATCAACTTTGTCTTCGTCATATTCATTCGAAGGCCGACTTCGAGGCTTGCCTCACTCAGTTGGTCAAGCATTAAGCCTAATGCGGCTGCGGAAGGTGCGAAAAGGACAATGTCGTCGGCAAAGCGAAGATTGGTTAATCTTCTGCCGCCAACCACAATGCCCTTATCGCACCAACACTCATGAAGTTTTTTAAAAACTTCCTGAAGTGTTGCTGTAAAAAGTTTGGGAGATAGCGGGCCCCCCTGCTTAACACCTCTGCGGATTGGAAAGGACGGTCCGGTGCCCTGTAAGCGGATGGCTGCTGTGCTGTTATTATAAATGTTTTTTAATATTTGTATGTAAGTTGGTTCTATTTCTTGTGATTTTAAGGCTTCAAATATGGATGAATGAGAAATACTGTCGAAAGCTTTGGAGTAATCAACAAAGGCGAGATAAAGGGGACGATTATATTCTTCATGCTTTTCAATAAGTTGGTTTAGGGACTGAAGATGATCAATAGTGGAAAGACCGCGACGAAAACCGGCCTGCTCGGGAGGTTGTTTACCATCCAATGCGTTATGTATGCGGTTCTCTATGACTTTAATGAAAATTTTGTACAAATGTGAAACAAGGCTAATTGGGCGGTAATTTTCTATATTTGACTTGTCTCCTTTTTTGTGTAGTAAAATTATTTCGGAGTGGCAAAAGCCTTTCGGGAATATACCTGTTTTTAATATGTCATTAAATAAATTGCAAATGTATGGTCTTAAAACGAATTCTCCTACTTTAATAGTCGCAGAGGTGATGCCGTCTCCACCTGGGCTTCTGTTATATTTAGTAAAAGTATTGAATATCAAAAAAAGTCTTTAATTACAAAAAAATATGCATTTTATTAAATTTAATAATCGGTATTTCCTCCTCTGACATTTATAAGCGTGCGGCATCGATTATTCATACTTAAAATGAGGTTGTCCAAGTCTGGCTGCGGAATAAGGTCCCAGGTCCGTTTTAAGTGTATGAAAAGTTGCTCTTCTGTCGTCAAATCTGGAGAGAAATTAATCATAGCTCTTCTTTGTAACATGTCCCATGCATGTTCGATAGGATTCATGTCGGGGGACTGAGCAGGCCAGTCCATAACTCTGACATCATGTTCCCGAAGCTCATTTGATACCAGACGCGCCGTATGTGCGCGGGCATTATCGTGCATAAGTTGGAACTCCGGGCCCATTTGCACCCTATGTGGGATAATTACAGGTTCCACTACCTCATTACGATATTTCCACGCAGTCATGTTCCCTCTGATCCAAATGAGATCGGTTCGCGCACCTATTCGAATTCCAGCCCATACCATGATGGTCCCGCCTTGATAGGAATGGACTTCTTGCACATGTTGGAGACGGCGCTGTCGACCTGGAAGTCGCCAAACTCGTAGTCTTCGCGAATCCGGATGAAATCCGAACCGAGACTCGTCAGAAAACAGTACCATCGACCATTGCTCGTTACTCCATGCAAAATGTTCTCGAGCCCACAAAAGTCTTCGCCCGCGATTGCCACGCCGTAAAGCTGGAACTCGAAGTGGTCTACGAGAATGAAGACCGGCTTCATGTAATCGTCTTCTCACAGTTTGGTCGCTTACTAACAATTGGTGGTCAGATTGAAGCCTTTGAACCATTTGCATAGCCGTAACAGTGGGTTGTCTCCTAGCGATATTTTGTAGAAAACGGTCTTGTCTAGGAGTTGTGACACGACTTCTGCCAGAATGCCGTTCCGCAACATCACCCGTAACACGATAACGTGACCACAACCTAGAGATCACATTTTGGTGGGTCCGTAACTACGCGTTGAATAGCGCCAGCTTCCAACATGCCTACAGCTCGAATCTGTTCTTCTCTAGTTAAATGTCTACGTGACATAACAATAAACAATACACACACTCTATTTGAATAAAAAAAATGTGCAAAAGCTTATTATTTACAAAATCAGCTGGGTTAAATGGTAACCAAAACTAACTGTGAAAAAGCCAAATTCGAATTACCGCGTATTCTTTTGTTTTTAAAATGATTTATTTTTATTTTTTTGAATTTCGAAAGAAGAGACGGCGGAGTTTATTTTTCAAATAGAAACTTTTTCGATACTGTAAATAGTTTATAAGCTAGGAAGTCTAAAATACAATATCCCTAGACATTGTTGATGTGTGTACTTGAAAAGTGTAAGCTGTTGGAATTAAATTTAACTATCTGTGTACATCTTTTTTGCCACAGAGAAACAATGTACATGTAGATCTATAAATCTTTACATGTAGAATTTTCATAGGTAATTTTATTTATTTATTTTTAGCCTTTTATATGCCACTGCAGGGCAAATACCTCCCTCTCACAATTCTTGAGGAAGAATGGAAAGACCAGAGGGAGACTGTGTCTAGTTGAATTTAGACCCAACTAGCACCGGACATTGGTCAAGCGCTATTTGGATCTAAATTCATCCATTCCATTCTCTCATTTTCACTTATTCCCTTCATTTCATTGCGCCATCTCGCCTCCTGGTCCTGCCGCGGAGTCACCTGCTATTCGGTGCCCAGTTCGAAATGGTTTGTGCCCACATCTCGTCAGACATGCGATTGATATGGCCTGCCCAGTTCCACTTGCTTTCAGCGGCAGTGTGGCCAACGTCTTTTATTTCAGTTTGGGTGTTTGTTACAGTAAGTAAGTAAGAATATTTAATTGTTTCAAACTACATAAAAGTGATAGATCATGAGAGCCGTTCTTCACTGATGTGTTGACTGAGTAATTTATTGTCTATCATAATAGGTACATATACCTACCTACTTACTTTGTTATTTTTAATCTTAACTAGCTATTTATTATAATTTACATTAGTATATTCCGCTTCGACTCCGCTCCGCCGCTACTTTTCACTGCGCAATAAAACTCGTTTTTTAAATTCATGTCTGGTTTTTTCCTCAGTTACTTATGCCATTGAAAACTACTGAAAACATTGAAGAAAGGTCGTGGTCACCGAGGTATATTTTATACCAAAATCGAATAAATAGAACCGGAATAAACAACGTTAGACTGAGTCGGGCGGGTGGCCCGTAGAAACACCCGAGTTTTCCACTGCATGAAGAAACCGCGGGGCGCAGCTAGTCCTATCGTATCCTACTAATATTATAAAAGCTAAAAGTTTGTGAGTATGTATGTGTGTGTGTTTGTTACTCAATCACGTATAAACCGCTGAACCGATTACCATGAAACTCAGTATGTAGATAGCTGGAGACCTGGAATAACACTTAGGCTACTTTTTATCCCGATGGATCGGGACTTACGCGGGTGAAACCGCGGGGCGCAGCTAGTATACTAATAAAACAGTACAAAGTCTGGTCATAGACCCAAAGCAACATATTTTAACACCATCAAATACCGTCCATTCCTGATGGCTCCGACATTCGTCACGCCTTCCACCTCGGCCATAGACCCCGATGACACTTACACAATAACCTTTTTTGAAAAGAAATCAAAACGTTTCGAGTTACCGCGCTTTGGTACAAAATCACGAAAACTCGTGTCGGCAAATTGCTTCCGAAATCATTCTTAGAAACATTACGTTGTATACAATTTTATGTTCTGTCTGGTAAGTAATAAGAGTGAGGGGCTACTTTTGATTTGTATGAAATAATGAATGTTAAATTACCGTCAGATTTTGGTATAAATTTATAGAAAGTTGTCTGCCTCTTTCTCTATGGTTGCTTGGTAGCGAAACGGTGACAATAAGACCCCGCACACTACAGACTTTTACCCGATTAAACACTCTGTCGATAGTTTGGTCTAGAATACTGCCCAAATTGGTCGCTACCAAATTGTTGTAATGTGCGCATTTTCATACATGTTCATACTGATTAAACAATCGGCAGATAGTCGACAGATGGTTTGATTGGACGGATAAAAGTCTGTAGTGTGCTGGGGGTCTAAGGCTTATAAATTATTTGAGGAAATTGTTTACCGATTGTATTATTGGCATAAACAATGGGTGTATGACGTAAGAGTGTTTGTTCTTGATCATTGAATATCATGGTTCCATAATACTCTTTGACTGCTGCTTTGAAATCGCAATTCATCGCAAACGCAAAATCGTAACAACGCAAACACACACGTATGTGATTTCAGCAGTCAAAGGATCCCGCGATTTCACCTGCGTAAATCTCGATCTCGTGGGAATTTCTATAAAAATAATCCTCCTAGCTCAGTGTCATCTCATAGTTAATTCGCTTTTTGAAAAATCCACCAATCTGCTGTTTTTAACCGACTTCCAAAAATGGAAGGAGGTTATTGTCCTACAGTTTAATTTGCTCTGCTACACCCAGAGTGAGGATTTTCCAGGATTTTCCCATGGTTTTCCACATCCTGGTTCTACGCGGTTACGTCGCATTGCCAACTGGCATGTAAATGGCTCCATATTCACACCATAATTTCAGTGTCATTGAAGTAGATAAGTTGAACGTGACTGAGCATAATCTGAGAGCTTTCTTCAATCATTCTGTGATATAGAATAGAAAACTGGGTATCCTACTAATATTATAAACTTGCAGTGCCCGCGACTTCGTCCACCTACTTTTTTTGGAAATATAATATGGCCTATATATAAATAAAAATAAATAAAAATAAAAAGCCTTTTAATTGCTCCTAAGTCTAAGTATACAGTTTTGTTTAGTACTTAAGTAAGTATATTGAATTTTTGTTAGTGTATGTTAGTAGAATATTGTTTATTTTATTCGATTTCTTGAATAGGAACCCCCATGCGGGTAAAGGCCTCCTCCAGGTTGTGCCAGTTTTCTCTGTCTTGAGCCAGTCTAAACCAGTGTTCGCCGGCGATAGTACGGATGTCGTCGGACCAACGTTTGAGCGGTCGACCCTGTTTGCGCTTTCCATTTTCTGGTCCTTTCCACTCTGTGGCCTATATATAGCCTTCATCAATAAATGGACTATCCAACACTGAACTATTTTTTCAAATCGGACCAGCCGTGCCTGAGATTAGCGCGTTCAAACACACAAACAAACTCTTCAGCTTTATAATAATACTAGCAGTGCCCCGCGGTTTCACCCGCATAAGTCCCGATCCCGTGGGAATATCGGGATCAAAAGTAGCCTATAGCCTTCCTCAATAAATGGACTATCCAACACCGAATGAATTTTTCAAATCGGACCAGTGGTTCCTGAGATTAGCGCGTTCAAACAAACAAAAAAACAAACAAACAAACTCTTCCGCTTTATAATAGTAATAGATAGAAGATAGAAGAAGAATATAAGTATACCTAGATAAGTATAGATGTGAAACTTTGTGTGTGTAAGTAAACGAGTATGTAAGATACTCCTTTACGCAAAAGCAACCGATTGCGATGAAACTTGGTATGCAGATAGCTGGACTTTGTATACCGATATCCCCGAAGATTTGGAACACGCAGATGTAACCGCGTGGCGTAGTAAAATGTGAACTAAGTGACCACAATAATAGTGGTAAGTAGGTAGGTAGTGTTAATGATAATACTTCAGCTATTTGCTACAAATATTTAGTGGCTACATCCGAGTGTGCGCGGTCATCGACTCAGCCCGTCACGGGCGAACGGCCACCAATGTTCAGATACGGTTTTAGTTGAGATTTTAACTATTCTTTCTGAAGATGAGACACCGTGGCTAGGTACAATTATGCATTAGATGAATTTAAGAATTTTGTTACCTCTTGGAATTTATGTTTAAGTTATAAGTAACCTTAGAACAATTTTCTTTTAAAACTTCATTGGCCCATATCTCCGAAACGTGTCAGTTTAGGACATCATGTGATGGAATATTTTCGGTTTATTTAGGTCTCCTCTATCGAAATATATAGGCTTCATCGTGCGACAAGAGATTAAAAAAAAATCAAAATGTCTGTCGTTGATTAAGCCAAAGACTTAATAGGTCCTTTGTAGGACAGTGCGTCCTTTGAGCCTATCCACGAAAGGGTTTTTGGAAAATCCCGCGGGATTAAGACTTGCGCGGGTGAAAACGCGACTCTGCTAGTTGTAAAAAAGATTACCTAATGAACGTAACTAACGATTCTACTGCCATATAAATGAACAAATAAAAACTTAAGTGCCTAGTAATAAAGAGCGCCTAGAATGACACTTGTTCTAAAATACCAACAACTAACAGACAAGTGTAATGTACTCATACGTTCTGTTCGTCACGGTAAAAGCGCACATTATGCACCCCTAGTCTAACCTTTAAAAATGCAATTAAATATGGAATTTAACTTCTAATTTAGAACTGTTATGTATAACAGTAGAAAAAGAATAAAATTATGAAGTAAGTAGGTATCTAAGTAATTCTATTTTTTATTATTAGGGTTTCGTCTTTTCATTGTGAAAAAAAACCATATCGTTTCGTCATGTGCCTGTCTGCGGCTTGGCTTAGAGATGCTTAGTTACTCTGCATGGTATACATTATACATAATATACATAATACATAAACTTGATAATATTGATCACGGATCACGCCAACAAAGTCGAAGAATAAGAAAAAAAGGACAATAGGTAGGTACACTTGCCTGATTTTTACATATTCGGCGGTGGATTTTGCGAATGGTGGCTTCAAAATCTACCGTGACCGAATTGAGAAACCACCTACGGTCCTCCCAACCTTGCGGTTCTAGGGACCGAAACGCGGGAGACGACATTCCGACGTCCCCCTAGAAATATATATCGTTCATTGAGTTGCTAACTGCCCCCCCGATTGGGGCTATCGACACCACAAACAGAGACTCGGTTGCCGCCTTCGAGCTGCCTCGGTTGTATGCTGCAGGTCCTCACAGAGCACCGCTTCTCCTCTACCTCTAATCCTCTAATCTACCGAGACCATTGAATTTTGGCAAAATGTCTTTTTTAGAAAATTTATTTTTCAAGCAAAAATAGCATTCAAAAATTTTCACTTGTGGCGAGGCTTGAACTCGCGTCTTTGGGTCAGTACCCCAACGTCTATTCCAACTAGACTACGCAAGCTCACCTCTCGTGCAGTGAAAACTTCCAATGCTATATTCTCCTTTGATTGTTTACGATTAAGGCTCGTTAAAGCGCCATCTATCTAACCCAAAGACGCGAGTTCAAGCCTCGCCGCAAGTGAAAATTTTTGAATGCTATTTTTCCTTGAAAAATAAATTTTCTAAATAAAATAGCCTTGAGCTACATACAAAAATTAATAGAAATTTATAAAATGTCTTTTCACAAGTCACAAAATGGTTGCATGTCAAATCCGTGTTCAATACATTGCAAACCCAGCTTGAGGACCTCTGTGGCGCGTTGGGCGAATACTAAATTGCAATGCAAAGGGTTCGATTCCTGCCGGGAACAAACAAGTAAAGCTTACATGGGGCTAAATAGCGCTGTATGATGTTAAAAAAAAAGACATGCCTCCAATAGCTTACGGGTTTATTGCCTCCTACTGAACACGGGAATGAAAACACGGATCCCGGTATGTGTGTACTGCGATCGAGCACCGACCTATTTATTACCTAATAGTACAAACTTTACCTAGGTACTCATAAAATGAAGTATGCTTATGCCGCTGTACCGAAGGAGCTAGAGAAACAGCCAGGAGAAACGACCTGACACGCGCCGCCGCGTCGCGCGCGCATACACCGTGGTAAATTGTAGGTGCATGACATCGCACGCGCAGGTGACTCCCCACCTGCCCTAGGAATCATCAGATGACCTTTTTTAGCTCAATATTGCATTGCTAGATGTTTGTAAAAGGTTTTTTGTCGTTAGTTGTGGCATTTTGTAAATTCTTATCAAAATGGCATGTTGTCTTTAATTTAAATAATTTTAGGGTTTATCGAAAAGTGTCGAGGACTTGCCTACTTTCTTCAATACTGAAATGTCCAACGTTGAAAACAATCTATATCGTTTATAAAGACTCTTTCGCTCTTTATATAATCGTTATAGGTACTTATGTTATTTCGAACGCTAGAAATTTTTGTTTCGAAGAAAGCGAGTAGGCCCCCTGGATGCGTTCTACATCCTGTCGTCCGTTTAACTCGAACGCTGCCTGCACTCATAAATTGGAATTGGCCGAACCGCACCTCGACCATAGGATATTAATAAAGTAATAGAAATATGTAAGTACCTAAGTACTTCACCAGCTGTAAATTGCTTATCAATCGTAAGGAATTTTCTCACCGTAACAGTCGGTAAAAGTTTTTCCATCGTCGCGAAGGCATTCAGGCGTTACTTGTATGGATGGTTTCACGTAAAATTGTCAAGTTAATATCTTACTAACTGCGGGAGAACGATGGGAATCATTATTTGAAACAAACTCCTGAGAATTTCCAATTTTGTTCCCAGCGAAGCCCAGGATGCCATCTACATTTATTTTCATCTACGAGTAGCTGATTTGCCGAACTTCTTACCAGTTTTTTCTTAAATATTTTCTTTTCGTTTAATGTACCCAACTACCTATTTCTCCAAAATCATATTTTCCGATTTTCATATTTTGCCCGGAACATAGGGATGGCGGGCTGGCGGGGAAAGATAAACCTACACGCCATTCCCTCATTGTAAAGATTGATTATAATTTATGAATTAGTACGATTCACGGTTGCCGCGGTTTCACTCGTGTAAGTCCTGATCCAGCGGGAATATCAGGATATAAACCTTGCTGTTAATCCAGATCTTCAGCTATCTACATATTTCATCGCAATCGGTTCAATAGATTTTGCGTGATTGAAACACAGACGTCTTAACAAACATCCGACCCTCTTACTTAGAGTTATAATAACTTATAAACGATGACTAAGTTTATGTAACGTTTGTCTTTTACTGTGACATGATGTTTCAAAGTTAACAGACAATGACAAACGTTAGATAAACTTAGTCATCGTTTATTAATAAGAGGGTAAGTATCTAAACGTTTGCATTTATAATATTAGTGGGAAGTGACATTGAGTGGGGGCTACAAAGATACCTACCAAGTCTACCTCGATACCTCCTTTTTTTTTTTTTTTTTTTTAGGTGGAGAAAATGCAGCCTTATGCACCATCACGCCACTCTCGGGGGAGAGCGGCGTGGTGTGTGGGGCTCCCTATGGCCTAAAGGTGGTAGGCGGCCATAGGTTTACCCACTAAAAGCTCCACCGGTTCCTCACTCGCCTTGATGTCAGGGACTACGGGCACTTGCGAGTCTTCCACGGTACCCAACGGCATGGTCCGATTCGGCCGGACCCCGCTCCGTAGAGGTTTTACGACCACTTCCTCATGAGCGGCGCACGGGATCCACGTGCGTCCCGCCCGGGCTCTTAATACCTCCCTATACCTAACCGTAACAACAATGTCCGACAAACATACATAGACAATAATAACCGCTCAAGCTGTCCATTATCTAGTCAATGGCTACGACGGAATGGTACATAATCACATTTTACCTCAGTATAATTATCCCAGCACATACGTACGTATCTAGTATAATTAAATTTTATCGCGTATCTTTCATTAGAAGCCCGGCCTCGGCTACGGTGTGTGGTGGCCACCAGACCGGACCGCTCTGTTTTGCTTTCTTGATTCGCTCATACCTACACTCCCTATCTAGTAAATCTTGAAACCATACTGCTTTATATAGTTTCCTCTATAAATATACAATGTAAAACATATTTAATTGATGCTGTTAGTTGTATTTTATTCATAATTTAATTAAGTAAACTGTTTTTAACTTGGTAGAGTAGCCATTGTAGGTAGAGTTGCTTTTCTTTCTAACTTCGCCGTCTACCAACCGTCGAGCCTTTCTGCAAGTAGTCTTGCTCTTTTTTTTTATTTATTTATTTTGGGAGAACCAACAGCTATTACACAAATATAAGTATAAATTATAGAAATGGAGAGCCAATTAGAGGTTCCAACGAATAAAAAAACGATAGATAGGTATGAGCGTTTGCTCACTATCTCACCTGATAGTAGATAATATGGTCTAAAATGCTCATCTAGAAGATAGTTAGACGAAAGTAGAACAAGATCCATAATGGCTTTATACTCTTGCTGGTCACAGTTGAGGACGCTATAACACATATGCATAGGTTTAGAGAATTGGGTCGCGTTGGCCCATCATACGACTTAGACCGGTGGGTGGTATCAAGCCGTTTTCAAAGTCCCCCACCAAAAAAACTCCTTTTCCCTCTTTTTATCTATCTACTTTAAAGAGGAGAGTGACATTTTTTTTATTTAAAAGCAATTGGGTTTATAAAAATGTAATAAGTAATTTAGATGCTGATAACATAGAACATAAAAAAAATATCGAAAATGAATAAGTCATACCTACTTAAAATGAGATAAGTACTCGAAGTTAACTTGTAGCCCGCAGTGACAAAGCATCCGTGTGCAGATCACGATTTCATGGGAATTTTAATGTAAATTACTGTTACATAATCTGTGGTCGCCATTAGTCGACGAGTCGTCGACCGGCGCGGTTTGTGACGGTTATGTGCCTCGATTCCGCTACGGTTTGCCCCTTTACACATTGCCGATTCACGAGGCTGTAGTTAGATTTTCCCGTGTCCGTACCGGCATAGCTCTTGAAACATAACTTAACGTGGAAGAGATAAGTTCGCGCAGTATATTTACGTGCGACTTCCAAGTATTAAATGTCGACTTCTGCGCATCCGCCATTTTTATCCAGTTGTTTGTGGGAATCAGTAATATTTTCGAAATTACGTAATTAAATTAATTTAATTATAATAATTAAATTAATTTCGTAAATATTAACGATACAAAGGGGCCGGCTATTCTGCCGTCTCGGTTTGACTGGACCAGCTACGATTTCTCGCCATTCACTGTTACATGGTCCACGGCGTATGATATACCAAGCTTGGGATACGCTTGTAAGCGTATGATACGCCTGTAAGCTGTCTACATGAATACGCTCTTATAAAAGTTTCGGTTGTAGAACGAATAAAAACAAAAAATAATCATAAAAATATTTTTATTTTAACTTTTTTCAACAATAAAATTATTTACAAACTTACACTGTACAGTTATCTTACTCTTTATTTACATAACATTTTATCTCGCAGGTGGAAAGGGAGTTTTTTTTTATTTTTTAGTTTTAAATTGTAAATTTAACCTAGACACAATAATTTATACAATCGGGCAACAAAAGTGCATGTTTATCATAAAGTTCTAATATTAACTATATGTATTATGATTTGGACTTTAAAGACCCGCTTTAGTTAATAGATCTCAAGGAAGATAAAAAAATCATGTAAAATGTACAATATGAAAAACATTTTTAAAACAATTTTAATACGCAAAAACCAAGTCCCTTTTCACCTACGAGAATTTTAAATTAAAGGCCCTTTAAATAAAATGATTTCATATTATATGTAAATCAACTTTTTAGAGTACATAAGAAAGAAACAACATGACGTAAATGTAGGGCCTCTGTAAAAGCTTGGACCGAATTTCGATGTAGAACAAAGCTTTTTGAACATTTTTATTTCATTGATTTATATTAGTATTTACTTATCCTATCTTAATAATATTTTAAACAACCTACGCCCTGCGGTTTCACCCGCTTAAATGCCGATCCCGCGGGAATATCGAGATCAAAAGTAGCCTGTGTCCTTCTCTAAGGTCCCATCTATCTCTATACCAAAATTCATCAAAATCGGTGCAGAGGTTAAGGCGTGAAAGCGTACCAGACAGACAGAGTAATACATAAAATAATATTAGTATAGATGTGAAAGCTTGTGTGTAAGTAAGGAAACAAATATGTTTATTACTCTTTCGCGCAAAAAGTACTAAACCGATTGCAATAAAACTTGTTATGCTGATAGCCATAGATCCGGATGTACACATAGGCTACTTTTTATCCCAATATTCCAGCGGGATCGGGACATACGCGAGTGAAACCGCGGGCGCTGCTAGTAACTGTTATACAATTTATTTAGTGTATAGTTTTCTCTTACTGACACGCCGAAAACGAAAGAGATAGAAAATACGTTCAAACTAACCATGGTTCCATGGTAGGTATAAAATTTAGATCACAGATCACTTAAATTTACAGTGTCTTTTTACTGAAACTAAAATACTTTCATGATCGCCCAATTTTAAATAGTTATTTAGTAGTTATTCTACCAATAAAATAAAAGAGTAATTTTGTGTGTATGTCTGTTGCTCCTTTACGCAAACACTACTGAACCGATTGCGATGAAACTTGGAATATAGAAGCCTATTGACCTGGAATAACACATAGGCATACTTTTATCCCGACATTCTTCCGGGATCGGGACTTATGCGGGTGAAACCGTGGGGCGCTGCTATTATGTACATAATATTTTCAAAACTAATTGCGCTTCCCGCGGGTTGACTTGTGAATTCTCGTGCAAATATATCAGATTAAAAAGCCTAATTTCATGGCAACCTCTTTAGTAGTTATTGTGTCGAAACACAAAATCCCATTTATAATATCGGAAATGTACACTTATAACGTCTAAGGTGCGACCATACATTTCGAGGCGTGTGGCGCGAATGCCTTAACCTTTACAGTGAGCTCACATTCCGAGGCATGCGTAACGACAACGACCCATTCAAACCACATGCCTCGCAATGTCTGGTCACAACTTAAGATTTTCTCTAAATCTATTTATAAATACAAATCACTGGTTAACATTTTCTATGCAACTTATTTATAGATCTTATTTATATACATATATACATTCGCACTTTTTATAAATACACAACCGAATACAATATTAATATAATAAGTATAGTTAGGCGGGCATTCGAACAAACAACCATTACCCTTTCAATGACATTGCAATGGGCTTGTTGCAACAATTTTAGCACCCCTAATACAACCGAACTAACAATATAAATGATATAGCATCCCCACTCTACGGCCAACGGTTCTTTGCTCCGGTACCAGTCTGGACAATCTGCGACTCAATGGGGTGCCACACGCAAAGCTGTAAGTAGATGGCGCTGGCATCAGATGATCTTTTTTTTTCGATGATGGTCCTCCACCAATGGAAACGCCGAGTTTTTTTTTTATTCTTTCGGTCTCAGACCGATATGGCCAATTTGGCGCCGAGAGTTGTAAAAAAACACCTGTTTGACAGTTCTTAATTCAAACCTATGATTAGTCGACAAACGCCCTCTGCCGGGATAAAAAGTTAGTGTTCCTCCTCATTCTCGTAAATAATTACATACCAGTTCGATGACAGATACAGTGCAGACTGATGACAGACGCAGTGCAGACCCAACACAAGTAATTACTTGGAGTAAGTACTGCATTTGTCCTGCTCTTGTCAGTGATTTTCAGCGTCAGCAAAAATGTGACGGCGCAGTCCTTTACTCAGTAGCCACTCTACTTTTCTTTAAATATGGATGTAAATGTTGGTCGTCAAGTGGGGACGCTATAACATGTTATGTTATTTCAGTTATATCAGGGATTGTTTCAAAGGGCAGAGTAGCGTAAGAATTGACGCACCGCTCGTAAGTGCGCAGTTCGTAGACCGGACATGAAGGCAGCGGGCGAGGAACCGCGCACCTACGAACAATGCGCAAATTTCTGCTCACGCTGCGCTGCCCGTTAGTTCCCCTTTACACTTCAGCCTTAGCAGGTACTTCCCGGCCGGTAGGTAGGTACTTATGTATGCCACTAGCGAGTTCTACAGAACTCTGCCATAGCAGCAAATAAACAGCTACAAAGAAACAGTGTCTGCAACTGTATTCATTTTCCCGTAAATAAAACTGATTTTAAACAAAATTACACAATTTTAAACTTACATGGTTGTTTTCACTACAAATATTATTAAACTAGCAGAGTCCCGCGATTTCACCCGCGTAACTCTCGATCCTGCGGGATTTTTCAAAAACCCTTTCTTAGTGGATGAATTTTGGAGGGTGTGTTCTTTGTAAATCACAAAGAACACACCCTCCAAAATTCATATATCTAGGACCGGCGGTTTGGGCTGTGCGTTGATATATAGATCAATCAGGACTTTGAATTTAATATAGGTATATAATATAGATAAAGGGGTAAGTAAGGTAAGTTTATCCAGTAGAAATTACTCGAACTTCGTTAAAAAAAAATTTAAACATGTTAAATAAATACCGCGTAATTTAATAACATTTGTAGCGATTTCACAGTTTGAAAATTTCCGTAAAATTAAAACCTAATTTAGCATTTGCGGTGTAAATTAGTTGTTAACCAGTTATCAAAGACCTAAGATTAGCTGTCGATGTGGTCCGGTTCGATCTTGGTGGCGGGGCGGATCATGACGAGTTTGTCGTTGTCATCATCATTGTCATTGTGAACCGTCTCAATGGTGAGCATCATCTTGTCGTCGCACGAGTCCTCGCCGGAGTCCGAGTACATCGACTGGGTGGATGTTGCTACCTCCTGGAATTATACGTGAAAATATTAATGATTTCGTAGTCGTTAATAGACTTACTAACTACCCCGGCGAAGTTTGTTCCGCCTTAGGGTCCGTTCTCGACATTTCAAAACGTACGTATGTAATTTTAAATACATCGTTCTTAATATTTGAATCTTTGAATCTTTCACACAGACCGGCTCGGAGAGGAGAGCAGATTTTTATGACATTTAAAACAGAGTTTTGTATTATTGTAATAAAGTTTATTTTTACATGTCACTTCTTTTATTATTAAGATTGCTTGAGAGCAAACCCTAAAATGAGTGACATGTAAAAATAAACCTTATTACAATAATACCTTTTTCCAAAGGATTGGGTCTGCCTAAGAATTTAGTAGGCGATAAAATACTAACTTAGTAGTAGTAGTCAAAAGGTGCCACAGTATTTACTGTTGCGTTTTGTACACTATTGTTGGAAATTTATGTAAATGCAAAGCTGAATTGCTACCAACTTATCAGTTCAGGTGGCCAAAACCAAAACTAAACATCGACTTATAGTAATTCGAGGTTAAGTAGTCGACTAGCGCCACCGCTGCCTGCACAGTAGAAACGTACCGTGATTCTGTTCTTGGTGTGTATCCGCACATGCTTGGCGAGGTGGTCGGAGCGCATGAACCGCTTGCTGCACTCGGGACACTCGAACCGCTTCTCGCCGGTGTGCGTGCGTCGGTGACGCTGTAGCTCGTCCGAACGGGTGAACCTGGCGGACAAATAACCATGTTTTATTACATGAGACAGGGTACCGGGGAATGCGGGAGAGGATGGGCGAAAAACATCTTCAACACAATGATGTTCTTATAGGGGAAGATACGGTATATTCTAAAATTGCGTAGTCGAAAAATGAGCTAGAAACACCTACATGCAAATACACACCCCCTCATAAACATTCCCAATGCCATGCTCATTGTAATCAAAGACAGAGATAGAGAGACGTTCCAGGTTGCAGCGCGAACGAGATAGCAATCCCTCAAGCGAAATCCGAATCGGGAATCGCAGTGTGACAGTACGTGTTCACGTGAAATCGGTTACACATACGACTGAGACTAGTGCGTCAGCTGACGCAGTTTTATCGTCTCATTTGCCGTGGCTAGGTACCGTATCTGCTATATTTGCCTTTATCTAAGATTCAACAGGTTTCCCAAACACCTCCAAAATTCGGCCCCAACCTCTAATATTAGTATTAGGAAAGGGCTCTCAAGGGATGCAACTGGGAACATCCCTTGAGAGAGCCGTTTCCTACTTTCCTCCACTTTCCTACTTTTGCGTCTCCAACACTAGTAATACTTAGTACACATAATATCTTACTCTCCTTCTTTTTTTCCTGTTCTATTCCCCTTTCGTCATTATTTATTACCGTAGTGCGAATAAAAAATGATGAAGCCGTACATTTAATGCAAGTCTCAAAGACTACTAAAATATGCCGCACATCAATATGTCTGATCGTAACACTGACATGGGAATATAGAATAGTGCGCTATGATGAAAGCGTGATTCGGTTTTTGTAATTACAATTCCGGTCTTCTGTAACATCGTCCACAAAGCCTTCGTTTATCTATTCTATCTACACTTATATCTACACTTATACTAGCTGACCCGGCAAACGTTGTTTTGCCTTATAAATTATAGATAGTAGCCGATTCTCAGACCTACTGAATACGTATACAAAATTTCATAAAAATGGGTCAAGCCGTTTCGGAGGAGTACGGTAACTAACACTGTGACATGGAAATTTTATATATTAGATATTATAAAGAGGTAACGTTGGGAGGCAAATCTCCGAAACCACTAGACTGATTATGATGAAATGTAAAATAAAGATACATTGCAACCTTTGGGCGTTTTATCCCGATACTTTTACGGGATCATCTAGGCTAGCATGACATCATGAGATACATTATGTCTATTTTTCTCGTCGTTCGAGAAAAAGAGACGGAACTTTTATGTCGACTCGACATAATGTTTCTCGTGGTGTCATGCTAGCCTGGCAGGACTTGCGCGGATGATCGTCCAATATACAAGTAAAACGAACCTTTTCCCACAGAACAGCCAATTGCAAAGGAACGGTCTCTCCCCGGAGTGCCAACGGAGATGGGCCCTGAGATGTGAGGTCTTCCCGTACACCTTGTTGCATCCCGCTATGTGGCACACGTGCTGCTTCTTACGATCTACTAGACGGCTGCAAACAAACAACATTATGTTATAGAAGTTGGATCTCGTTCTTTTACCTAGTTTAAAAGTGATCCCACATTTATCAGCATCGTACGCGCCGCATTTCGTAAAGTGCGGTGCGGGTGAAACGTGCGAGGTTTGACATCATTACATACAGTGAATTCTAAAATGCGGCGAGAAAGGCGCGTGCGGCGCGTACGGTGCTAATAAAAGTGTGATCAGTGATCACCTTAAGAAGGATTTTTAAAACGCTATTAGAGCTGTGATAGACTATAGGAAACTTCCAACTGTAATGTGCGTTTTTTTTATACTTTAACCCCCTAACTTAACGATAATTAACAACTGCATAAACTATGTATCGTTTGTCTTTTACTGTAAAATTTAAATATTGCACGACGTTACACACAGCGCAATCTAGCCCCAAACTAAGCACTAGGCTTGTACTATGGGTACTAGACAACGGATATACTACATATTATACTTTTTTTTTTTTGTAAATACATACATAGGATACATAGAAAACACTGAATATCCCATGTCTTCGGACCGTGGTGAGTCCTAGGACATGTTGGTTTCCTCACGATGTTTTCCTTCACCGTAAGAGCGATGTTATTAGCGCACATACCTTTTTCTTAAAGAAAAAGACATTGGTGCGCGGTCGGTCTGGATTCGAACCCACGACTCTCAGAATGAAAGCCGGGGTATCTACCACTAGACCAACACCGCCCGTGAAGAAAATGAAGTTTCAAAGTTGACAGACAGAAACATACGTTACATAACTCGGTAATCTGTTAATCATCGTTAAATCAAAGAGGGGTTCAATTATATAATTCACGTTGGGACAAAAAATTGAAAAGACAAATTATTCAAACTGTGTTGTAGGTTTTGATACCGAATCGGAATTTTCCAGTAATCTGTCTCAGCTCTTAGATTGTCTCCCTGTCTATCTATCTGTCGTTGTAAATTACAAACAAGTCAGGTCAAACGCGTTTGAATAGCCGGGTCACACAAAACGCGTGGCGTGGTATGAAGTGCATGCGTGTTTATCTCTCTCTCTTATAAATAAAATTGATTCTACACCAGATGCGTGTGTGTAAGCGCAGTCAATTCTTGTATAAAGTGCATGCGTGACATGTCATGTCACGCATTTAGTGTGACTCGGCCTTAAGTTAAACACAGAAAAATTTGAGATTTTTATATGAATTGACCGTACAATTTGTAAATTTGAAATAAATTTAAAGCCCAATAACTTAGAAATGCTTATTAAAAATCGTTTTAAAGTTAAATCGTTACATTTCAATTTCTTTGTTTACATTTTAGCCACCACAGCGATGAAAAAATGCCATGCCAAGAGCAAGTTAAAGTTTAAGGCAATGACTATTAGTTTCACACAAAAATCTAAAGTGAATCGACCAGTGTATGAAAGTTAGTAAGACAATGAAGATAACCGCTTAGCAGTCAAGAATAATAACGTTAAATAAAATAGGTATATTTATATTGCCTGTTTCGGTCCAAATGGTGCTTTGTGGCAGACGGGAAGTGGGCAGTGTGGCTATTGGGAAGGCGAGAACTTCTTTCGGCTAAGAGAAAGAGAAATATTGGTTCAATTTCTTTTTCGTATTACAATGAACATGACATGTAGTGGTTAGACATGAACTTTAGAAATACATAGCAGGCTTATTTACGGTCTAAAACCTATTTTTATTTTCTTTAGAAGAATACTAAAGCTGAGCAGCTTAAAGCACTTTTGTGCTATATCTCCACTCTATGTTAATAAACAGCATGGGAGCAGAAGGGTTATACAATTATAAATGTGGATAAAAATGAAAGACATTTTTCGGTTTTAATCACGTGGTGTTTATTACTTTTAGCATTGTTTCAACGCTCAACGTTTCGATACCTTCACAGGTCCCTTCTTCAGGATTGACACTGACGAAACGGAGCGGAGCAGATTGAAAATGTTGAGCGTTGAAACAATGCTAAAAGTAATAAACACCACGCGATTAAAACCGAAAAATGTCTTTAATTTTAACACAACATCGCGAAAACAGAAGAAAAATCTAACTATGGATAAGATAAAGTATGGGTAGCTTAGAAAATAGTTACAAAACTATGATTAGGATTTAAAGTAATGGATTAAATAATAAATAAAAATTTAAGTTACGATAGTAAACTATGGCCTATCCTATTCATAGTTTATACAGATGTTAATCATCGTTTATAAGTAAGGGGGTATATGGATAAACAAATGGTCTTTACATTTTAAACTAACACGGTAATTTCATTATGTAATAAGTACTAAATTTATTTAAAACGGGGCAAGTGCGACACTCGCGCACAAAGGGTTCCGTACCACTATCACAATTGGATACGGAACCCTAAAATGGTTTACAACAACCAATTTTTAAATTTTATAGGAAAATATGAAATATTTATCTTCGATTCTACTCCCATCAAACGACCGAATCACTCAATAAAAAAAAAAAACCTTGGCACAAAGAAAATCTGAAAATTATAAGAAACTCTTTGGTAAGTAAGGCAGACTGGTATGTTTGACAGATAGGGCAGCCATTTTGAATTCCATGACCAACTCGATTTGTCCTGACCAATCAGAAGCGACCTCACATTGAACTAAACTCCTTGTTATTTTTGAAACACGTTTGTTGTATGGGAGCCCCTTTTAAATAATTGTTTTATTTTGTTTTTAGTATTTGTTGTTGTTGTAGCGGCAACCGAAATACATCTTCTGTGAAAATTTCAACCTTCTAGCTATTACGGTTCATGAGATACAGCCTGGTGACAGACGGACGGACGGACGGACGGACGGACGGACAGACAGACAGACAGACAGACAGACAGACAGACAGACAGACAGCGAAGTCTCAGTAATAGGGTCCCGTTTTTACCTTAAGGTACGGAACCCTAAAAAGGCATATTTGGATAAAGGGACCACGTTTTCAGTTAGAGTAAATATATTGCGGATTGAGTGATTACTGATAGATAACTGAAAGATACAAAAAAAAATGATAAATTATGGGTTTAAAGTTGTTGAAGTACGGATATGATAATAAACTCTGGATAGGAAAACAAACTTTGGAAAGCAAAAAAAACTATGGATAGGATCAAAAAACTATAGTCATACTCTCACTTCAGTCATGGACTCACTTCTCCCCGGTATCAGTTAGGGAAAATACAGGCGACCTGCTTCATCAACCACTTAGAGTTGTAAGGGCTGGATAGGATAGGATAAAAAAACCCGGCCAAGTGCGAAACTCGCGCACGAAGGGTTCCGTACCACTATTACAATTGGGTACCGAACCCTAAAATTGTTTACCAAACACGTTTGTTGTATGGGAGTTGGGAGCCCCTCTTAAATATTTGTTTTAATTTGTTTTTAGTATTTGTTGTTGTAGCGGCAACCGAAATACATCTTCTGTGAAAATTTCAACCGTCTAGCTATTACGGTTCATGAGATACAGGATAGGATAGAAAAACTAGGATAGGGAAGAAAACTATGGTCATGATACAAAGCATAATAAAGACTCACTTCTCCCCAGTATCACAGTTAGGGCAAGTGCAGGCGACCCGCTTCATCAACCGCTTGGAGTTGTTAGGGCTGGCGGCGCGCGCCTTGCTGGCCTCGCACTCCGGCGCCGGCGTGGGCGTACCGCTAGTCGATACTGTGACCACTTGCCACTTGCCGGGCTCGTTGGGGTCTTGTTGGATCTGTTGGCCTGGAAGTCAAGTTGATACTCAAAAACTATTTGATTTAATTTAGTAGCAGCGACGACGGTTTCACCTGTGTAAGTCCCGATTCCGAGGGAATATCGGGATCCAAAGCCTATATCCTCCTCTAAGGTGCCATCTATCTCTATACTAAAATTCATGAAAATCGGTTCAGCATTTTAGGTGTGAAAGCGAAACTGACAGAGAGACGAGAGTTACTTTCGCAATTATAATACTTAGTTCTATAGTTTACTTTGTAAAACAGATTTATTGAATAAATTTTATTATTTTTTTTTTTTTTATTTTTTATAAAGATATATTTATTTGGACATCCAACAGCCATTACAAAAGACATGTAAGGCCAATTTCAGAATATCATGTATAGGAAATTCCTATACTTACATGATATTCTAATTAGGAATCTTAGAATTTTATATACCTATTTCTCGTGTAAATTTACATGATCTGTAGCGCGGAAGGTTGCGAGCTCGATTCCCGCTGGGAAACCTTACTAAGTTTTATGGGCAGTGTGCAGCGTGTAAAATATTGTACTATAGTCAATGATGTCTTATAGGGGAATATACGGTATATTCTAACATTGCGTACCTAGTCGAAAAATGAGCTAGGAATCGCAGTGTGACAGTACGTGTTCACGTGGCAACGGTTCCACGTATGACTGAGACTAGTACGCTGCTACGTCAGCTGACGCAGTTTTATCGTCTCATTTGCCGTGGCTAGGCATATCTAGGCCGTATCTGTAGTACTACTAAGACTATAGTATTAATACTTGCCTATAACAGGTTGCGGTTGCGGCTGCGGTTGCTGCAGCTGCGCGAGTTGGACCGCACCGGGTAGGCCCAGTCCTGGGACCAGTTGTATCGCGCCGCCCAGACCGCCCACGCCCAATGTTGGCACCTGGTAACCAGATATAAAAAGGTAATCTAACTATAATTTGTCTTTCAATTGTAGACTATATGATTTGACACATGAAGAAAAAATGTCAACACAAAAAACCAAAACGTCAGATTGTTGTCTGAAATTAAAAAACGAAGTATAGACTGTAGTGTTATAGTAAACTTTTTCGAATAATAAGTATTACAAAACCAAAACGTCAGATCGTAGTCCGAAATTAAAAAACGAATTATACTTAGACTGTAGTGTTTGTTATGGTTAACTCTTTGGAATAATAAGTATTACAAATTACAACTCAGTTTGCCCGTGATTAGGTCCTATAAAGTTCTTGAGACATCGGGGGTTTAAAAAATGCTAAAAATAATAAAAGTCACGCGATAAAAACCGAAAAAACGGCTTATGTTCATACACCATCTCGAAAACTAAATTAAAAATAAATTTTGTAGTCAAATATAGATAGCATTTAAATAAGCTCTTTTAATTTATTATACGAGTAGGATAGGTTGATGACTAGAAAAGAGCAAGACGAAGTAAAAAGGTCTCTGCATAACGTAACTGTCGTGTCAATTTCTACATATTTCATCTATTTCAAAAATCCCGTGCCATCCCTCCCATCGATTTTTGTATGTAGAAATTGACACGTCCCGTCCGGGAAACGTTACGTATGCAGAGACCTTAAGTCTTCTGTCTCTATTCTTTGCGTGACCCAAGACAAATTCATATAAAATTTCATTTAAATTGACATATACACAGAGGATCTCAGAATCTTAGATCTAAAATGTAAACATAGAAACTCAATATCAAAGGAATAAAGAAATAAAGAGCTGTCAAATAAATGTAGTTTTTTGTTTACGTTTTTGATCTAAGATTCTGAGACAGAGTTAAAATCATTATTTCAATTTAAATATTGTTCTTTCACTCCATACGCGGAAGTAATTTCTTGTCTACATGCATAGAAGAATTTTAATTTTATTTTCAAAAATGAGGTCATTTTTCTTTGAGTAGGCAACATTTTCTATCTCAAATATTTAGGATGCCTACTTTACTTTAAGAGTTGTCTAAAAACGTCACGCTGCTCAGCTTTATGTTTTCCTTAGGGTACATTATTTAAGTGTACCTACCTAGATAAATAGGTCCTGTGGTACCAACAGTTTATATATCTAAATCCTAGGTAATATAAAACAAAACAGACAAAAAAGTTTATTAAAGTTTAAAAACATAGGTAACCCTTTTTTTTTCAAGTAAAGTTTAGATTTGTACACACAATTAATTAAAAAAACTATTATTTATGGATTCACTGTTAAATTTCATTTGTTTGCAGTTGCAGAAAAAAAAACAATAAAAAATACCTCTGCATAATATTCAAAATATTTGTCATCCTCAGAAGAATCCGAATCCGAACGTTTCCGCAATCTCTGCCTAATAATTCTTCCATTTTTTCGCTTACAAGCTCCCGAACTAGACTCCATTTTGTAAAAACTACCGCAATTCCATTTAAACACCGAATTATTAACAAATAACGTTTAAAAACAAAATATCAAACGAGAAATAAACACGTGTGTATAGCTAGCTAACCATAATGTGACACTGACTTCGAGAAATACAAAATGGCGAATGTCATGCGCGGCGCGTTGCCACGGAATAATAAAAAAAATATGCATAGATAGTGGCGCCCTCTCTAGCTTTATAGTTATTTGTGGGAGACTACATGATGCCGAGCAGAGCCATCTTGTGTCGTATTGGTAAACTATTTACCACTGCTAAGCCAAAGATTATTAATAATCTGATATGGTTATTTTTTGAATTCATGGTTCTTGGTTCAGAGGTATGGTTCATGGTAAAACAATCTGTGGTTTTACATACAGTAGTACATTTAACAAGGCGACCTTAAAAATATACAATTAAAAATGTAGGAATAAACAGCAAATCCTAAAAATATATATTAAGCAGAAACAACGAATAAAATAAAATAAAGAATAAAATATTACAAAAACATGCTTCGGCTATTTGTTCGTATTGCCAAAGTTTTACTGTAAGTACTTGAATTTTCAGACACTACAGCAACGCAAATATTTAAATGCAGAACTAGGAATACCTTACGACAATGAACAAAAACAAAACTGACCAAAAAAACAACAAGTAGTAAAGTGAGCTTCGGCTATATTCAGTGAGTGCAGCGAAGATTGCCGAAATACCTTACTTAGACCGTACATTATGACACTACAGCAACAAAAACAAAAAGATATACCTTACGACAACGAACAAAAACAAAGCTGATAAAAGACAACAATAAATAGTGAAGTCAGCAACGGCTATATTTGTGAGTGCAGCGAAGATTGCCGAAGTACCGTAAGCCGTACATTATGATAAACACTAAAGCAACGAAAAATAAAAAAATAATAAAAAACAGAAGTAGGTATAGCACAGACATGGTATACATCCATGTCTGTGCTACGACAACGAACAAAAAAATTGAAGAAGTATACCTTACAACAACGAAAAAAAAACAAAGCTGACAAATACAACAACAAGTAGTGAAGTGAGCTTCGGCTATATTCGTAAGTGCAGCGAAGATTGCCGAAGTACCTTGAGCCGTACATTGTTGGGAGCCGGTATTATCTGCAGCTGCTGCTGGCCGGTCGGGGTTGTCGTGATGATGGTCTGGGTGGGCTGCTGTTGCCCGCTCGTGTCGGCTTGCATCGGGTTCGATACCGCCTTTACAATACCAGTTATAGTCAGAATGGGTGGCTGAGACCGTGGACATCGCTATATGGCTCGGTAAAGACGTCAAGGTATGGATAGGAAGACCCGGATTATAATTCTATGCGTTTAACACGTATGTTGATATAATATTCATGTGACATCTCTGGAACCATATTTCGAGCGTATAAAAAACATTAATTTAACATTTTTAACAATCTTGAACAGAATCGTGTTTATTGCATTTTGTTAGATACTTTTCGTCGGGACTTCTAGACAAAATGACTACTAATCAAGAATCGAATTAATATTTTTTTGTATTAATCAAAATGTTACCTGTAAGGTTATGGTGGCAGGTGTGGGCGCTCCGTTGGCATTGGCTGTCTGTTGGCCGTTCCCCTGCTACAATACAACAACGATTTAATTAATATTGATCTTCCTATGAATGTTTAATAAATAACATTGTAACTGCGATGGTTTGAGTTATAATATATTTGACTAGCTGAGTCCCGCGCTTTCACCCGCGTAATTTTGATCCTGTTCGAATTGTGAAATACTCTTTCTTATCGGATCCCTAAATCAAATAAAAAACACACACTCCAAATTTTAGTTTTCTATCAGCGGTCTATAATTCTTTCACTTATAGAAAGCTACGTTATCGAGGAGTAACATAGGCTACTTTTGTCCCAATATTCCCACGGGATCGAGACTTACGCGGGTGTAACCGCGGGACTCTGCGAGTGAAATATAAAGGTTTGATCTAAAAATGTGTTACCTGTACGTTAGCTAACGACGCTATCTGTATCTGCTGTATTTGTCCGGACGGTGTCAGTACGTTAGCGACTTGCGGCTGCGCTTGCATCTGTACAATAAAATAATATTTATAAAGCAATTATAGAAACAATTCGATAACAACTACTAAAATGACTGAAAACATTAAAATCGTTTAGATAGCTTGTTAGGTGTATAATCTGGAAGGTCATTTATGTAAATTAAAAGAAATAGCGGACCCAAGACGCTTCCTTGTGGAACTCCAGAGGTATTTATTTTGAACGATGTTTTTAGGGTTCCGTACCTTAAGGTAAAAACGGGACCCTATTTTTTACTTTGTTTTCAACTCAACCTACACATTAAATTTGATCTGCAAAGTTTGTTCTGCAAGTGTTGCGGCGCGTGTACGGGCTGGTGCTCGGTGTGTCCATTATTAACTAACAACTGTACCTCTATAACACTCCACCTGGAACTGCTACTGACCAGTATGATCTGCAGGTGTTAGGGCACGCTTATGGTACACAGTGTGTCTATTATTCACGGACACGTCACTAGTACCTCTATAACACTCCACTTGGAACTGCTACTGACCTGCTGCAACTGCGGTATGATCTGCAGGTGTTGCGGCGCGTGTACGGGCACGTGTACGGTCTGGTACACGGTGTGTCCGTTGTTCACGGACACGGGCACCTGTACGGGCACCATGCCCATTCCGCCGACACCGGAAACTCCGCCCACTCCTCCTCGGACTGCTACTCCGGACCCTGAATACGTTTGTTGGTGTTGAGAAATTGTGTGCTTAGACTTAGTATTTTTAATCTATTTACTTTTCAGATTCAGATGATTGTAAATGAGTGTTTTGGATAAAATACGGAGATTCAGATGACTACTGGAAACATTTCATAAAGGGCATGTTTTTATTGCAATTTTTTTTTAATTTCAGTCAAGTTTCATGGCTTTAAGTTCATTAAAAAAAGGGAATTGAAATCTTTATAATGAGGATATTACTTGCATTTTTGTAGCCAAAATTAAATACTTATGGCAGCCACTCAGTATCCTAGATCTTAGAGCATCAGTATTAAACTCTGTCTTGCTGCCCTTGTATTACACACTCGATTAAATAATTTTAGTTGAATCCACCAACATTATTTAATTAAATTCAAACTAACGCACTACTACACTATAATCACAATTTCGCCAAATCTTTTTATACTTAAACTAGCAGCTCTCCGCGGTTTCACCCGCATAAGTCCCGATCCCGTGGGAATATCGGGATCAAAAGTAGCCTATAGCCTTCCTCAATAAATGGACTATCCAACACCGAAAGAATTTTTCAAATCGGACCAGTGGTTCCTGAGATAAGCGCGTTCAAACAAACAAACTCTTCCGCTTTATAATAGTAATAAATAGATAACTAATAAATCGCTAATAAAAAATAACATGTTGACTTCTGAAACAAAGTTTTAAGAACCGCAACCGAATTCAAAAGTTTGCTGAATGTGATGCCTGATGAGATGAGAGTGCTATGATCGTGAATACAGACGTAGATAGATACAACATCAACTACTAGGTAGGTAATTACATACCTACTGTCCATCGAGCGTTATCTACACACCTACGAACTATGGGTTATGGATGAGAGGGAGAATATACAAAGCAAACAAAGTATAGTGAGTAGATAAGCAAGGGAATGTGAAAATAAGGGCTTATGAAGAGAGTTTTCTTTCGTTGGGAATTTGTTTGTATAAAGCTGTAATAGTCACTTGTTTAACTTCTGTATGATGTTCTTACAGATAATTTTCTGCTCTCAATTGATTTGTAAAAAAAGTCAGTCATTGTCTGTCATGGGAATATTTTGCATCAAGTTGTAACCTGATTTTTAGAAGTCAAGCTTGTATTTTATAACAAAGCAACCAGGTTAATAAAAAGTAAGGCTAATGAGTGTCAAATTCGTCTAATTCTGGGACTATATCAAATTTAAGAATTACAAAAAAACATTCTTAGAAACCATTATTATTATATTTTTGGTGATAACAATTTTGACCTAGTAAATTTTTAGTGATGTCCATTTCATTTTCCATTACATTAACAATGTTTAGTGTGCATCGACTCAGGTTCATGTACGGATTATTTTATTGTATTTGAGGAAAACAACTAACCTTTTATACAATTTTCCACTACTCAACTATTTTCCACTTTCTTTTTTGTTTCTACTTTCTTTTCAACTACCTACATTTTTTATACAAAAACTATAGCTTACAGCCTGTCGCCGCTTTAAGGGTTACAATAATTGATAGCAAAAAATAATTAAAACTGACACAATGTCTTTAATTTTATTATTGTGTAGCTTGATATTTACAAATAGAACAGAAAAACATTTCGAAAACGGTCCAAACATTAAACCAAATTGATCCTATAAGTCTTATTAGTTTACCTAATTAAGTTTGGTTTCACTGGCTTTTCCGCACTTAGGGTACGTGAATTGTGACAGAGCCCTAAAAACAACAACAAAACCCAAAACTGAAAGAAAACCCTCCTCACAACCACCATCAACAAACAAACCTTCAGCGGGCGAAGTGGAAGGCGTCTTCGTCTCCTTCTTTTCATTGGTCTGCGTCGTCTGAACCTGCACTTGGCTGGTCGGTATTTGCATGACATTCACCATCTGCTGGCCAGTGAGCGCGCTCAGGGGGAACGATAGGTTAGTGCCGGGGATCGTCACCGTGGCCTGTTGCTCTGGAAGGTGGCGGGTGGGGGGGCGAGATGAGGATTAGTATGAGAAGATGCGCATGCGTGGTGTGGCGGCTGCACAGCGGACGGTTATGGTAGGTGAGAAGGTAGGTTACGTTATATTCTTCATACAATATTAATGCGATACATTTTTTACTGCAAATGCTAGAGCTACTCCCGCGCAGCTGATTTTGAGGCAGCTTGCTCCATTCGGTGATGCTGTTTGGTGCGTGCTTTGTATAATATCTTAAAATACATATTTAATATGCTTCTAAATCTATAAAAGTTTTGCCCTGACTAGCTGACTGATGGATTATCAACGCACAGCCCATTTAATATGCTTCTGAATCTATAACAAGCTTTGCTCTGACTGGCTGACCAATGTATTAACGCACAGCCTAATAATTGTAATTGTTTACGGACTCGTTTTCCACAAATATGCCTTTTTCAAATTGGGTGCTTTTTGTGTGACTTTTATGCAGTATCAAGCTTAGTTTGAAACGACTTCTGGGAGGTGAGGTGTAATACCACCCATAAATAATAGTTTATTTAACTTTTTAGTCTTTAATATATACTCTAAATATGTTCCATTTATTACATTTCTATATATCTAAAAAAGTGCAAAGGCGCAAATGCTTAATTTTAATTGAAATTTAGTTTTAAGTCTATGAATAATGTTCGGATAAATGCTAACGGATAAATGATTCTGATTCTAAAATGTTTCATGGATTATTGAATTGATAGTAAAACAAAATAGGAATTTAAAATTAAACTATGTACTTTTTTCGATTTTAATCGCGTCGCGTCCCGTTGCGTTGCGTAAGTTTAATTTCAATCCAACATCGCGAAAGCATAAGAAAATTCTCATAGGAATTAACTTAAGAAAATATAAAAAAAACTAACTTTTTTTGCTTATCTCATTCTACTACAGATATTTTCAAAGAGAAATGTTTTTAAGTAGAGCTTCTCAAAATACGAGTTCAAAAACCCGGACAAAATTAAAGAAAAGACACGTACAAAATTAATCTCTCTAATTGTA
This sequence comes from Idaea biselata, assembly GCA_958496205.1. NCBI lineage: Eukaryota > Metazoa > Arthropoda > Insecta > Lepidoptera > Geometridae > Idaea > Idaea biselata. Next base: position 18,571,469 of record OY292397.1, read on the forward strand.
ATGATTGACGTAGATAATGATCTATAAGCCATCGAATCAACGTCGCTGTGCAGACGACCACAGAGCACCGTACACTTTCACTCGCCGTAATGTATTCAGTGAAAGTAAACGATACAAACGAATTAGAAACATGCATCCAATTAAGATGGCTACTATAGTCCGTCCAGTGTGTTCGCGTAATTATTGATCTTTAGTAATATTTGATATTTTGGCTGTGATAAAAGCTTAGTGTAGATATATATGTCTGATATATGTAATTTGAGAAATGTCTAATAAATTTCATAGTAAGTACCTAATCGATAAAAATTAGATTTGATTAAGGAATGATCTTCCTAAAATAGATCTGTAATGCGATTTACTGGTTGAAAGTAATAAGGTTATTAAAAAAATATGGTTTGCCAGTGGTTGTTGTAAGGTTATGATGTTTATTGGTTTTATTCACTTGATATTGATAATTGGACACTGTTACAAGCACCATGTTCACGAGACTACAGTTTTGTAGATTGGCTTCACTAAACCATCCATGTCTCGATCAATAGTTTATTGGCGTAGTCGCGATAATTAAAACATAGCCTCAACCGAACTAAGAACCTCTTCCTTTTTTTGAAGTCAGTATAAATTACTTCGCTTTTGCCCACTTCACTACAAATTTTAAAATATCAATACCTATGTTTCCTTTGTCTGCATATGATAAATGATTCAGGCAACTAATAATAGGTATAAAGAAAACGATAAATCAGAAAAATTAGATGTCAATAAGCAATGAACACGCAGGACAGACTATATGTAAAGAATGAGTGATGAATGAAGTAAATATTGAAATAATTTAGTTGGTAAAAGCAACGCTGAATGGAAAATTAATCCAAAGCAATCCCAAAGCTAAGGTTTTCAATTTGCTAGGATTTTATGAAACCTAAGCGTTATGTATGACTTTCTGGACATGGTGACGCTAAGTACATTGTAATAGAAGCACGAAAAACGAAAGGAATTAAATAAACGATAGTATCGTTCTTCAATTAAAGTTTTTAAGTCATAAAGGTCAATGTCCGTTTTTCGCGCTGCTTTTAGAACAGGTATAGTAAACAACTAACGCTCCTGAGAGTTTTCTTATATAAAGCCGTACCTGTAGGTAAATGCATGACGTTCTGTAGGAACCCTGCGGGAAGGACCGGCGTTCGGACGAGCTGCCCGTTCACTAGGCTCACTTGGCCCATGCCGGAGAAGTTCTGGAAAAGATCAGAATAAAAGGGCGTTAAAACATGAATATGGTGCAATGGAGACTGAAAGTTTAGGAGGATTTGGAGCTGTGGGAGTAAGAGTGTGCTTCTTTTGGTCTGAAGTTGTTTTTTCTAGTACATTGTTGGATGTGGTCTTAAAAAAAACGATACCAGACTGCCATGGCAAAGGACATGGTAGTCTGGTCTCGTGATTGTATGCTAAGCTTAATATGTTGTTGTTTTTGGATGCTGGCCAAATCTTCACTTTAGCGACGATAATTCCTCGAACTTCTGAAGGTGGTAGATGACCACAGGAGGTGGTGAGGTGGTGGTGGTGATGCATAATCCACTAGGGAACTGTGCAGTTCATCTAGATAATAAAGTTGATAGCGAGTGCGTGACCAGTTTTACAATTACAAGATGCGCTTCACGGATTCACCTGGGCATGGTGCGCCTTTAAGAACATTGTCTGTCGCCGTTTACCTACATCCAGACAACCCCCATAACCCCTTATTGCAGCACCAACTGCGCATGAATCTGCAACTGCTGTAACACCTACCTGTGCACCGGTATGAACAGCGCGTCCTTGCCGTCGACAGTGACGGCCTGCATGGGCCCCACGCCCCCCACCAGACAGCCGCGGTACTGCTGCTGCACCAGCTGCGGGTGTATCTGCAGTAACTGCTGTAACACCTGCTCACCTGTGCATGGTGCGCCGGTATGAACAGCGCGTTCTGGCCGTCGACAGTGACGGCCTGCATGGGCCCCACGCCCCCCACCAGACAGCCGCCGTACTGCTGCTACACCAGCTGCGGGTGTATCTGCAGCAACTGCTGTAACACCTGCTCACCTGTGCATGGTGCGCCGGTATGAACAGCGCGTCCTGGCCGTCGACAGTGACGGCCTGCATGGGCCCTACGCCTCCCACCAGACAGCGGCCGTACTGCTGCTGCACCAGCTGCGGGCATATCTGCAGCAACTGCTGTAACACCTGCTCACCTGTGCATGGTGCGCCGGTATGAACAGCGCGTCCTGGCCGTCGACAGTGACGGCCTGCATGGGCCCCACGCCCCCCACCAGACAGCCGCGGTACTGCTGCTGCATCAGCTGCGGGTGTATCTGCAGCAACTGCTGTAACACCTGCTCACCTGTGCATGGTACGCCGGTATGAACAGCGCGTTCTGGCCGTCGACAGTGACGGCCTGCATGGGCCCCACGCCCCCCACCAGACAGCCGCCGTACTGCTGCTACACCAGCTGCGGGTGTATCTGCAGCAACTGCTGTAACACCTGCTCACCTGTGCATGGTGCGCCGGTATGAACAGCGCGTCCTGGCCGTCGACAGTGACGGCCTGCATGGGCCCCACGCCTCCCACCAGACAGCCGCCGTACTGCTGCTGCACCAGCTGCGGGCATATCTGCAGCAACTGCTGTAACACCTGCTCACCTGTGCATGGTGCGCCGGTATGAACAGCGCGTCCTGGCCGTCGACAGTGACGGCCTGCATGGGCCCCACGCCTCCCACCAGACAGCCGCCGTACTGCTGCTGCACCAGCTGCGGGCATATCTGCAGCAACTGCTGTAACACCTGCTCACCTGTGCATGGTGCGCCGGTATGAACAGCGCGTCCTGGCCGTCGACAGTGACGGCCTGCATGGGCCCCACGCCTCCCACCAGACAGCCGCCGTACTGCTGCTGCACCAGCTGCGGGTGTATCTGCAGCAACTGCTGCGGGGATTGGTACGCGGCTGCACCCTCGCTCGTGACCACCCCGCCGCCGCCCAGCAGCGATTGCAGCTGCTGCATTGATATCACCTGGAAACAATAAAGCGGTTAAAGCATCTTTGAAAATACTGTCAGTTATATGCGGTCAATCAAACATATCAAGCGACCAGAGCCGGAACCATAAGGGCTAATGTGGCAGGTCTATGTGAGACATGGGCCCTAAAGCTCAGGTCCAGAAGAATATGGGTACGGTAACTCCTGCCCGTCGTAAAGTGGGTTACTTGGTGGGTAGCTTTCGCCGCGGCTGGTGACGATCCGTAGCGATAAGCGGACTCGTCCTTGTTCCGATACGTAGACCGGTGCAGCCACTAAGGAAGACGGGTCGGATTTTGTTTCACTGCTGTATTACTTCTTATAGAAGAGAGTGCTACATCTCAGACCATAACATCACTTACCACTTAGTAAATAAATAACATTTACTATATTTAAATTTGTTTATGACGAAGCTCGATATTACGCTAGTAATTTCAACTGGCTTGTTCACGTGACTGGAGATTGCGGGTAGGTGATGATGACAGTTAGGGGCGTCCATATCGAACTACCTCCTTTGAGCACAGTACAGTTTAAAATCGTCTATGGCCATGGTGTCATAGAGTTCAAAAGAAACGTAGTGATTCTCTTTGTTCAAAAGCTCATCTGTCGTGTATAAAAATTGTATTGCTAAAAATAATAGCTTAAACCGAATTGAGAACCTCCTTCTTTCGAAGTCGTTAAATTAGTTATTAAATAATCACGAAATATAAAAACAATTTGGGTACAAAAACCGGCCAAGTGCGAGTCGGACTCGCTCGTGCACGAAGGGTTCCGTACCATTAACTATACATCAGATTATGTTTTAAAGGTAAATTGTGGTTTACGATTTATGACGTTTTAAAAAAAAACTACTTAATATATCTCGTATAAACCAATTTTCGTTGGAAGTTTGCATAGTAATGTACATCATAATATATAATTTTTACTTTTATCATTCCATTATTTTAGAAGTTACAGGGGGGACACACATTTTACCAATTTGGGAGCGTCTCTCGCGCTTTCTATTTTTGTGTGAAAATCTTAATGCGGTTCACCGAATACATCTACTTACCAAGTTTCAACAGTATAGCTCTTATAGTTTCGGAAAAAAGTGGCTGTGACATACGGACGGACGGACAGACTGACAGACAGACATGACGAATATATAAGGGTTCCGTTTTTTTGCCATTTGGCTACGGAACCCTAAAAATGATCCAAACAAAGCGACGATCGGTACTATTTTAGCCAATCACTGAAGGGTATGTCTCACCTGCGGTTGCTGTACTTGTATCCCATTGGGCACTGTGTTTGCTGCATTGACTATAGCTGCTGATAATTCATTTCCCTGAAAAGATAAATTATTGTCTGAGTAACTTCTTCCATCATAAAACATGTCTTCTTAGATTACTAACCTAATCACGTTTTGTCTTTAGAAAAATCTAAATAAATTGTTATAAATATACTAGCTGACCCGGCAAACGTTGTTTTGCCTTATAAATTATAGATAGTAGCCGATTCTCAGACCTACTGAATACGTATACAAAATTTCATAAAAATCGGTCAAGCCGTTTCGGAGGAGTACGGTAACTAACACTGTGACATGGAAATTTTATATATTAGATTATTAGTATCTTGATATGTTTTTTTCTAAAAGAGTTTAAAATAAAAAGGTATCAATAATCCTTATGAACGCGAATGTTTGCAAGTACTCCTTCACGCAAAAACTACTGAACCGATTGTGATGAAACTTAGTATGCAGATTGCTGCTGACCTAGAATAATACACATAGGTTTTTTACTCCAATATTCCCGCAGGAATAAATCGGGACTTACACAAGTGTAACTGCGGGGCGCAGTAAGTACCTATATAAAATGAATACCTCATATCTAGACCAACACACATAAAAACAGAGATTTTATCAAAAAGTCTGTGATTTTATATTAAGTAGATAAGGTACAAAAACGAAGTGATGGATTACAAAGATAAATTAAATTAAATTACCTATATTAACAGACCAATTAGAGTAAAACAAGGTAAAATATAAGTAAGACATATAAAATGAGCACCTGTGGCAAAGCGGGTAGGACGGAATACTATATTTCGTTTTTAGGGTTCCGTACCCAAAGGGTAAAAACGGGACCCTATTACTGAGACTTCGCTGGCTGTCTGTCTGTCTGTCTGTCTGTCTGTCCGTCCGTCCGTCTGTCACCAGGCTGTATCTCATGAACCGTAATAGCTAGTTTTAATTGCAGACTACGATTTGACACATCGTCCTTAAGAAAAAATTTCAGATAAGTACAAAGAACTTAAACGTCAGACTATAGTCTGACGTCTGATTAAAAAACGTAAAGAAAAGAATAAACATAGAACTGTCAATATCAAAGGAAAAAGTAAGTAAAGAGCTATCACTTTCAAATAAATGTAAGGGTAGCCGTGAGCAAGAGGTATGGTATGGTACACTAATATTATAAAGAGGAAAGATTTGTATTTTTGTGTGTGTCTGTTTGTAATGAATAAACTCAAAAACTACTGGGCCGATTTCAAAAATTCTTCCACCATTCCAAGCCACATTCACCCTGAGTGACATAGGCTACTTTTAATCCCGATATTCTCACAGGATCGGGACTTACGCGGGTGAAACCGCGGGACGCAGCTAGTGTAAAATAAACAACTCGATTAAAACCGAGAAAATAAGTTTAATTTAAATTTTAACATCGCGTAACAGAAGAAGAAAAATCGAAAACAAACTAACCGATAATCCCTGTGCTCTCAACTGTTGCACGACAGCCGAACTTATGACTCGGAGTTGCGGCTGTTGTTGCTGCTGCTGTTGCAGGTATTGTTGCTGTATCGCTGCTATCGTCGCAGCGTCGCCTTGTACCTTGGGACAAGGATAAATAAACTTTATATTTATTTACCAACCATAGAGATTTAAAGCCAAAGGTACCGTACGAATTTGGCTGATCGGAAAAGCAAGCGCTAGAGTGCGTTTCATCTTTAAATTCCTATGCCGTCATGTTGGTAGCAAAACAAAAAAGTGCAAAATACAAAAAAAATAATGTGCTACCTTGAATTTAGGGGTTGAATTTAGTTTATTTAATATTTTATTTGTATATAAAGAATGAATGAACGAATCTTCCTGTATTCAAGGTTTAGGGTATAGCACATTCAAGATATTAAGGCAAGACTTTTTTGTTTTGCTACCAACATGACGGCATAGGTAATTAAAGATGAAACGCACTATAGGTATTGATCGCAAAATGGCATAAATAGCGTTAAGTGTCAATGTCATCGTCATTGGAGAATATCCCGTATCTCTGACCAAAAAATTCAGCGCTTTATTTCCGAACTCTACCCATTCCACTTAGTCGAAAGGATCAATAAAAATATACGATTTTCTGACATAAATATAAATAAATAAATAAAACCTGATAGAATGAAACAAACAATGTCATCTTAGTCCATCTAAAGCCATATCTTTTTCCTTATTCAGCTAACTTTACCTGTGAGAAGCGAGTGAAAAATTAGACTACAACTCTACTAGTGTTTAACGCGCCATGTTTAAATAAGAAGGAAGCAGGGCACTAAAGGTATTGTATATTGTCATATCAGTTATAGAGATTTTATAAAGTTTACCTGTTGCTGTATCAACTGTGCTTGTTGTTGTTGCGCCTGTTGTTGCTGGGCCTGTTGCTGCGCTTGTTGCTGTTGCGCTTGTTGTTGCGCCTGCTGTTGCGCCTGTTGCGCTTGTTGCTGGGCTTGTTGCTGGGCTTGTTGCTGCGCCTGTTGCTGTGACTGTTGCGACTGGGATTGGGGACCTAGAATTTTATGGAGGGCGTTTTAATACGGTGTTTTTCATACCTTAATTAAACACAGTGTTTTTGGAAAATGGAAATCTGCTTATCAAGGTAGACATATATAAAAATGGAGCATTAGAATTAACGTGAAGTTAAGTAATTATTTTGGGAGATATAAAGCGACTGCAAAGCAATACGGCCGACGGAAAGTGTCTGGGAGTATTGGCGACATATTTTTATGTATATTACCTAAAATAAGCGTAAAAATCTGCCTGGAAAATTAACGTGAGGTAAGTAATTTTTTATGTACCTTGATGACCTGATATCTAAGAATTGGCCGTCGCAGTAGGCTAGCAAGTAGGCATTCGTTCTTAGTACATGCTAACACTACTCAATAGACCGCATTTCGTTCGTCAGCAAAATACGTGATGTCTGCCGGTCCTGGGATCTTACTCTATAATCACAAACTCTGACCATTCCCGTCGGGAACAAGTATTTAGGTATGCTTAAAAATACAAATTTATTTGTAGGTCAAACGCTGGCCTAAACGTAATAAAAAAAACTTTAAAATAGTTACTTATGTATTTTAAAAGATAAAATAATCTTCAAAAAGAACCTCGCCGTGAGTTAGTATTTGAAGATGATTTTTTTCCTTAAAAATATTTCTAGTAGTAAATCTGCCGAGAGCAATTAATTAAAACAAAAATACGGAGTACTACTTAATATAATAAGAATAATTTATAGTACATTGGTCTTAAATATGTACTATATTAGTGCAGTCTACTCGTTTCGAGCATACGATAAGGTAGTAAGTATAAAACTAACAAAAGTAATAATAATTAAGTTAAATCTAAAAGAAACTTACTAAAATGCTGCTGGTCTTTGACATCTTGTTGCTGTTCGGGCCCCATGGCGGCAGCTCCGAGGCGACTGCAAGTCGCCGCTAGGAGCGCTAGGGGCGACTGCGACCCGCTTTCCTCCTGCAATAACACCATTTTATACAAACTCTCATTCCAAACAATGTCTGTGAAATATTTCTTAAGTCCCGATCCCGAGGGAATATCGGGATCAAAAGTATAGGAGAGTAAAAGTTTAGATAGAGATAGGTGGAAACTTCCCCAAGGTTCCATCTATCTCTAATCCCAAATTCATCAATATCGGTTCAGCGGTTTAGGCGTGAAAGCGTAACAGACAGACAGTCAGACACTCTGTCAGACTAAATGCGTAAGTAACCCTTTACTTTGGCATTTATAATATTAGTAAGTTGTTTATTGAACAAAGCATTCTGCTAGAATTATTTTACAAGCGGAATGCATCATAGTCATCATGCATTATGTTTTCATGTTTTGATGAATGCATTTCTCTTTGTAATCATATGTGTCCCAAAATTCAATGATCTTAGCGGGAATCGAACCCGCAACCTCCGGATGACTAGCCAGTAGTAGCCAGGTTATCTAACCGTTGATCAATAAAGCTCTACAAAATAAAAAACACAACGATGCGTCTGAAATACGAGTACAATAATTGTAGTACTCTTTGACTGTTGAAATTAAAATCGCAAATTATCGCAAACACACGTGTAGATTAGAGTTTCAATTTTGCTACAAATTATTTCTATGTTTTTTTATTCAGATTTTTAACATTAGCTATTAGTATGCTATTCATAAACTCTTTTTTTTTTAAGATAGATAAGCAAACGGCAGATATCTATGTTAATGATTTCGAAACAATATTTATGCCTTTTGTTTTCTTCATTTGATAATAATGAATGAAGCAATAGATTGACGTAGTTTTATTGTAAAAACAGTATACAAAGATGAGTATGGAGGTACCTATCGTATCTTTTTATCAGGGGATATACGTAAGACGGCTCCCAGACTTCTTCGTCAACTTTTGAAGTTTGTTCTTTCAAAGTATCTACGTAAAGGTACCCCCGCAAAACCCATAATGCGATTTTCACATCATTCCCATGAGTATTCCCGAGCTGTAAGACCCTTAAAATAGCCTTTACGTAATTGAATTGCAAAGAAAAATTCAAATAGAGAGTACGTAGGTAAAATCTCTGTTTTTAAAATACGTACGTACGTATTTTAATTTATCGTGAAAGGAAAATTTCTTTTGATATGATTTTTCCTTAACAGTTGCTAAGGAAAATTGTATCCAACTGCGGATATGAACGGAACGAGCGCACGAGCGAATACAGACACCTATAATAGAGATAGGTAGGTATGGTATAGTGACATCACGTTCCCTCGTATGCGATTGCATTGAAAGGTAGTCTCTTGGAAATAGGGTTACCAGGACCCCTACCGTGAGTTACTACAAAAATATAAATGCACTATAACGCTAACAGTTTGACCTTGTTTACAGTGCGTCCGCTCCGTCAGTTTCCTGCCGCACCGGTCGCAGCTCGTCGGCCGCGAGAGGCAATATTTTGCGTTGCGAACATTCTAAACTGCTAACGTTAAAGTGCACGTATTTACGTATCAACTCATGGTAGGGGTACGGACCTCCGGATTTGCCCAGAGATCTCCGGATTCTCGCCAGATTTCGGAAGTATCCGGATTTTTGGATTTTTATAGATCGATTTACAAAACCTTGGGTTACCTCATTTCTTCGCGTGAGTGTCGTAAAGGGCGACTAAGGGTTTTGAGGGAGACTAGCAAACCTAAGTTCTTCCCGCGCGGTGGCGGATAAACTGCTTGGTCCGTGGGAGGGTTAATGTCACGCAGGCGGCCGGCTGTCAAAATATTGCCAAATCTATTTACAGAAGCTATGGTCAATGATGAGTATTGATAAGTTACCTACTGCGCCGACCCCTAATAATTTGGAGTTTAGCCTTAGCGGACCCCGGGCTCCAGGGATGCAACCGGAAATATCGCTCGGATGAGAAGAATCAAAAAGTCCTCTGAGTTGTATGGGCGTCCATACAATTCAGTAGACCATGCTAATTGGGACAATGGACCATCTTAATTGGGAGTATGGACAACCCTCGGTGTTCCGTACCTAATTATATTAGTTAGGCACGGAACCCTCAAAACAACCCCTACATAGTTTTTTATAGAGGGTAACATCAAAATGTTCCAAATACTATTTCATTGCCCGTTGTTCATACAAAAGAATTAAAATCCACACACTCCAGCTTCCTAATAAGTCAGCAATCAACCCCCCATGGACAAAAATAACGTTTTGCTTTTATTCAAAATCTCCAGATTTTTTATTGATCTCAGGACTTTTTCTGTTACTCACATGGTGACCACACACCCTGCTTAGGAAATTCTAGTCTTGTATTTAAGCCACGGCAGACAGTCAGACCAATATTTGCTTTCAGAATGAAGTACCACCTCTATTCATTAAGTGCATTCAACCTTACAAGGTACCTATCTATATCATGCAAGAGCTATAAATCAGGTTACCTAACCAATTCATTTAGATACCTACCTACCCAGTTAAAGTACCTAGAGGTAGGTCATACACGGACAACTTAATGCAAAAATGTTGTCTAATTTACATACTGCGTAGTTAAAGCCCGTAACTTTAACAAAACATCTTTTTGAATAAAAAAAAATAACAAACAACTATGGGAGTTTTTTTGTGTTTTTTTATCAGAAAGCATAGGTACCTACATCTTTTAAATCAACTTTAAACTCAACATCAATTAAGTTAAAAATTGGTCAGCTTCTTTATTAAAGTTCAATGTTAGTAAATGGCAAAGGAAACTCGTTTCTAAAGGGTAGGTGTTAAGGTCGAGATTTGATGGGTGGGGATCTGAATAATTGGCTGAAACACAGCAACAACTTTTCGGTCTGAGGGGTTTGGGTGGCTGGTAACAAGGTCACGTTACCCCCTCGATCGCGCTCGTGTTTTTCCCCCTTATTTTCATTACGAACGTTTCAGTACAAATAGCACATTTCACAATTTTACCTACCTAGCTAGCTAGGTATAACAAAAGCGAGGAGCGTCAGTTCTAATTTCTACCTAAGTACTGAGAGCTCGAGACCCGTGCCGATTTCACAACGTTTAAACTAGCTAACTAACGTAGCTCCGTGAGCAAATGCTACATGCAACAAAGGTTTGTGTTGCTCGGACGGGACTGTTGCGTCACTGCAACACTAATCGATACTGCATGTTTGTTAATAGACCCACGCACACATGTAACTACGCACCGTCATGAATTTCTTTATGGGTGGCTTCGAAGACCGCCTGTCACCGCCCACATGACTAAGTTGCATCGCCAAGCGGACTCCTCTATGTTCCGATAAATTGGCCGGTGCAGCCAGTAGGAAAGCTGGGTCGGAACTCGCTCAGTGACTAATAGGCCATGATGAGTGAACATGTATCTTCTAGATAAGCGTGCTACATCTTAGACCACATCATATAACCCGTATATAACCTAGCAGAATAATATAACAACTAGGTACCAACACAGTTTAATTGCAATTTCCAATTACTTATAACCAGTTCTAGATACAAAAACTGCAGGTTGTTTAAAATTGGACTGACTTTGGCCGTTCAGTTATTAAATGTGAAAGTTAAAATATTTTTATCAAACTAAAAGAGACGGTTTTTTTACTAAGTATTTATTTCTCCAAAACTTGATTGGAATGTATGTGATTTCTCTGACCATTTTAGGAAACTATAAGTTTAATATTTTAAGAACATTATTTTTACAAATTTGGGTCAGAGTAAATATAAATTTTTTACTGGCTAAATTGTATGTTTTATTAGGTACACAACAGCGTCCCGTGGTTTAACCCGCGTAAGTTCCGATCCCGGGAGAATATCGGGATCAAAAGTTACTAATGTTACTCTTTGATAATGTAGCTTTCTATTGGAGATTTTTCTTTTTTTTTTTTAATCAGTCCGGAAGTTTCGGAGACTATTTGTTACAAACAAATAATATATTTAGTAATATTTGTATAGAAAGATTAAGTAGATTTCTTACTACTTCTAAGCAGAAGTGACACAAATAGGTTACAATATGGCTACAATCATTGGAGATACATACTTTTTACAAAGTTTTTCAAATACTACAAAGTTTTGGCTGTGGATTGGCTAATGTTAATATTGAGTGATTATGTCCGAGTCCACCTACGAGTCCTGAGTTTGTTGGAGCCCACATAATAAAGTGCAAATTTTCTACTAAATTACCCAAGCCATTTAAAATACAAGTAGGTAGTAGACTTTCACATTTAAAATGTTGAAGGGGATTGAATCCCATCAATCAATTTGGCATACTAGTTATCCTTTATGCAAAATGAAGCAGACTTCATGAAGATTTGCATTTTAAACTGTTATTTTAGTTGCAACAATCTTGTTTATCCAGTTTAGGTTAAATTTTAGCATTTCATTTGAAGCATGCTATTGCTTATATTGTGTAACATTTAAAAATATTCTTTGAACTTTTGAAGTTTTTTTTAGATAACATTATAAAATAACTCTCAACACTGAAATACAAACAAAATCCAAAAAGTAACAACAATAATAAATCTTTATTGCTATAATATTTACAGTTGTCAATTTAACTATCCCTCCACACTGTGCTAAGTCTAAGCCTGTCTCGTGGGGCTTTAGCGACAGAATACAGAAATGAAGATAGAAGGATAAAACTCTATAGTTATTTTCTGCCAATAACAACTTCTTAATTCAGAAACATAGGCATCCCACTACCTATGCTTCTTTTTCTTTATCATGAAGTGGTGTGGCTCACCAATCTAGTGTTTGTGTTTTTTGAGGTCACCATAAGGCATCTAACGACTGCTATCAAAACAACTCCTACCGCTTGGCTCATAACTATGCTTATAAAATTTACAACAAGACTTTTAGTGGTTGACTTTGGATGTTCATATGGCTAGGAATACAAGATTTATATTATTACAAAAAAATATTAAATTGAATTGAATTTTTTGTTGCACTAATATATTAATTCATTTTAATACAATAGGTCAGTTCTTACAGACAGTTGTATTCCAGTTTTATCTTTGATTTTGGGAAAAATTGTGATGAAGCATTTAGTTATGTAGGCTCTAAAAATATTGACCTCCGACCATAGTTGATTAAGCTGCGGTGATATAAGTGCCAGATTCAGTCTCGGAGGGAGTTGGGGCTGGCAGGCGGCCGCCCGTATAGATATTACCAAATCTATTCGCGGTCTTTTCAATGGTGACTACTGAACCCAAAACTACTGGCCTCAAAAAAATTAAGTTTTAGCAAAAACCAGGCTACTGAGCTAGATGCAACTAGGAACATTTCTCAGATGAGAAGAAGGTTTAAATGTCAGGCAAGTCTATTCCATCTAATACATTTTTAAGGCACTACAGCTCTCTAAATAGCATGCTGAGTTGCTGATGCTGTATAGCATAAGTACTTTAATGGCATCAACATTAGATCCCATCCATCGTAGTGTGCCACTATCATTACAAAACCAGTCTCAAAAGCAAGTTAGAAAGAAATAAATTAAAATCTATCTATATCTATACAATTCTTTGTTTTGAGTGACTAAATGATTGATCTATCAAGGCACAGCCTAAATCACTGATAGTAGAGGGCTGAAATTTGGAGAGTATATTCTTTGGGTGCACTTTAGAATCCTACGTCACGAATTTGTATAAAAAAAGACTTGTAGGAGATAGAGGAGAAACAGGGCTAACCATTATTGCTAGTTTTATGTTGAGCAATGAAAAAAAAAAAATTTCATACAATTTTACTTGAACTTCGAAAAAAAATATATGGATCACCCCGACTTGGATAGGTTAGGTTAATGTTAGAACATGATTACGCGCAGCGCTTTGGCGAGCGAGCGAAGCTAGCGTGCCGCGGCAGCGGTCGCCAAAGCGCCTAATTCTATCTATAAATAAAACTATGCTGCGAAGACTAAACTGCTGCCAAAGCTGCAAAGGTGAGTGTCTGGTGCTGCGTTTTGTCACGCAAGAGCTGAGGGGCTGCTGCTACAGCCCTTGCGTCGCGCTGGAGCCCACACATATTCAAATTTTAGCAAAATTATAACCTCCAAATTATTATTATATTTATGGTATTTTTTAAATTACGCATCTGCTCAAGGGGGGAAGATGTTAGGGGGGGTTGTACAACAATCCCCCCCTCCCCCCACCCCTCCCTACCCCCAAAATCGTGACGTAGGATTCTAAAGTGCAACCTATTCTTTATATGATTTAGGCATCCGATAAGAAAGGGTTTTAAGAAATTCCCGCGGGATCGGGACTTACGCAAGTGAAACCGTGGGACACAGCCAGTTATTGTTTAAGTGAAAACTCAGAAGAATGGGCAGTAGGTTACCCTCCTTTTTGAAACTCTTAAATAATTAAAAAATACAACACCTTCGTGACCCTTTTGAACAGATGTCAGGTAAGGGTAAGGTGTTAGTAGGCCATTCTATTCTTCATTATATTGATTGGCTATGTTGAATGTACGTGCATTTTTTATAGGCGGGTGTTAGATCTATCGAAGGGGGAAGTGTCACTCGCAGGGAACGCTCGCGGCCCTTTATTGACTTCAAAGGCTAGGAGACCGGCCTTTTTGTGTTTACTGTTCGTTGCATTTAATACTTCAACAACGGTATTTTAGAGTGAATTTGACTGCTTTTCAAGAACTTTAATAAAGATATAATAATAATAGTATACTGACCTCATCGGTAGAACTGCTATCAATTATTAACATTTCTCTTTTCCTCACAAAAACCAAAAATGTACAAACAAAATATTTTGCGAAAATCAACAAATTGTGCGAAAATTGACATTGCTTTGTTTTGACGTTTGTGCGTCATTCGGTTAAACTTTTCGATGATCATAAATCATTCACTCTTTTCTGCAAGTAGCTTCACTTCCGGTGCAATTGTTTTTATTTTAATTTGACATGAGTTTGATTACTTCGTCGTCGTTTTGTTTTTCGCGAACTTTTCACACAGTCGAAAGTTACCGAGTAAAGTAAGTTTCTATTAGTTGGTAAAGTTCATTTCGAACAAAGTTTGTTACAAAGTTGCCACAGTATAGATATCGTAGTAGTTTAATATCGACACGCCTTTTCCTAACAAGTGCCGGGAGTCGTCGTACGCAAGGCCGCTGCCGCCCTTTGATCCACCCACCTCAAACGCGTGACTCTGATTTTTATGCATTTGTTAAATAATATTTTACATATATAAAAATACGAAACCACTTTTTAGAAAGGTGAACAATTACCTACCAATTTTTAAGTTTACTTATATTTTTGAGGTCATGGTTGGTATCAAATTATGTTCGCTAACAATATTTCGTATAAAATGGCTACCGCGACGTCAGTAAACTCATTGATAAGTGGCTTGTCTATTTTGAGTTTGTTATTTTCTATACTAAAACCTGTTTTATGTTTTCGTAGAAGAAACTACAAACAACAAGAGGAATCGCGTGCTATTTCGGCAAGGGAGTTACTCGTGACTCGGTCACAACCTCCTGCGTGGGGCCTGGCGGGCCCCACACGGCTGGGCCCGCTCTCGCCCCGCCCTCCCCCTGCGCCGATCGTCAAGACCGCTGCCCGCTGGCGTCCGATATGGCTCACAACATCATCTGATTATTTCACTTTATAACTATTACCTTGTTTGATTTGTCCTCACTAATGTATTCCACCTGCACTTTTACGGGCTCAGGCGACATTATCTACTGCACACTTGAAATCAAAATATTTTCTTTGTCCACGTACAGAACGCACCATCCTCACGACCGGCCGCCAAACTGCGGCGAGCAAACTGACGAGGCGCTACGAGCGCGTTCGGCATTTCTCGGAGATCCGCCTCCTATCGCTGTCGGTTTTATGTCGTATTATTCATATTTTTGGTTAGATTTTAACAGTTTTACATTGTTTCAGGTGATGTATAGTAAAATTGAAATATTTTTCTTGCTAAAGTTACCCTTCGAATTTAGTTTCAAGCCATTTTGGCTACAAAAATACTCATTTTGAACTTTGACTCTACTATCTCCGTCTCTTTCTAAGCAAAGACAGGTCTTGATTATTGGTAGGCAGCAGCTGTGCCTCTCTCCTCCTCCCCGTTGCGAGTGCGGTACTGCCGCCCGATAATAATAATTGAAAGTAGGAAGGACGTAATAATGGGTGTATAACCTCGCGCCCGCGGCCTCCTTGGGCGGGCAAAAAATGCACACATGTCGTGCCAGTCGGCGTTCCAGCCGCGTCGTCTTACAAGACGTGGCCCGTAAACAAACGATAAGCGTACGTTGTTGCACTTGGTGGCCTTTGTTCATATGACCGGCCATATCGTATGTTAGATATTACAACACTCTCGATGTCTGAGAAATTTATTATCCCCTTGGATTGAGTTCATTGATTTTATACAGTAACATTATGGGTACCTACATGTTGTAAGTGCTTTAAATTTATTTTAAATTTTACCTTTAAATTATTTGCCAAATGCTGGCTTTTTAATGGCAATAAGTATATACTTAATTATGCTTTCATTTTACCATATATAACAATTTAATAATCGTTATAAAAAAAAAATATGCATGCGTAAAGTTCTAGGGTAGAATATTTTCAATTTATGTACTTACTTTTTCGGTACCTAGGTACTTACTAATCAACCGTAAAAATTACAAGTTGCAGATACTTCATCCAACTCACCAATGCCTTGTACTGGTTCGACGCGAAAGTGAAAGTCGAACCACGTTTTGTCAAGCGCCTGACGCGTCGCTTTGCCCCGAGTCCATTATGCACGAATGAGCAACCGCCCCGAGAGAGCGTGTGCCCTAGGTTAAATTCACGTGTAACACTATTTAATTTTACACTTAAACTGTTATAATTTAGAGATCAATTTACTATACAAAAAAAACATTTGAACGTGTTCCCATTAGAAATGCAATAAAACTATAAATTCTATCAGATTATAAACCCTATTAACTTGCGTTAAAGTCGAATTTCAGATAGTATTACTTGTAATTTGAGACATTTATATTTCATACCCATCTATTATGGGTGTACCTCAATGATGACGCGATGCGAGCTTGACGAACGACGGGCGGCACGCAGTAGTGGAGTGACATTTAACACCATCATTTAATTAGTAAGCCGAATCAATAGTGTCCTCGATCAATCACTAACCTAATTGTTGTTTACCTCATATATCGCAAGGACCTTTGAATCAGCTAGATCTCATTTTATCTGCCAAGAAATTTAATCCTATAGATGTGAAGGGCTACCTTCTGCCTGACTTCCTCCCTGACTCTGCTTCTGCCTGCCTGACTGACTGATGAATCAACGCACTGCCCAAACTGCTGATATTATAGGCCTGAAGTTTGGTAAAAGAGAAAATGTTTATTTACCAAAAGAAAATACAATTTAATTAAAAGTTTGGTAAATTTGTTCTTTATGTGATGTAGGCATCCTATAAAAATGATTTATATAAATGCTTACGAGATCGGGACTTATGCGAGTTAAACCACGGAAAGCAGATAGTGTTATAAAGTTATAAGATAAAAGATAGGTACCTACTTATTTTACTTATTCCGATTAAAATATTTGATCAAGTATTTATAGAAATAGAGATACAGTCTAGTCTAGTAGGTATAGTCTAGTACTAGTGAGTGATCTAAGATCACTCACTAGTACACACTCACAATCACTAGTGACTGTATTTCTAAACATATTTTAATTCAATACTAATATTGGAATCAGACACACCTGTGATTTGTTATCTTGAGATATTATGTGCCTACTGGTATTTACAATTTATTTCAATGAAGGCCAAACTATCAAGGTATTCTGAGATATCCAAATCGTGACGTTATAAACGATGAGATAAATCAACTGCAGGATAATATTATACTGCGTTAGCCACGTAAACATACCAACATAATATTCGGAAACTTTATTTTTAACACTTCACTGAATCAGAGAGAAAGAGATAATCCCTCAATAACTCAACTTGCGTTAAAAAACTAGGTTCATCTCATCATAAATAGGTACTGTTTTTATTAATCGTGAGTTGAAAAATACGATTTCAGATTCCTACAAAATTTGCAAATCAATCTCAGAACTAAGGACAGTCCTCAGAACTAAGGACAGTAGACACCTATAACGTGACGCCTCACTACTTAGCACCTATGACTCCTATCTAAGGTTATCGGTGTATGATTGTTTTTTAGAGTGATGTCTCTCAAGTCTTGATGATTGAGGTGTTCAAGACCTGACGGAAGCGGAAGTAACGGTGGGCGGGCCGGACCGCCTGCGCCACCCGCCCTCACGTCCAGACACGCCCTAGCTCTCGCAAGTAAAGCTGCATTTTGCTAATTAACACAGTATCATTTACACGCGCTCATTAAAAGCATTAATTATTATAATCATTACAAAATGTCAAAGGGTTTCGACTTGACCATGGAATTGTTTGCGTTTGGCTTGTCTTGTTACATTGCGGGGAAGATTGATTTTCGTAGAAGCCATGTTTTCCTAGTTTTCATTTAATTATCTACTTCAATATGGATATTAGTAACTGTTAACGTGCAAAAAAATATGCATACAATTAAATTTTAAATAATAAAATAGTCAATATTTTATGATGGTCACAACTTATAGGTAGATAACTTATATTTTATATCAAGGAAAAAATATCATAAAATTTCTTAAAATTGCATTGACTAAGCGAGAGTTCAAATGTCATCGAGGCGCAATTTTGTATTTATACAGGGTTACTACAGTAACTTAATTTCAATATGATCATGAACGTCCCATGTAGTGGGTCGAAGTAAAAATATAATGCCCTTTATATTTATCTCTCATCCATCAGACAACGTAGGTTTTAAAAATTAGTTACCCACTCGTTTAATCAGTTAAACACTGTAAGTAAAAACGGTGGCACGTTAAGTGGTTTATATAAGACATTTTTAGATTCTCATTATGAGCTAGCTATTGGTAGGTAAAGGTAAATATTTTGAGACTAAATTAAGGCCCGGTGATTCAGGACCATGTCTTAAGGGCTTAAGCGGGCTTGCGCTTCCTCGTACAAACGTTTTATTTTATTTCGTTCTAAATTTTTTAAATAAATATTTAACTTTACCTACTGTATCCATGCCCGACCGGTTTACTTTAATAATATTAACATTCAACATTATATTATGTTAATTAGTTGACCTTGCTATCATCAAAATGATAACAAACCATTTAGTTTACCACGTTGTTGTTAGATTCCAAAGCCCACAGAATGCGGAAGAAGTGAGTCCACCCATCACCCGCCCGCGACTATGGTCCGCGGGGGCGTTACCGCCGCCCTACGCCATCCACCACGCCGCGCCCGAGGCCGCAAAGAATTTCGCGCCAAATTTTTTTTTATTATTGTGACAGTATTGAAATGATAATGTAGTTAGATTTAAAAAACGTTTTAAGTATACTTACGTACATTTAAAAGGTCAATCATTTTCTGGAGCTAAGCTAAAACATTATCTCAATTTAGTAAAATATTTTTTTAAATATCATAATAAAAATTTCTTCATTTTATAAATTGTTACCAATTTATTTTATAGTTACGTTAGTTGGTACTTTTTATTATTCATTAATTAGTAATAGTAGTAGTAATAGTAATAAGTAGTTTCACGGAACGGACCGGAAGTAGTACTTTCATTTTGTTTTATTTGTTCGGTCATTTTGTTCATTTTTCTGATTTTTTCCGTTTGATCCCATGTTGGAGAAGTGTTTATTATTATTACACTTGTCTTAAATTTACTTAATCACCACTTTTCCCAATAATAAATGAACTATCCGCCGTCGTCGCATAGTATCGGTTGTCGTCTTACCTACTATTTTTTTAATTTTACTGTATATACCTATTTATGACATTAGAAGTAGCTAGGTACAACCGTTCTTCTATTGATTAACAAAATCTACCTTGACCATTATTGGTATTGTAAGTGAATAAATTTCTAAAATTAATAGTTAAAAGGTGTGTAGTTACGTAACATATTCACATGCATCGAAGGAAGCCTGCCCGAGGCAAGACGTAACACTCGGCGGCACTGCATAACATAACTTTCTCGTGAATTCTCGTCTCGCCTAAAAAATCTTTGATTCAAACTTCCAAAGTTTCCCTCCATTCCGTTTTGAAATATTTTCAATAGATGGCACTGCTGGCTAATATTTTCTTACTTTTAAATTAGAACCTTAACGTATCGTAATAACAGTGACATTGACTAGATGTCGCTATTTCAAAAAAAATTTACTCCCGTTGAAAGGAGTGTTTTATGTTTTGAAAATTCGTTTCAAATGTGGGACAAGGGGACGGTCAAGCCGATTTTGATATAAGTTTAGTAGAAAAAATAAATAGAGAAATATAAATAGAACTAAATCGTGTTCATCATTTCAGCTGTAAGAAGTCCACTGCTGGACATAAGCCTCCCTCATAGATTTCCAGATGCTTCGGTCATAAGTGGCCTGCATCCATCGTGAACCCGCGGCCTTAACTAAGTCGTCCGTCCATCTCGTTGGTGGACGTCCAACGCTGCGCTTTCCGATCCGCGGTCTCCATTCGAGAACTTTTCGGCCCCAACGACCATCTGCTCTCCGTGCTATATGTCCTGCCCACTGCCACTTCAAAGAGCTAATCCGTTTGGCTATGTCGGTGACCCTCGTTCTTCTACGTATCTCCTCATTTCTGATTCGATCCCGTAGAGAAACCCCGAGCATAGCTCTCTCCATAGCTCTTTGAGCAACTCTAAGCTTATTCATAAGGCCTATAGTGAAGCACCACGTTTCGGATCCGTATGTCATCACTGGCAACACACACTGATTGAAGACTTTCGTCTTAAGGCACTGAGGTATTTTAGACGAAAAGACTTTTACGAAAAGACTTTTACTTTTACTTTTACGAAATCGTGTTACTTACCATATAAATTCATAACCTCATTCTATAAATTTGGTTAAAAGCAAAAAAAGAATGATGAATGAATGATGAATGATGAAATAATAAAACAAAATAATTTCGTTCAATTTATTTATTGCACAGTAAAACACTTATAAGATTTTTAAATACCTTTGATATTACTTGTGGTGTTTTATCGTAAGATTTGTACTTGGTATTAAAAATGGCTTAAAATGGAAATAAATATCTTACATACCTACCTATCTATAAAATAGTATAATAAATAGGTAATAAATAAAAACCATACAAGTATTTACGTAAATGTACTGCATAAGTCATTCGTTGCTTCTAAGACCGTAACATACGGTTATAAAATATGGTTACTGGTTTGGTGTAGCATGCTTAGCTATAAAAAGATAGAATGTCGGCAGTGGAACAAATAAATTCCGTCTTCTTTAAGCGGGCATCAGTTTAAACTGTACAGTTCTAACTGAGCAGTCGGACCGTGCAGTTAAAACGTACGTAATTAATTACGTATGTGTGTAGGCAAAACTGCGTTGTATATGTACAGTTGACAAAGCCAAATTTCGTTACTTACTTAAAATGTTTGGTATGTAGCCGGTATCTACAAATTGATTACTTACTAGGTTTTTTAGTTACTTAGTTATATTTGTGACATCTGACTGTGCATAGAACTTTCCGTAATAATTATAATTTTAATAAAGTCTAAATTAATTAACTATCTACATAAACAAGATTTCATAACATGAGATAATGAAATACAAGGTATTTCTAAAAACAATTCATAAATAAATACTTTATGCTCTGCACAAACCTGCAGGACTGGGCGGCGAGACAACTCTGGGGACGAAAATGGCAAACAAACACATAAAATAATAAAGTCAACTACATCTTCATTAAAAACTTCAAGCGAATAGATTACATCCTACTTTCTTTTTACGTCGGTAAAAAACACCTTTGTTTAATATCAAACAAATCTTTTTTTTTAAATTGTATGTTGTAATTGTATGTATGTGTATCGGTTGTATGTTTTTAATAAAGATGAAGCTCATTTTATTACTTTTTATGTATTTGTTTGCCATTTTCGGCCCTGTGTTTAACAAGCTCCTGTCAATCGCGCGACTAGTCGAACTATGTTTGTCTAAAGCTTAAAAAACAATCACAACATCGTTCCTAGCTTCATATTCGAAGAAATATCTAATACTAGGGTGTTTTTTCCATTTTACCAAATGGATCGTTGAAAATATTCAAAAATGTATGCTTAATCTATTTAAATAGGTAATTAAGAAAATATTCGGACGTTATACAAAATGTCGTTTGTTTAATAAATAAGGTGTTTGTACCAGCGAAGAGCGTTTTATATTCTTGTAGTATTACTTGAGTTCTTGCCGTGTATACTTTTTTTTTTATTTATTTCGGTCTGAGACCGATATGGCCAATTTGGAATAGCCAGGGTCAAGTTTTAGAATATTTCAAGTTTCTTCAATTTAATTTTGGCGTCGTACATCTTGTACATCTTGCCAGTATCAAGTATTTTGCATGAAATTAGCCCGATCGGGCCTATAGTTCAAGTCAGGGGCTATGGTAAAGCGGTGGCAACTTTACTATAACCTTCAAGGATCTTCGGCGCGAACGACGGAAAGTTCATGTTTAACACTCAATTTTGTTTTCACTACACTTGTGCACATTCACGGAACTAAATTGAATAAGATTCCACCAAAATTACACAATTTAACCGAGTTTACAACATAGTTTAACGAAAATAAAATTGGAGCACAACATGTTGTCTCCGCTTTCCCGCCGAAAGTCCTTTTTGGCATCCCTGGTGCGTGTATACTTAGTCGTTGAAATGAGTTTGATGTAAGTAGCTGAAACAAAAATAATACAACGTTATTGGGAGATCTATTTAAATAATATTATTTTTCATTAGAAGAAACGCAAGCTTCTTAGTTTGATCTATATTTGGACATCGTATTTTTTTATAAATCGTGTTATAACTTCTCTACAGATCAGTAGATGTATTTTTTTTTTAAATCTAATATATAAAATTTCCATGTCACAATGTTAGTTACCGTACTCCTCCGAACGGCTTGACCGTTTTTTATGAAATTTTATATGCGTATTCAGTAGGTCTGAGAATCGGCTACTATCTATAATTTATAAGGCAAAACAACGTTTGCCGGGTCAGCTAGTATTTATATAATACCCAAGTGCCGACCGACTGAAGCACTTAAGACTTAAAAATAAATATAATTTAAAGTTATATAAGTAACCACCGTTATAAGACAACGGATATTAGTTGTCTAGTCCCCGTAAAGATTCTAATACACGACGACACTGACTGTAAAGTGTCAGTGTCATCGCGTATTTGAAGCTTAACACAAGCTTAGTAGCTTACCATGGGGCTAGATGGCGTCGTGTGATGTTCACAGAATATATTTTATTTATATATTTACCGTTAAAATGTCTACAATCCGCCACCACTTCTGTCTACGGTGATCATCTTCTTCAAAGTTTCCTTCTCATGGTGCTCTTCCTCCAATTCTGCCATTCGAGCGAAGCGCGAGTACGCCACATGACCGGACTTTATGGCGGACATCATCTAAGGATTTTAAGGTTTATGCTTTAGTTGTTAAAGTTGGTTTTTGAGTGGAGTGGTGCAGGTTGTTAGGTCGTTTGGAAAAGTTATTTTTAAAAGGGTTTACGGTTAAACTAGGAAACATAAAACTTGCATAAATCGTGAGATTTTAAAACTTAGCTAAAGGAAGATGCTAAGCTATGCTTAAGGTATGGATGTGCTTGTGAGAACTAAAAGTATTGGTGCGTTAAGCGAGGTTAGTTAGTTAAATAATTAACAGCCGGATGCAGAACCGCTATTCAAAATTTGAGTCTAGTCAAACAATTAAGCCGCTCTCAAATTCAATAAATGCCCATACTAATTCCCATACTAAATGCTCAATTATTTAAGTAAGTACATACCCCTCAAACTTTAAGTGGCGTTTCTGTATTCGACTGTAAATGAAGCGATTTTCTTGATTCTCACATTTACATCCATAGTCTCCTTTGTTAGTCTCGCGTTGGGAAAGCAGTCTATTTATATAGGTATAAAACAAAGTTGGATTTATCTACATAATTTATATAGTAAGTATATGAAGTTACAATAAAAATATATATTACTAGGTAAATAAAAGAGTTAGTTAAATTAAAAATAAGTGGTTAAGTATCTAGTTAATCAGAAACACAAAAATAAGTAAAACGCATTCAAAATGCAATAAATAACAATAATAAATGCCATATATGTCAAACTAGTGCAATGAGTTTCCGATAGAGGCGCTAGTGTCGAATGGAATGTTAGATCGAAAACCTATGGTAAGACCTCAGATGGAAACAAAATTAACATGAAAAAGCCATGCATACAAAAGCCATCACTCCACCAAACTATTACAATTGATTGCTCACGCTTGTTTTTGTAAGGTTTTAGTCTTTTTACAACGCGGATATCTATTTGCACAATCTTTTGTCATTTTCAAAATGCCAAACATGCACAACACAAGTGAAAAAGAGACGCGTATATACACGTCTTTCTTTTAGTTTCATACAATGAGTCAATAGATATAGGGACACGGACGCATACCATGCGTTTGCTGTGGCCTTCTGTCTCCTGCGTGCAGCAATCAATCGAATAGCAACAAAAAGCATCAGCTAGCTGATTACGTAACTTTGTGCTAACAAATCTCAATTGAAATTTTTGATAACACGTCATTTACTTATAAACAGATGCATAAATTGTATCGTTTGTCTTTACTGAAGAAGACTAGCCACTGTCAAATTGTATATCCGTTAACGTAACAAACAACAATTTCGATAGAATCAATCGAGATTTGTTAGCAACAGAGTTACGTAATCAGGCCACAGTTATGTAATCACACAGCAGAGACCTGCAAGTATTCATCGAGTTCGACTTGTCCGTTCATGTTGGTATCGATCTCCTTGAGTATCTCGTGAAGCTGTTCGCCCGTCACCTCCTCGCCCGAGCCCTGGAGGAAGTGGGGTTGCGACAACGATCATGGATGGTACGCGGTACGACACATTAGTAGGTGGACTGATACGTACGAGTATGGTTGGTGGAGACGATTTTGTTTGCTTACAATGTTGCTGGGAAATTCTTTAGGAGAGCATTATAGATATCTGCTAGGAGTAATACTGTTCCATTGTTATAGAATAGTGCGTTTCATCTTTAAACTCCTATGCCGTTATGTTGGTAGCATAACAAATTTGATGCTGCCTTAATACCTTGAAAGTGCAAGCTTGAATTTAGGGAGATTTCTTTATGAATTAATGAAGAATGAATCTCCCTGAATTTAAGGTATAAGGTATAGCACATTCAAGATATTATTAAGGATTATTTGTTTTGCTACCAACATAACGGCATAAGCACGCGGTGCCACTAGCAAGAGCTTACGAAGCAGTTTAGGACCAATGAGGTTTTTTGATAACGTTTATTTACAGTATCTATACGTTACAAATGTGGGTATAAGTAGTTAGATATTCCAACAACATTTTAAATAAACAAAAACTCCGCTACAGTTTAATTCTCCCTCTAAACATTGAACATGTATCCCTTTTCCGTTCCCCGATTCCCGCCATTATTCTACCTGCAGGTAGTCCTGAATTTCTAGCTGGCCATGGTATGTAACGTCTATTTCAGATAGTATCGCACTTATCTCAGCATCCGAAGGTTTCAGGCCCATACCCTAGAATTTTGTTTGAGGAAAACATATTAGGGCTAAGAGAATTTTAGATTTCGGTAGAAAATCACGTTGAGAAATTAATGTTTGATCGATTGAGTTTTTGCAACCAATGTCAAGTTCGCCATTGAAATAATGTCAAATCTATATTTCTCAATAACATTGAGAAATTCTCAAACATATTTGGAATTTTTCACAAGTTGATCCTTAAATTCACCTTGCAAACTGAAAAATGTCAAATAATGAATAGAAGTTAGAGGTCCTAACTGCGTCCGCGCAAGTCTAGGACACGAAGGTGTTTTTAAAAAGAAAGTAGATCATAATCTAGCTGTCTTCATTTAATCTCAACAGTATTATTGAGTTGTTCCGACGGATCAATTTACATCCACCAATCTGACAACTTCGAAATACCCTAAAGTAGGTGTGGGCCGAAAGAGTAACTAATACAGTATGCGTGGCCTTTAAGAAATTTACTCACTACATATTTCTCTGCGTATTTACTATCCTCTAGGTGAGAATTTTATCATCTTTCAACCTGTTACATCTTAGACCACATCAGATTAATACTTACCATCTAGTGAATAGGTGGTCAAATGCTCGCTCGACAATAAAAATCAAATCGACGCTCGGTTCTAATCCGCGTATCTACATAGATTCGATGTAGACGCCAGTCAACTTTCTAAAACTACGTTGAAACCTGTGAAGTTAACTCGGTATTTTAGAAGAAAATGGTGATGACACACAAAACAAAAAGTCTGCAGGTTGCTACACGGCACGTCACGTGACTTCTTAGCGCGTCTAGAATACAAAGTAACTCGCCAACCGTGTTGAAGCTAGCCGGCGTCAACACGGTTTTTTTTCCGGAGTAAGGCCACTGGTCCACCTCGTTGTCTTTAGACATTACCTTGAGACTCCTTCTAATATCGTTGATGGAGACGAATCCCTTTCTGTCCTTGTCGATGATCTGGAAGCGCTTGATGTAGGTCTGTATCTCGTCCTTGCTCAGGTTTATCGGGATCTTGTCTCGCGACGCTCGGTTCACCATTTGCCCCATTTCGTTGGCAAGGAATTCGCCAGCTTTTTGGATTTGTTTCTGGATAGCAAAAACAGAAGTGTTTTAGGTTATACTTATCTAACCGAGTTTAAAAGTACCGCGAGTTACAGCAGTGGTTTGGTCAACTTAGGGCTATTTTTTTATTCTCTAGATAATAACATAATGGTGTCTTATGTAATGTATGTAACACCACTGGAAAAAACATACAAGATAGCCGGGTAAAAAAGTTACAATCTTTTAAAATGAAACCAAAATTGCGAAAGTTTTTAAATTTGGTAGTAAGTATTTAACTAAACCACTAAGGTTTGTAGAACTACGGTAAGAATGAATGGTGTAGTGGTACCTTTTTCTCAGCATCGGACCAGTTGAGTTCCTCCGCCATGATGTCGACGATGGCGGGCAGCGCCTCGGCCGCCGCCTGCACGTTGAGGAAGGCGAGGCGCAGGCGCCGCGCGATCATGTCCACCGCCGTGCACGCGTACTCGCGCACGCCGTACCTGAAACGTAAACGTCGCGCAACTTGAGAATAGGATCGAATGAAAGAAAGAATGAATGCTTTATTGTGCCAAAAACAAATATTACATAGACATAAACTTAAAACTAGTGTGGTGCAATGGGCGGCCTTAAGGGCGATCTCTTTCAGGCAACCAATCGAACCTTGTCAAAGAAAATCAAAGATGAAGCGAGTGTTGAGCTTTCGCCTCAGCTATTAATGAGACTAAATCTCGAGGATTCTTCAGGATTACAGGGAAATAATTCGAAGGCTTTTTTTGGTTACAATCGTCCATGTATATTTTTCTCAAGTAAAAAAAAGAATGAATGTGTTGTTTGACAGTGACAGCTAAATCAACTTTTTCTCAAAATTTACTAAAAGGCCAATGTCAAACATATTCGACATTCGGATGTTTAACAGCGAGCATCAACGCGAGTTTGCCGACGGGAACTGAGACGCGTTCGATCCGCCAGCCAGCCGTAGTGGCTGGCGGACCGAACGCGTCTTTGTTCCAAAAGGTCGATTCCCATGGCGCGCGAATAATAATAACAGGCTTTATTTATCTCATCTAGATGATGTAGTAAGTGCAAACAACTCCAAACGACGTGCTTTATGCCCAGGACAATTAGTAGTCGGTATAAATACTGCCAGCTTCAAGTGGGACGAATCTAAACAGGTAGCTTAGCAGTTTCTGAAAGCTATTCTGCTTTTGGACACAGTCACTAAACGAGTTATATATATCCTGAGTTCGTTGCACAGTCCCAATAATTGAGCACCTGCCGAAATTGTGCGCGTAACGATACGAACGAAAGAGCCGAACTGTCTCTGTCAGAAATGAGAATTTCTTGCAGAATCTGCTAGCTAACTATGTACCTGTTTAGACTCAATGGGCACGTTAGGCGAACACATCCGGAGAAGTGCAATAAAATTGTAATTTACGGACAAAATATACTTATAAAAGAAAAGAAAAGAACATTGAATATTCCTGGTACCTGATTTCAGCGTCAATGTACGGGAATTCCGGGTGCATCTTCTTGCCAATGATGGGCCACCGCTTGCCTGTCATGGCGGCCATCTTAGCGACGGCGAATGCGCGGTCTCCGTACGACTTCGCTAAATGTTGCGCTACCTAAAATATTTGCGTTGAAAAATTAGTCTACACTTCAAAAAATGGATTTCTTAAATGCCTTGTAGCCCTCGCAAAGATAAGAGCTACCCATAAAACTGGACTAGTCTCTATTAGAGACTAGAAGAAAAAAGGTCGCCTGATAGTGATCCATTTCAAACTAATTTCTGTGACAGACAAGCTTTACTAGTTCCAAAGTCAAACTGTTCGGGAAATTACTCACGCACCAGGCGACTAAGACATCTTGGAGAACTGACGAAGTTGGAGGGTCTTCCCGCGCGGTGGCGGGTAAACTACTTGTTTCCAAGAAGGGTGAAAATCTTGCTAAATTGTTTAGGAAGGTAAACCTACTGTGCCGATCGCAAATAATTGGGATAAGAGCAAGATGGTGACATTAAACAAAACTCTTAGCTCCAGTCTAGGTGGTTTTTTTTTAAATCATCATGTATGTACTTGGAGACCGTATACATTTCATCGTATTTCGTCTACCCTCTTTTACTAAATACACTACTGACTTTAGCAATTTTAGAATCTTTATTAGGGAATTCAAATAAAGTTCTTATAAGACTCGGATCTTTTTCCACAGCCGTCTTCACGGTTATCTTCTAGAATATTCTAGATATAAGTCAAACGATCATTTTTCGTTTATAAAAAACGTATTTCTCCCTAGAAGTATTTGTAAAGTGAATAATGAACTCACTTCCATCTCAAGCCCGAAGTCCTGCACTAATCTGATGTACATGGTAGGCGTCCATCCGTGGGCTCCCTCTATCAGGAACCCGTCTGTCTGACACTCACGGAACAGAGGCTTAAGGTTTGCACCTGAAACATGTAGGTTATAGGACCTTAAACATGATAAGTAAAAGGAGAGTTATGGAACACCGGTGCATGTTGGGTGTCCCCCAGAACCAGTAGTCTACTCTACAACGGCTGCCTGCATTGTCTGTAGGCGCTGTTGAGGTCCGCTGCAGTGCATTAAGCAAGACCGGAAGAACCCCACTTTGCCATGTTTTCCCAGCATTGGCCGAACTGAAGTAGCCACCATTGAGCGACTCTCATAATGCTTTAGGGCTATTCTGACATCTTCGGTCCGAAACCGACGATCGACTAGAAATATTTGTTACTGTCTTATTGAATCGCGCTGAGCAAAACGGAAATAGCTTTTTCGGCACCAGTATCGTGAGGCTATTCACAGCCACCTGAAGCTGATGATGGAAATGACTGTGCCTGTCGCTGTAACATATTGAGTCGCGCTGTTTGAGACAGAGATACGTTTTCGATCTTCGGTATCGGACCGAACGCTATCTGAATATCCCAGTGCGGCGCTCTCAGCATGTAGGAATTCCGAAGGCTTTATAAGGCTTGTTTGGGGCTTGATGTGTTTAACTTACTCTCGATAGCCTGGTCGATGGTCTCCATGGCCATGGCGCGGTAGGTGGTCCACTTCCCGCCGGCGATAGTGACCAGCCCGGCGGGGGACACGTGCACGATGTGGTTCCTCGCGAGGGACTGCGTGTCCGGCTTGTTTGGGTCGGACACGAGCGGCCGGATTCCCGACCACGCGGATAGCACGTCGCCGCGGCGGACTGGGGGGTAGATATAGGAGTTAATATACCATATGCTTACATAATTAGATCTAGGAACCCTGGGTGGCTGACTGATTTAAACCCAAGAAAAGTGTTATAGAGATTTTACGAGTTTTTTTTTTCGAGCGCAATACAGGTTACGAGCTTACAAGCGTCGCTTCTAACCCAATCTCTTGGAAATTTCGAAAAACTATTATCGGATGCCTTTATCTTATAAAGAATACACTCTCGAAATTTAAGCTCTCTACAATCAGTGGTTAAGGCTATGCGTTGATAGTCAGTCCGTCAGGACAAAGAATTGTGTAAATAGCAATGCTACGTTTCCAAAATTCAAAGCTACCTGTGGAGATTTTGACGCTTAACTTCTGCTCTGTCTCTTTTGTAGGTGTACCTTCAAAACTAGCATAAGTATTTTACTGACCTTCAACATCAGGATTCAAATAGTTCTTGACCTCAGTCAATATGAAGAGTATCTCGTCCTCGGTCGGCTTGGGATTGTGCGTGATGTTGCAAGGCATGTCGGTGGTGCCCGCGATGGTGCCCTTCAGCCACGGCAGGAAGAAGATGACGCGCCCGTCCGACGTGGCCGGGTCCAGCAGACCCATGTGCTCGGGGCTGGAGGGAACATGACCAACACATTTGTAGTACAAGTCCTTTAACGTGGCTTTGGGATTTGGATTGGTCGGGTCCGGGGGACCCATGTGCTCGAGGGTTTAGGATTTGGATTGGCCGGGTTCAGAAGACCCATGTGCTCGGGGCTGGAGGGAACATGACCAACACATTTGTAGTACAAGTCCTTTAACGTGGCTTTGCGATTTGGATTGGTCGGGTCCGGGGGACCCATGTGCTCGAGGGTTTAGGATTTGGATTGGTCGGGTTCAGAAGACCCATGTGCTCGGGGCTGGAGGGCACATGTATTTGTACAGGTAATTTGTAGAACAAGTCTTTTAACGTGGCTTTGTGATTTGGATTGGCCAGGGCTGATCCAGGGGACCCATAATGTATCCTCAACTGAAGTTTCGCAGGAAGTACCAAAAATATAACTCATATTGCGGTTTCAATCGCGTTGCTCTTTTTGTTGTTTTTTATTGTCTACCCGTGACTAGGAGGCACTGTGAAGTCCTTGAAACATCGGGGGTTGAGAAATGCTTAAAATGATATAAGCAACGGGATTCAAATTGAGAAATGAGTTTAATCGAAGAATTCATATATCTGTAAACACATAATAAATGTTTGGTTGGCTGGTGGATAATGGTACTTAAACAAATTCGCAATGGCAGCAATCGCATAAAGATGCAGGCGGATCTTTATCTACAGATATCGTACGAAACAGTTAAACGTTTGTGCAACATAAGGTGACAAGAGAAAAGCGTTGCATCATAGTTAAAATAACTTGCATGTAGGTATGCAGTATGCACGTTGCAGTTGGCAGTGAAGCCAACTGTGTGCTCATTGCGGGCAGTATAATGAACTTGGCGTACTGTGCCAATTTGGTATCTTTAGCAATCTATGAGAGATTTAAGAGCATGTCAATTAGTGCTGTTTCCATCCTGCAATGTTTTATCGATTTATATGTTTTCGAAGTAAGTGTCGTGTCGAAGTTCAGGAGTCACCCTACTAAAGTATTATAATGGACGCGAAAGTTTGTGAGGATGTATGCAATGAAAAACTACTCAATTGATTGCGATGAAGCTTATAATGTTGAATGCTGTATATTCTCTTGGTTCGGGAATCAAGTGGATAAATGCCACGTAGAGCAGCAGTCAAAAATAGCCCTAATAAATGTCTATATCTCGTTTTTGCGTTTAAATTATTTCATTATAAGGTATACATTTTAGGATTTGTTTATAATGTTTTTAGTGACACGAAATCAACAGCAGAAGCTCTTTTTACACTATGAAACGGTTTTTATTCAAATATTTTTTAATAGTTGGTCAAGATCGTCATAGGAAACTCACCTGTAATACCCTGGCAATACGATATGAACTCCTGAAGACGGACAGCAGATGTCCTTGACGTTTTGATCGTCCATCTTCCTGATGGAATCGGTGAAAGGTCCCGTCGCATTGATTATGCATTTCGCTTTTATGTCCCATTCTTTGCCCGTTATTTCGTCCTGTAAGAAAAAATGATGTTTGTTTTAACCACTATTGCAGATGTCTGATACGACGACACAGGATTGAAGCAAAAACATAAGGGTAAGTCATTCATTACCCTTCCTTTTGGCTTCACCGTGGTCGAGTAAAAAGGCCAATTATACAAATATCCAATAATAAAAATGAGCAAAGAATAGAATGCTCAAAATATACATCTCAGGCAAGATTCCAAACCGATTCTTTTTTTACTTATAAAATATCTTTATTTGAGAAATATTAAATAGGTATGCTTACTGTGCTTACATGAATTAGTACATGATCTAGTTATAATTAACTATGTACAAACTAGCCTAATTTTATTATATTTTTTTACAGACTGAGGTGCCTTAATAAAATACTTAAATTAGGGGGTTAAATCGATAAACATATCCGGAGTTTTCAGGGTACCCAAGGAGTAGTGCCTACCTTGCATAGTCTATTATCCGTATTTATAGACGAATCTGAGTGAAAAAATACGATAATTGATTGAATTACGCGTTACTTTTCGGAACTCCATAACAACTATGCTAAAGAATAATATTTAGTTTTAGTCCCGACACCTGTTCAAGTGTGTTCTGTAAGTTTCCAAAAATGCGTGTGAGTTTCATCAGTATTACTGCAGTTACCTACCCTTAGGCTAGCTCCACTCAGCTTCCCGTTAGTCTTGATAAGTTTGGTGACTTTGACGTGGTTCGCGATGGTGGCGCCGTGTCGTGCTGCCGTCAGCGCTATCGCCAGGTTCATGCGGGCATCGTCTTGTTGACCTGCAATCAGTATAAGGGAAGTTTGAGGGTCTAGTCAATCATTCCAGCTCACAAGAAAAACATCGCATAAAATCTGATCCTATTAATGGGGTAAGGGGGCCCATATCTCTGACCAATAAGTTTCAGAGCTTGATTTCCGTATAAGGGTTTTTGTGTAAATCCATTTGTCCCGTTAAATTTGGTCATTCATTTGTCTTTCTTATTTTTTTTAAAGAAAAGACGATCGAAACAAAAGACAATTTGATTTAACAAATAATGATCGTGACATGGTTTCAGTGTCAATCTGTTGACCAGACATGATGGTTGCCTTGGATCTAGGCATCAATTCAAAAAGTTCTTACCATCATAATAGACGATGCCACCACAAAGGTTGTCAGACTTGAGCATAGGGAATAGTTCTAGAGTGTTCTTCTTGGACAAATAGTAGGAGCTCTTCACGTTCCTGTCGCCAGCTACTAGATCGTACATCTTGATGCCAAACCAGTAGTAAGGGACTTGCCACCATCTGGAAACCAAAGAATATTTTCTCAACTTTCCATGACCGTACGCAAAAGAGAGGTGACATTAATCGTCTCAGATCAACAGGTGGTACTTTCCAATCATCTTTTCTATTGTTTTTATAAGGGACGAAGTCACAATATCATAAAAGTCTAAAATGTAGCATCCGCATTTAGGAGAAAAAAAGACGGAATTGAAATAATTTCCAACCTTCCTTTTTTAGAATGTCATGTACTGGCTTATTATTAAACGCCATTAGTATTAACTCACTTGTAAACCGGCAGTAATATAGGCAGAGGTCTGGTGAGATGAGGCGCCACTTCCAGCATATTGGCTCGCTCGTGTAAGGCTTCCTTCACCATCTTGTACTGGTCGTAGTCCAGCCCCATGATCGCTTTCTGAAGGTATCGAACTCCGCCGTGGATGAGCTTTGTGGATCGTGAGGATGTGCCGCTGGCGAAGTCGTCTGCTTCGACGCATGCTGTGCGAAGACCTGGGAAATGTCAAAAAGTGGACTCATGATGGTGAATGTATGAGGGAAAAGACAGTGGACCAGAATTTGTCAGGAGTTGGGAAAAATGACATGCTGGGCTGTTATTATCGAAAACAGAGTGGCTGCAACGGACTCAAGTCCTGACAAATTATCAGGGAAGGGCCCTAATTTTGACCCATTCTCTAACGCAAGTATATGTGCACTTCCGGGATCTACTTCAGGATGAAGCTCATAGACCTGTATCTGCCGATCTTGAATGGTCGTGCGGGATAAGCAACGCTTGGCACCAGTCTAACACCAGGTGAGCTGCACCACTAAGTATATGAAAAGAAGATCTACTCCAATATATGTCTGTGAAGCTACTAGACTTGTACTATCAGTACTAGACATTAAATATACTACATTTAATACGTTTATATACTTCAGCCTATGCAACCTTACCTCTCGTAGTGGCATCGAGCGCACATCCCACTCCAGTGGCACCACCGCCGACGATTAACACATCATATACGTTCCCTGACTGCAAGTTCTTTATCTGCTCTGCTCGGCTCGGTAGCGGACGCTTTTTGCGCTCCGTCTTCGCGGATACTGTGGGTTTGTACCATTCCTGCAAAATATAAGCACGGGGGTTGTTTTTGAATACAGTCTAAATGCACTGGAAAATAGCAATTATAATTAATTGTAGGTTATCATAACCTAGCATAGGCTTCCGTAGCAGATAAGAGGTTATCATCCTACCTACTAATGTTATAAAGGTGAAAGTTTGTGTGTATGTGTGTTTGATGCTCCTTCACGCACTGCTGAACCGATTGCGATGAAATTCGGTACCTACGAAGATAGCTGAAGACTTAAAAAAACACATAGGCTTAGTTTTCATCCCGATATTCTTACGGTATCAGACTTGCGCGGATGTACCCGAGGGGCTAGTTTTATTACGTGTCCTTATTTGGGGGACTATTCAAATTGAATTGGTACGTACAGCACTATAGACCATTTATAAATAATCAGAGTCAACATTCGGTGTATCTAAATCAGACCTAATCTGTTTGAAAATGTACGATTTCCAAATTAGGGATAGTGTAATAAAAACTTCTAAAAGCGATTCCAAATCCGCGCGACGCAACTAGACAATTAGATAATTAATCATTCATTAATTACTTCATTAGTCACAAATTGCATTTCTCCCGCATATCATTATCAAACAAATGATTTAACGATTTGCATACCTATTAAATCTATAACTTGGCCTCGCTTCAAATTACACTGCATTGCATTGCAGACAGCGAGCGCCGTGACGTGCCTCGCCTGCCGACATCCGTCTAGCCGGCTACATTACTCGTACTTCGCTTCGCGTGAGGAATTGCGCAATCAGATAGGTAACCATTATTAATCACCATATCGGGTGCTTACAGAGACAAAAAATAACAGGGGATAAAAATACCGGATGATGGCATGGTAAGTACGCATTTAAACCTCGTGACCGTAGTTTACAGGGATCCTTTATTATACTATGACCGCTTATGGCAGGATCCTAACTTCTCTACTTAAAATCGGAGCAGTGCACTGCGCAGTACCTATAGAAAAACCGTTTGACGTTTTTTTAAAGTGCGCCCGCGCCGGGGCGGTTTTAAAACCGCTGTTGCTCGATAATGTGTCCGAATAACGGCTGGCGCAGTCTTTACTGTATAGATGACTGAACGTTTTCTCGAGCTCGAGTTTAGTTATCGTTGATAGCAGTCGTTAGGTCAAGTTAGAGGTCTTAGGGCGACAAATCTCTAACTAACACTAGACGAGCCACACCGCTATAGGAAAAAAAGAAGAAGGTATAACAGGTCTACCTGTATAACAGTCCGATGAGTGCAATCTATCACAGTATAGACAACAGTATATACTCACAACTGGTGAATCATCGGCGGCTAGAAGCCACGCCGTGACGGCTGCGCCCGCGACACCCGCCCCGCCCGCCAATAATCTCCTCCGGGACATTATCTGAAATAACACCATTCGTTTTATGAGTTTCTTTTGATGAGTTAATGAGGTCGTAATAAAATTTAGAAATAAATATTGTGGGTACGACATAGCGCCATCTATTCACAAGCTAAACCATTAGGCTTGTAAGATTGTGTGGAGAGTCAAGGTTCTCAGACACGATTGAGGACTGTACAAATATAAGTAGTTATAATATGTACCAGGGTACCTACCTAGAGAACTTGTGGCAGGTCCTAAAACGGTCCTAAAACTAACTTTTAGTTAGGGAACGAGAAAAATGGTATTACGAATAAAAATAAAAAAGTTAGTCGAATATTTTCGACTAACTTTTTTATACCGAGAGAAATACAGGATAGTTTTTGCGATTTTCGGAGTTTCTGATACTTCAACCTATGTCGGTCTCTAGAGTGATCCGTGCCTTTATGAACTAGGTAAGGTCACTAGGGGGAAGTGCGGCTCTGTTATATTGATAAAATCGTCTATTATGACATTCCTATCAATTGTAACCGACCTCTACTACCTTCAATCTATAATTTAAATAAAATTAACCACCCTGTAAACCTAAAAACGCAGGTTTCAAATAGGTATATAGATACCCTGTAATAGCGTAATCATTTGGTAGAAGTTATCGATGTAAACGCTTCAATAAAACAACATCCGAATACGAGCGAGCCGGTTTTGTGACAACAAACCACGCAATCGATGTTAGACGATCATAGTGTACCCTAACCTCATAATTTTATTTACTTACCTTGGTTTTACGATAGGTAGGTATAACCTAAACTGATTTCTGCGAGATTTACCTACCTCTACCTACTAGGTACCTACCATAGTTTTTTTAAAGGATAAATACTTCTGAAATACTCAACGCACGATCGACGCAGGACGGAATTCGAACCAACAACGCATCTTTACTCAATCCGGGAGCAATGACCTAACCAATTGGTCCACAGGCATCGATGACTTATACGCTAAATCTTTGCATCTGTACTTTTACCATCTAACACAACACAGGCATGTTTGCATGTAGCTAACATAGTTGTAAGAATAGGGAAAAGAATTACAACTCCCTGTAGCACCTACGTACATAGCCCACTTTGACTCTAGCTAAATAAAGCTATTAAGTCAAGAGTACCTAAACCTAATTTAAATTGAAAAACTTCAGAGAATATAGACCGCAGGGCAACCCCTCTTAATCATTGGGTAGGTAGAGTCCGTCAACGCCAAGAACATGCCCGCACCGTATTATCAAAGATTCTGCAATGTTAGAGCGCGCATTATTATGTTATACGGACTCTATCCCATTTAATAGCAAATAAGGTTTCGCGAGGGCAATCTCAGTTGGTGCTCGAGTCGAGGACATTTGACTCTTGATGGGAAATCTAATAAAAACTCATTGCTCTTGTTCTCATTTACTGTGTTAGGTTAGGTTAGGTTTTGTAGGGCAAAGTAGAGGTTTTAATTTATGAACTTGTGCTATATGTGAGAATTTGACCACTTAGGTAAGTATCTCATTCTCATCAGATACATTGATACATAGACCGGTGCAGCCACTAAGGATAGGATCTAGTACCACTACCGTTTCCCTTCTAGATAAGCGTGCATCTTTGATCATATTATCACTTTCCATCAGGTGAGATAGTATTAAAACGATCATCTATCGTTTATTAATAAAAAGATAATGAAGATGCAGTCCAAGGTGTATGCTTAATAAAATGCTTCCACAGATCAATAATATACCTGACAGGAAGACGCGTAAAGAACGAGTTGTTCTATCCCGTCTTTCTTATTGGTTGCACCGGCCTCCGTATCGGAAAACGGAAGAGTTCGCTTGTCAATGCTATTAAGGCTAATGGGTGGTGATGATGCAAAGCCCTACTAAGAGTACGTAGGTACTTTTGGTAAATCAATATTGTATGACATTGCACTCAAGAAAAAAAGACACCCAGAACTAGACATAGACATTAATGGTCAGCCAGCATTAATGTTCACGTTAAGCAGTTGGTTCCGATTGTTATTTCTGGTGGCAGTCGTAAGGTCAATAATGAAACATAAAATAAACTCTTTGGTAAGTAAGGCAGACTAGTATATTTGACAGATAGGGCAGCCATTTTGAATTCCATGACCAACTCGATTTGTCCTCCTGTCCTTCTTCCTGTCCTGACTCGACTCCTTGTTATTTTTGAAACACGTTTGTTGTATGGGAGCCCCTTTTAAATAATTGTTTTATTTCGTTTTTAGTATTTGTTGTTGTAGCGGCAACCGAAATACATCTTCTGTGAAAATTTCTAGCTATTACGGTTCATGAGATACAGCCTGGTGACAGACGGACAGACGGACGGACGGACGGACGGACGGACGGACGGACGGACGGACGGACGGACGGACGGACGGACGGACGGACGGACGGACGGACGGACGGACGGACGGACGGACGGACGGACAGACAGACAGACAGACAGACAGACAGACAGACAGACAGACAGACAGACAGACAGCGAAGTCTCAGTAATAGGGTCCCGTTTTTACCTTTAGGTACGGAACCCTAAAAACTCAAACACTAGGTGAGCCACACACACCACTACACGAAAATAAGAAGCATAAATAAATACTCGTTTACATGAAAAGAAGAATAAATACTTGTTTCCATGTCACAGAGGCCGTTAGCACCTGTACCTACTGGTGGTATAGTACGGGCAGGAAGGTATAATATACTGTATATACATAAGGAAAATGTGTCAGGAATACCATCAGCTGTTCATAAGATAACTTATCTATCAGAGATCAAGATTACACAACCGTGTGTAATACGGTCTGTCGTAATTTTTGATTATCTTGCTAAAATGATAACTCGTCGTTTCTATGCGATTATTTTTGTACTTCCTTTACCTACTTTTAGGGTTCTGTACCCAAAGGGAAAAAACGGAACGATTTTATTAAGACTGCACTGTCCGTCTGTCTGTCTGTCACCGCTGTATCTCATGCATGACTCAAGAACCGTCCGTGATATGATAGCTAGCTAGGGCTAGATAGTTAAAATTTCCACAGACGATGTATTTCTGATGACGCTAAAGTGACAAACAGAATAAAATAAATTTTGAAGTGGGTTCCCATTACAATAAACGTGTTTTTTATAATGGGACGGAACTCTTTGTGTGCGAGTCCGACTTGCACTTGACTTGATTTTTTTTCTAAATAATGTAATATAGAGCACTGAGATTTGTTATATCAAAATAAATATCAATTTCACCCTAGGTAGAGCCGAAAAATAAATACCTACTTATTTCGTGTTCATTAACTCAAGGTTTGTTAATACAAATTTTAGTGATTTTCAGTACTGGCATGTTCCCTATTGCCAATACTATCCACTCCACTGACAGAGTAATGTATATAGATACATAGGTAGGTATATTATGTTTAAACCTCAACCAGAAATCGATACCACAAAACACGACACTAAATAAGGTTAGCGATGGACATTTTAGCAGAATCTACCGACCCCCATTTCTCACCCTCTTGTTACACCACCCCACAATTACAGCAATCACTCGCTTAGAAAGCTGATTGAAATACCTACCCTATATCTAACCTAACCTATACAATGGAAGCACAACTTTATTGATAGGTTTCATAGGCGAACTTGTGCCAGACTGGGTTAATTTTTTCCCTTCCAGGCTTGGCTAACATTTGTGTTACCTAGTTTAGATACACTATTGTGTCCAAATTGTGTCTTACTCCAGGGTTAAAAACTAACGCTAGTAATCGCATGAAGCGAATGTAGTGGCAAGTAGAGTAACTTGGTAGAAATCGTCGCGTAACGTAAACTATAACTTTAGGTACAAAGTTAACGATAAAAAATAGAATATGATTTAGTTAAAATTACCACTGCTTTCAGTCATTCATTACCTACTTTATTATTACTAGCGACCCGCCCCGGCTTTGCACGGTGCATATAGGAATTACATCAACTCTATCTAAGTATTTTTAAAAATCGCAACAAAATAAGTTGCGTAGTTTTAATGATCTACCTAAGTTTACCGACATAGGGACAGACAGCGGGAAGCGATTTTGTTTTATTTATACTATGTAGTTATATTTATTAGTCATACCTACATTATTTAAAAACAACTACAGTAATGTATAGTAAATTTCCTTCCCCATTTTCAGGAGGCAGATAAATAAACTGCATTTTTAACTTTTATAAAATGAGGTACAGTCACGTACAAAAAGCACAAAATCATATTTTCACTTGGTTGTCATGCGATCATAACATGACTGTCACAGGTCTCATTAGATTAGTCATTGAGAAATTAGTGATAATCACGCAGTTGAATAACTACAGTAATAAAATACTTATTGATAAATCATTATTATTTAATGAGCGGTGTTGGTCTAGTGGTAGATACCCCGGCTTTCATTCTGAGAGTCGTGCGTGGGTTCGAATCCAGACCGACCGCGCACCAATGTCTTTTCTTTAAGAAAAAGGTATGTGCGCTAATAACATCGCTCTTACGGTGAAGGAAAAACATCGTGAGGAAACCAACATGTCCTAGGACTCACCACGGTCCGAAGACATGGGATATTCAGTGTTTTCTATGTATCATATGTATGTATTTACAAAAAAAAAAGTATAATATGTAGTATATCCGTTGTCTAGTACCCATAGTACAAGCCTAGTGCTTAGTTTGGGGCTAGATTGCGCTGTGTGTAACGTCGTGCAATATTTATTTATTATTCCATGATTGTTTTTAAATCCTGCTTTATTTTATTACCTACTAGCTGCGCCCGCGTAAGTCCCGATCCCGCAAAAATAACGGGATAAAAAGTAACCTGTGTTATTCTAGTTCTTCAGCCATTTACATACCATGGTAATCGGTTCAGCGGTTTTTGCGCGATTGAGTAACAAAGACACACACATACATACTCACAAACTTTCAGTTTTATAATATTAGTAGGATACGCAATGTCCGCTACATATTATTACTTGAATATGTATAATACAGGTGGGCTCTGAAGAAAGAAGAAAGGAAGAACCCCCGGCTCCGACTGCGGGTTCGATTCCCGCCGGGGAAAAGTATTTATGTTAACGATAAATGTCTGTTCTGGGTGTTTTAAAAATGTACGTACATTCGAAAGTTTGTTTTTACAAAACAAAAGTATTATACGTAGTATAGGTATTCGTTGTTTAATACCCATAGTACAAGCCAAATTTGGGGTTAGATTACGCTAAAAGGAACGCCTTATAATATTTATTTAAAAAAAAAAGTTTTACCAATGACTGTCTTCTAATATGTCTGTCTATACTGATATGTCTTCAATAAATATACCTATGTGTAAAGAATGACTGCATCTCTTGACCTAACTACACTTAGGCTGGCCTGCGCACCTTCTTAGTATTAGATAGCACAGATTAGCGGGATTTCACATTTTGTATTGACATTTGCTATTCCGTCCTAGCTAAACCGCTAGCAGCAAACTGAGCGTGGTACATCTTAGAGAATATCAACACTTACCATCAGGTGAGATAGTGATCAAACATTTATCTATAACTTTAATCTATCCTATCCTATCCTACTTATCCTACCAATATTATAAACGCGAAAGTTTGTATGTACATATGTATGTCTGTATGTATGTGACTTTGTTACACTTCCAGGCAAAAACTACTGAACCGATCGCGGGGTCGGGACTTACGCGGGTGAATCCGCAGGGCGCAGCTAGTATTATATAAAAGAAAGTCGTGTTAGTTACACCATTTATAACTCGAGAATGGCTGATCCGATTTAGCTGAAAATTGGTGGGGAGGTAGCTTAGAACCGAGAGAAGGATACCGTAAATCCCGCGGGATCAAGAACAAAGCGGATCAAACCGCGGGGCTCAGCTAGTATACATATAAAGTTTAAAGTCCTGACTTTTTGACTCACTTAGTGACTGAGCTATATACATCAATGCAGTTCCCAAACCGAAGCTCCTAGGGACATGAATTTTGGAGAATGAGTTATTTGTCATGGAATTCACTAACAAAGATTTGTCAAACTTCCCACGGGATCGGGACTTACGCGAGTAAAACCGTGGGATGCAGCTAGATGTTTTTAAAAATAAAGGTTTCTAGAAGTTATAAAACCTATTTAATTTCACTGTACAGTGTGCACACAAGCGCGAAGCCGGAGATTCATCAGGAAAATGAGTGGTATTTTCCGGTACGTTATGCAAAGATAAAAACCCTAGGTACAACTAGTATTAGATTAACGTTACTGACAAACTGTGCTAATACAAACACATGGCGATATAACGACAGAAAAATTGATAAAATGTGTAATCCAAAATGCTTTTAGGTGTCAAAATAAAAATAATATAACTATAACATTTACTAGGTAGCAATGTCCTGCTCATTTCACCAGCCATCCAAAAACGAAAATCTTTGGACACGTTTTCGTCCGAATTTCATTCGTGCGCTAACATAAGAAGACGTACTAACAATCCCATCCTTTCAAATACTATGAAAACGCGCAGACTGCATGCAAATTAGTCGTACGTATAGGTACTGTTTCGTATGCAATCTGAGCGGTTCCATAGTACTTGGTAGGATGGGAAGTGCGCACACTGCATAACGAAAACATATCCAAAGTGCGCCTGGCCTAAGTCTCGATAATCTGAGAAGAGTAGTCTCTCTATTATTTATTACTGAAATCCCTTCAGTACTTTTTATATTAACAAACATACAAACAAACTTTAAGATTTAAGAATAATGCAAGTCAATCCCTAACAATATTATAAATGCGAAAGTCTCTGTCTGTTACGTTTTCACGGCTAAACTGCTGACCTGATTTTGATGAATTTTGGCATAGAGATGGATGGGACCAAGGGGAAAGACATAGGCTACTTTTGATCCCGATATTCCAGCGGGGTCGGAACTTATACAGGTAAAACCGCGGGGCGTAGCAAGTTACCTAATAAGATTTACAAGCGAAATTTAAATGACCACTGAATTTTACAATTCAATTAAAATAATCTATCATCATTATCAGTCTAGCTACCTATTCAAGTCAAAACTAAATTTTCCACTAGCTATTACGATGACTTAATATAGCATTATCAATCAGTGCCGCGACAGAAATCGCTATCTGTACAAGACAAGAGAACTCCCATTTATCTGTCTGTTGTGTTTTGTTGAATTAATTATTATTAATGAATGCGATAACGGTAACTTCCGTCTTGTTTCACGACCAAGGCCAGAGACGCGTCGGGGTTATCGTATGTAGGTATACTGCAGCTTTTTACACTACGTATTTCATAAAAGGTGTTGTTAAAATCGGCCAAGTGCGAATGGGACTCACACACGAAGTGTTCCGTGCCTAATGGCACAAAATCGCGTTTGTCGTATCGGAGCCCCATTTAAATATTTATTTTATTCTGTCTGTTCGTAAGAACAGACAGGTATTGTAAAACAGAAACAGGTAATGTAAAACAGAAATACCATCCTTTGTGAAAATTTTGACTGCCAAGCTATCACGGTTCATGAGATACAGCCCGGTGACAGACCGATAGACAAACAGTGGATTCTTACACCAGAGTTTATAATTATTAGAGTAGAATAATTACTTGGAGTAAGTAATGAATTTGTTCCGCTCCTGTCAGTGATTTTCAGCATCAGCGAAAATGTGAAAAGTCTATATATTTAGTCCAAGTACCTAATTACTCTACTCGTCTAAATGGGTGTTAGTAAAAAGGTCCCGTTTTCACCCTTTGGGTAAAGATATACGGAACCCTAAAAATTGTGGTCTAGAATACTTGGCAAGTGATTTCTGTTCTTATTCTGATACGAAATGGCATCGGAGTCAACGCACGCTGCGCTGTAAGCGAACGATCACTGCTATTGTATAATGTAGGTGTAATATAGACGTGGTGCTGAAGCCAGAACTAAAATAGAACTTAGCCGGTGAAATTAGGTTTACCTAAACGATAATCAGGTGATTGAGATGCGTTATCTTAAATCTGGTGGAAATGTGGAGTCGTTATCGCTATAGACGCGGAACCCCTATCTTCTTTAGGTTTTGTATAGCTTTAGTAAGAAGCGTACCG
Organism: Idaea biselata; assembly: GCA_958496205.1. NCBI lineage: Eukaryota > Metazoa > Arthropoda > Insecta > Lepidoptera > Geometridae > Idaea > Idaea biselata. Next base: position 18,615,111 of record OY292397.1, read on the forward strand.
CTTTTTATTTGCGGGTTTGCGATCTTTGCCTACTACATATTTATGTCGGTTTCGGAATCGGGACTAACGCGATATCAAGGGGAGTAGTAATAAAATAGGCTGAGTTATAAATGATTTCGGAGATTACCCCCAATATACATACAATATACATACATACATACATACATGTTACCAACGTTACCTCTTTATAATATTAGTATAGATGAATTAATTAATTATTAGGTACCTGTGTGACATTAATTAATTAAAAAGCACAGATGCTATGCGATAATTATTTTATTAAGGTTAATTCGCTTCGCGAATTTACTCCCATGGGCTCCAATGTAGTCTGCTACATTGGAGCCCATGGGAGTAAATTCGAGAAGCGTTTGGCCAAAAGTTATAATACGGGTTAGTTGCTTTAAGTAGGTATAATTTATGTTATTTTAGCAGGACTTGTAAATACAAAACTCACTAGAGTTTGTATATTTTTAACCGAACTCAAAAAGAGAAGGAGGCTGCATGTTTTTTTTTTGTATCAGTTACAGTAAGGAGCATAGATGAAAGAATAGTGCCATATTTTCTCAATCTAAACTAAATATTAAAACAGAGGTTTACAATAGCGACAAAGGTAAAGATAAAACTTTATCAAACATCATAATACTTATAAGAATGGACAAAATCCTTGAGTCAGGTCGTTAGAGGATGATGTCATAGACACCAACGTTGAACTTGTATTTTAACTTGTTCCACGGCCTAATATTAGGGGTATTTAAGATATATGTAGGTCAGTCCAAATGTGGATAGGTATAGACAAAGCTTAGGGAAGATTTTAATTTTACAGTTATTTTCCGGTTGACGTAATTCGGTTTGAAATATTAAAATTATTCTTTTAATTACCGAAAATGTAAGCACATAACGTATTTCTGAACTGGAGTTTACGACTATTAATTGTAAAAACAACGTTATCCTATCCTATTCTGTAAGATTTGTTTCACGAAGCGATTTAAAAATAATGAGTATTAAATCAGGTGATTTAATGTCAGTGTAGCAGTGTTACTTAAATTATACGGTCATTTAAACATAAGATGCGATTGTCATACTAAAAATAACCCTATTTGTGACATAAACTAGAAATATTTTGACAAAAACTCACCTTAAATTAGCAATATATATGGAAAACTACGAAGTATTCATGTAATACCTTATGTATGTTTTATAAAAAACTAAATTTAGTACACAAGGGCGACAACATGCAATTACATTAATCTAATCGTTACTGAATTCAATTTCACCACTAATTTATGAATCAACTATGTCACATCACTAAATTACGAGTTTTTTTTATTTGGGTTATTTTATCGAGTCGTCTTACTAATAATTATTAGGTATTTTAAACTAATAATTACGCGTCGCGCACGTATTGCTCGGTGAAAACCGAGCGACCTACTGCCTGACCTTTACTTTGTTCGATACGACCCACTGTGCGTATCACATGGGAGCTTCACTACATAAAAGAAACAAAAGTAGCTAAAAAAATAATACCCAAAGACTTGGGAAAATATTGGAGGAAACTCTACTTCAATAACAGTACAAAAAAAGCAATAACATATGAGTACATTAATGCTGCATCCATTTTTAAGTAGAATGTCATGTAGCGACATCTAGTATAATGAAACTGTACTATTTTACAAAGATGGTGAATTGGTAGTCTATTTACTCTACCCTAATTTGTAAGTTTTAACGCCATCTGACCTATGACTACATAACTATCGCAAACACACTGTACTCGTCTGTACTTAGTGTTTTTTTTGCTAAGGTATAGATAGATTGAGTTCTATAAAGGTAAGTTGCCTCTACCTCTACTCTATCTACTACTACTACTCTATCCTAATTTCTAAGTTTTACGGGGAAAGGATACCTACTTTACAAACGTAATTATTAGAAACTCGGGTCTAGATCGCGTTGTAGATAATCATTGTTATTATTTACGTCGACGTTAGACCCGTGCTTCTAATAATAATGATGATGGACTGAAATAGTGTAGGTTTAAAAAGTGTGTTTACTAACGTAGTTTACTGTTTCCTCCCTGGATAAAGACAATATAGAAATATGTTTATGCCATAAATGATAAAAACCTTTATTCAGCCATGACCATGTCCCTGTGTATTGATTTTTTTCATATTCTAGTTATTCTGAATTGTATTTGAATATAAATATAATTAGAAAATGAAAAAAACCAAAACGTAGGGACATGGGTCTAATGTCTTTATCCAGAGAGGACACAGTAAACTATGTTTGTATGGAGAACGAATAGGTATTCTTTCTTTTTCCTCTCTCTTCTCTCTTCCTCTGGGCCCAAGTGGAGGTGTGGCGGACGAGGCTGCAGCAACCGATTGCCGGTCTATGGACCGTGGAGGCCATCAGGCCAGTACTGGAGGATTGGCTGAGCCGAGGGCATGGCGCCCTCTCGTTTCGTCTCACTCAGCTGCTTACGGCACACGGATGCTTCGGCAAGTTCCTGTGCTGTATACGCAGGGAGGCGGACGAGAGTTGCCATCACTGCCCCGCTAGCGTGGACAGCGCCAAGCACACGCTCACTGCGTGCCCAGCATGGGCCCAACAACGGCGTACACTGAGGGGGACCGTTGGCCACGACTTGTCGCTGCCGGCTGTGGTTCGCGCTATGGTCAACAGCGACGAGGCCTGGCAAGCCGTCCGTGCCTTTGCGGAGGACGTAATGTCCTCAAAGGAGGATGCGGAGAGGGCTCGTGAGCTCCTCCGCGGCACGCAGCGCCCTAGGCGCAATCGGCGAGTGGTCAGAAATGACCACTTGCCACCCTAAATGGCTCATGGCGGCGGACTCGGGGGGGGTCCGTCGCCGTACGAGAGCCCGAGATGGCGGCGGCGTGTCCGCGCCGCCACTCGAGGGGGTTTTGCCCTTAAGGGGCTATTTAGAGAGGAGGTCTGACGGGACCACCCGCCGCCGGAGCAAGCTGACGTATTGCCGCAGCTTCCGGCTTCGCTCTGGCTCAGCGGCGAGAAGGACACCGTGGGTTTTTAGTGGGTATACCCTGGCCACCTACCACCTTCGGCCAGGGGGACCCCCACTCACCGGGGGGCCACTCTCCCCCGAGAGCGGCCTGATGGTCTTAATAAGATTTTCCCACGATGATAAAAAAAAAAGTTATTCTTTCCTCTTAACGCCATTTAACTGAAGACTACAAAACTATAGGAAATACACTATGCTTGTCTGTAGGTACTTGCACAATGTATTTCGTTTTTTTTGTTGTTTTTGGAGATTGATAGAGTGCTGCAACTCTACCCATCTGCAATGGCTTATTATCATAAGAAGTTAGACTTACCATCACGCAAAAAACCCCTCCAAATAAAGGTGCAAAATTAAATACTGACCTCTTTGATGTTGCTTATTCTAACTCCCACTTCTCCGCAATCAAATCACAATTTTAGACGATAGTTTATTAAAATTTTACAATCAGACCTCCAACTCAACTTAGAGTATACTTACTCCACTCAGAGTACACTATTACTTTTCTTTCTTCTCTGTAGACAATGAGTTATAAAGTTTAGTGATTTCATTGACAACTAAATTCTGGGCAACAGTTCCGTTGGTGTCTATGAAGTTTGCGAAGGATTTCGTGAAGGATGCCTCGCGGAGTTTCCCGTTGGAGTCTCGCATTAGGACTACTAGGTTGTATTTGTCGTCGTGTCTGTAAAATAGATGTATATTGTTATTTGCTAGGCCTTGCGGTTTCACTTATTCCGGAATCAGAAGGAAAAAAAACGGGGAAGTGCGACACTTGCGCACGAAGGGTTCCGTACCACTATCGCAATTGGGTACGGAACCCCAAAATTGTTTACTACATCCACTTTGATAGGAAAATGTGAAATATTTGACTTCGATTCTTACTGCCATCAAACAACCACATCTTTAAAAAAAAATTAAATAAAAAAAAAATGGCACAAAGAAAATCAGGCAAGGCAAGGTATGCAAGACAATGAATATACTACAAGTAAAATTTTGTAAATGCATATAAAACAAAACAACACCAACTAGAAACAAATATTTTTGACATAAATAGGTATTTGTTTGAGCCGGGAATAAAACCTACAACCTTCTGAGTTGCAGGTGGGTGTTTACCTGCTACTTAGATCATCTAGAACTCTACCTAGTGAACTAAAACCTCTAACATACAAGATGGTAAGTGATTATGCGGTCTTAAATGTAGCATCTTATGTATGAAGTTCCTAACTTAAAGATAATAATTAGATAATGTAGAAATAGTACTGTAATGGTGACTATTACCAAACCGTCTTCCTTAAGTACCCACAATTTATATTAAAACAAAACCTTATAGAACAAGCAGATCCCCGCGGTTTCACCCGCGTATGTCCCGATCCCGTGGGAATATCGGAAGCAAAAGTAGCCTATGTTACTCAGGGTGAATGTAGCTTTCTAATGGTGAAAGAATTTTTGAAATCGGTCCAGTAGTTTCGGAGATTACCCCCAATATACATACATACATACATACATGTTACCAACATTACCTCTTTATAATATTAGTATAGATTATTATAGAACATAGCTGCGTCCCGCGGTTTCACCCGCGTAAATTCCGATCCCGTGGGAATATCGGGATCAAAAGTTAGCCTATGTTACTCAGGGTAAATGTAGCTCTTTAATGGTGAAAGAATTTTTGAAATCAGTCCAGTAGTTTCTGAGTTTATTTATTACAAACATACTACACACATACACACAAAAATACAAATCTTTCCTCTTTATAATATTAGTGTAGAAGTGTAGATAACTTACTTCTTGACATAAGAGCTTGCTTCCCACACTCTGTTATTGTTCCCAACCTTTTCTTTAGCAATAACAAATATGCCTTTCTCTTTAAATGTGGTGTATAGAGTCAGGATACCCATCAAGATGAAGTACGATGATACACAGATGATCAGCACAAGTCTGGAACAAACAGTGAAGAAGTGTTGGTCTAGTAGTATATACCACAACTTTCATTCCGAAGGTCGTGGTTTTGACCTGCACACTAATGTCTTTCTTTAAGAAAAATTTAAGAGAGCGCTATTTAACGTCACTCTTAAGGTGAAGGAAAACATCGTGAGGAAACCTACGGCTTTAAAGTCATGAAAAGGGCCCAGTTATAGGGCTAGTTGCGGAAACACAAAGTAAAAGTAATGATATATACAAATTAATATGACCCCGTGGATACCGAGTACTTCCCACTACACACATAGGGGTTTTCTGAATGTATATCTTACAATTTTGAAAAATACAACCATTTTGATACAGACTAAGCATTGTTTCTAAATTGCTCTTTATACATACAGTAAGTCCTCAGAATAATAAATTTGAGTGTCTTTGAGCACGGATTCTTGTAGATATAGGTACCACAATCATTTTAGGATTCATTACTACTCACCTGGACTGAGGGAAGGGATAAAGATAATCCCACAGTAAGGCATAGAGAGCGACTCCTACAGCTAGAGCACATAAGAAAAGCCTTCCATCCATCAAGGCAAAGCTCTCCTTGCATTTCAAGTCGCCTGTGAGCACCTAGAAACCAATTTATTTTGTCAAACATGACACAAAATCTGATGGAAAATGTATGATATTATTTTGGAATTTACCTCTCTAATAGCATCATCGATGGCATTCTTAGCCGCAGCACCGTCCCATTTGTTGATTTTAACAGCCTAAACAAGAGATTCATTATTAATTTGCAAATATTTACGAAACAGCCACACGACACAGTGACGTGTCCACAAGCCGCACCGTTGAACCAGAACAAAATAAAAAGAATACTGAATGGAAATTATAAAAATAATACCTCGTCTTTGTCCGTCATTGTACAAACGAAAAATTTTTACAGAAATTCAGTGTAATTTCTTGTTTTCGCAAAATAAATAGTTCCTACTTTCCTTCTCGTCTTGTCGGGCTATTTTTTTCTTCTTTTTCAATGTAATTTTTTTTTAAGTCCATTGAAGTAGGTAGAATGAGCAGGCAAAACGTATTCAACTATACAGCTTGGTAAATTAGATTACTTCCGGTTTACCCTCTTTGCGAAAGACTTGCGGCCAAACCTCCACTCCACATGCGCATGAGCTTTCCACATGAAGAAACTCATGCATGTGCTAAAAAATAGAAACAACCTGCAATGCAACCTTTTGTTCCGTAAAAACAAAGTTAATTTTGTTTTAATTTTTGTATATTTTTTTAAATTGTTTATGTTGGCAGCATTGTTTTTTTTATTTCGCATTGTCTGTGTAGCAATTTTATAATCTGTGTAATTATTCTTGTCTTGCGCCCGTCTCCCTCTCTCTGCGTTCTGTCTTTTTTTGACAGAATTTCATGGTTTCCTTCCGAAAAATGCAATGAATTGAATAAAAAAAATGAGAGAAAACTTGAAGTTTTGAATATCTAGTATCAATTTGTTAGTGAAAATTACAGTATTTCATCTTTTTTTTCAGTTTCCAATGAAATTATGAAACTGCAGAGAGTTTAGAAAGTAATGGTGAGTCTTGTAATGTTTGGTTGATTGAGTTCATGATGTTTTTTGCTGTTCAACCGGTGGCGATGCCTGAAGCATTGGAATCTTATCGTTTCATTGTACGTACAATAGTAAACATAAAACGATACCTAAACAGTACATAAAACAGTATTTCACTCGTCCTCAGGGACCGACATTGTCATACTTTGTGTTCTTTTGGTATCTACAGAAATTGATCGAAAGAGGTCATTGCATGTACGCTCAGAGTGATAACTCGGTAATAAACATCGTTATGTTTTAGGTTGTATGTTGTCGCGGTACGAAACAATGGCTAAGCGAAAGAAGGCAGGTACAAAGCCCGCGACGAGTCGGCGGAGCACGCGTCGAGGCAAGCAGGCAGGCGATGCCGCGCCCGAGGGCGAGCCGTCGCAGCTGGAAGGCGAGCCCTCGACCGCGGGGCTCTCAGCCGCACCTTCTGAGCCCGCTGATCACCCACTGCCTGACCCCAACGCTCAAGACCCACCAACTAACTCCCAACCACCTGAAAACACCGTACCAAACGCCACAGAAGCTAGCCTTAAACCCTGCGTGGTCCCAATCGTAGCGCTACACAAGAAGTTTGGCAAATATCGCTGCTTGTTCAACAATGACGAATCATTTACCAAGAAATATGAGGTTGGAAGTGACAGTGAGACAAGTAGTAGTGTAGAAATTAAGGTTTTAGATCCATGTGCTAGCTCTGAATCAGATTCTAATGCGGCCTTGGATACCCAGTCTGATACAAACAGTGGTGCTTGCTATAGCCCTCTGAATAGTGCTGTGAATGTGACAAAATCTAGGGATATTTCTCCTGTAGCATTTTTGAAGGAGAGAACTATGAATGAAATACCTTTCTTGTGTGAGAATGATGATCCACAGCCCATGCCTGTTGATCCTGTTGAACCACAGCCGGCTGTGCAAGTTGTTGAAGTACCTCAAGTAATACCAATTGAAAATGTAACAGAATATTCTATGAACTGCTCTGAAATTCCAATTCCAACTGATATCCCTCAAGATATGACACAAAACATTCCATTTGAAGAGGAACAACAATTAGAATATGGTGGTGATGATGATGAGATCATCACTGTTGTCCAAATAGTTGAGGATGACAATCCTGAGCTTTACTATGACATTAATATGGGTAGCCCTACAATATTAGATCAAAATGCTTTCATTGATCCTACAGAAAATGTACTGAGCAGTGAAAATGACATCCAAAAACATTTTGAGAGCTTACAGCTGACAAACATTGAATCTCGATTACCTATGGAATGTACAGAAATTACAGAAACTAGTGAAATTCCGTTACCATCCTGTGGAACACCAGATCTACCTTTTCTTAAAGAAGAAACCCTATTAAGGCCTGACCCGAGCATAACCCCCAGTTCGACACTATCAGATGACAGCAACTCTTCTCGAGTTGCAGAACTGGTGGCTCATTCTAATGACTCGGCAGAATCATCTCCAAGTGGCGTCAGGCGATCTAGTCGAATTAAGACCATTAGCAACCTCAAACAAAAGACTAAAGGCTATGGCCTTGTGAAAACACCTTTAAAGAAAGCTCTAATCACACAAACAAAGCTAAAACTAGAGGAATTAGGTTCAGATAGCCAAGATAAACCTTCGGATTTGCTGACAGCTCCTAATTCACCCTCATTTCCGGTGCCCTCCGAAATGCCAGTCAAAGTCAAGTCACGTTGGAGGCGATCCAGTGAGCTAGAAATGGGAGCAAACTCGCCTGCTAGTTCACCTTTAGCAAGTCCAAACTTGCCGAAACTACCTCCTGTAGTTGAAAATGAAGAACGGGACGAGCCTGTTCCTCTTAGTAAAGAAGCTTATGATAAAATAATTGAAGATAGAATGAATCAGTACCAACATTTGGATGAGAATGAGTACTTGTGCGAGAGAATGATTAGTAAAGATACTAAGAAAATGATTTGTGACTGTTTTATGACCAAAGACGAGTTGGAAAGAGGCGAATTAGCCTGCGGGGAAGACTGTTTGAATAGACTGCTTATGATTGAATGGTAAGACAATCATTTTTTTCATACTTAATTTTTCATTGGACTGCATCATAAATTTTAATGTCATCAACATAAGTTTTGCTCTGTATAAAGTATAAGAATGGGTTTGTTTTGACAATGTTTGTGTGAAAAATTACTATTTTTAAAAATCTTGTCAATTTTTAGGGTTCCATACCTCAAAAGGTAAAAAAGAAACCCCTTATAGGATCACTTCATTGTTTTTTGCTCAATGCCACATTTGTTTTGTGTTTTGTCTAAGATTTTTATTTATTTTTTGTTTTCAGTAACTCGCGATGTCCAGTCGGCGAGAGATGTACGAACAGACGTTTCCAAAAATGTGAGAATGCGTCGTTGAAAGTATTTTATGCTGACAAGAAAGGTTGCGGAGTTGAAGCGGGGGTCGATATATCATCGTAAGTTATTTTTAGTAATAGTGACCGGCATCAGTTTCACTTGCATACATCCTAAATTGAGATAAGTAACTAAAGTTCAAGTTTTTAATGTGTTTCCGCAACTAGCCCTATGACTGGACCTTTTTGCGTGACTGGGCTTCCTCACGATGTTTTCCTTCACCATAAGAGCGATGTTAATAGCACACATGTTATTCTTAATGAAAAAGACATTGGGTCGCCGTCGGGCAGGATTTGAAACCACGGCCTTCGGAATGAAAGTGTCACTAAACCAACACCGCTCTTTAGAGATTGGCATAACTTTTAGTTCTGTGAACAGTAGACCTTGAAAACACAAATTTTATTACATAAAACTTAAAAAAAACCAACAGAATTTACTTGACAAACGAAAGGACATTTTGCCTTGAAGCAGAGATCCTTCAGTCACTCAGTCATAAATAGTTATGTAATACAATGCGAAATATTAAGCTGAATTGTTCACATTTAAGGCTTTGCTTGTGTATGATAATAAGATAAATCAACAATTTGTTTTTTTTTATGTATAGACTAGCTGCACCCTGGGGTATTACCATCGTAACTCCCTATCCAGTGGGACCTATGGGGCTAAATTGAAAGTAGCCTAAATCTTCTCCTTTTCTCATCCAAGCGATGTTCCCAGTTTCGTCCGGTCCGCTAAACCCCATTAAGGGGGTAGATGTAATCTATTTGCTGTAGGTATGGTCAATGATGGATGACTTACTCAATGTGCTGACCCCATGTAATTGGGATTTTAGCGAACCCCGGGCTCCCGAGAGGAATGCAACCGGGAACATCGCTCAGATGTGGCTCACCTCGTGTTCAGGTCGCCCTAAGACCTCTAACTTGGCCTAATGGGCTACTGATTACAACCAAATTGTATACTTCGTTTTTTAATTGTAGACTTGTGACTACAATAATTAAATATGGAGCTTAGCGTTTGTAGCGGTAGCGGGAAGTCGTTGGACGGAGGTGGCTCGCAATCGCTATTTGTGGCGTCGTATGGGAGAGGGTTATGATGGATGACTTGTAACTCTAGAATTGTGTAATTAATTTCTTAAGAAAAATATGAAATACAAAGAACCAAAACGTTAGATCGTAGTCTCGAATTATAAAACGTACTGTAGTTATATCAAACATTTTAAACGGTTGGTCGCGCTAACAGTTCTAGCTTCAGATGGCGGCGTTTGTAGCTGTCGCATTTGGTCCGTGTGCTAGCCCATCTATTCCCGTGGGTGTCGTAAAAGGCCACTAAAGCATCTTTGGGAGAATAGCAAATCTGAAATTATCCCTTGCACGGTGGCGGCTCCTTGGTCCCAAGCAGGATCCTTGGGACCAAGGAGGGCCACCTGGCTGATCTTGGTGCCAGGCAGGCGGCCGGCCGTAAAAATATTGCCAAATCTTTGCAGTAGGTATGGTCAATAATGAATGTGCTGTGCCAACCTCAGATAATTTAGGTTTCTAGCAGACTCCGGGCTCTCATGCGACCAGAATCATCGCCCAGATAAGAGAGAGCATTTACAGTCGTATTTATAGTCAATTCTAAGTAATTTCTTGTTTAAGGAATATGTCTGTCACATTTTCGTTGATGTTAAAAATCACTAATAAGATCGAGACAGTGCATTGCTTAGCCAAAGTAATCACTGATTACTCAGATTCATTTATAAATACGGATGTTAGTCCATTTGCAGCCACGCAAACTGTGTAAGAGCCTCATTATTCACCATGAATTAACACCCCAATCTTCATATTTCAGCGGAGAGTTCCTAATGGAGTACATAGGAGAAGTCTTGGACTATGAACAGTTCTTCAAGAGAGCCCAGGCGTACTCGGATGACAACAATCTCCATCATTACTTCATGTCTTTGAAGGGAGACACTGTTATTGATGCTACTCTTAAAGGTAAGTAAATTAATTAATCTCCACTTATAAGATATGTTTGAAAATTAATTTAAAATATTAAAAACCCGGTTTCAAAAAAGGCAAAATAACCCTGTTCTACACCTAACTTATCTGTTACTAGCTGCGTCCCGCGGTTTCACCCGTTCACCCGTTCCCCTGGGCATATCGGGATCAAAAGTAGCCTATGTTACTCCTCGATAGTGTAGCTTTCTTTTGGTGAAAGAATTTTTGATATCGGTCCTATAGCAGTTTATTCATTACAAACATACGACACACTATCTCACCTAAGCAAGTGACTATATGGTCTAAGATGTAACACGCTCATCTAGAAGAAGGAAGACGGCAGGGGAACAAGATCCAACCCGTATTCCTTAGTGGCTGCACCGGCGGGCGTATCGAAACAAGGACGAGTCCACTTGGCGCTACGATTTTGACCGGCGGTATCCGACTCTTAAGTCTATTCCTACCGAATCACCTTCAAATTGACTGCTACCAGACATAAAGTATGTAAATATTATCACCTTTTGCTTATTTGTCCTCGAAATACATTATACATTGGCATTTTACATCTAGACTGAATGATTAATACAGTAAAGTCATACTTTAAATGTATGGTACCTACTACTATACCTAAGACACTTTGAGATAGGAGCAAGGTTTAAGTACATCAAACAGGTATGGTAAAATCGTTAGTTTATTTATAACTCTATTCGTGCCACGGTTTCTCCCGCCTTAGCCAAATTTATTTGTAATAGCAGATTCCCGCGGTTTCACCCGCATAAGTCCCGATCCCGTGGGAATATCGGGATCAAAAGCCTATGTTACTCAGGGTGAATGTAGCTTTCTAATGGTGAAAGAATTTTTGAAATCGGTCCAGTAGTTTCGGAGATTAATATACATACATACATACATACATACACACATGTTACCAACGTTACCTCTTTATAATATTAGTATAGATTAGTATAGATAGGTATGGTCAATGATGACTGTACCTCTGTGCGTAATTGTAATCGTTTTCCACAAATAGACCTCCTAAAAATGGGTCCTTTTTGCGTGATGGTTCATTTTGTTAGTGGTAGAACCAGCCCAGCTCTTCCATAAATTTTGCCACTAGATGTGGTTTTATAAAAAAATGTGGTAGGTTTTCTACGTTACCAATAGTCTAATCTCCGCCAACGCAGGGCGTTTCAAAAGAGTAGGTATTCGGAGAAAAGTATGGGTAACATAAAATATTGAAATTAAAGAGGTTTTTCGGTTCATGCAGGACATCTCAGTCAATCCTGAAGGTTTTGGAGGCCTGTAAAGGTCTCGAAACGTGGAGCGTTGAAACAATGCTAATAGTAATAAACACCACGCTATTAAAACCGAAAAATGTCTTTAATTTCAAGTATGGGTAATTTAGTGTCCTTGTTCACATTATAGGTAACATATCCCGTTTCATAAACCACTCATGCGACCCTAACGCCGAGACTCAGAAGTGGACGGTCAATGGAGAACTTCGGATTGGATTCTTCAGCAAAAGGGATATACCAGCCGGAGAAGAGATCACGTTCGACTACCAGTTCCAGCGGTTTGGGTGAGAGCATGGTTTATTTTTATTTTATTTGGGACTAGGTGTGTTCCGCGGTTTCACCCAGTCCTGATCCCGTGAGGTTTTCGAAAAACCCTTTCTTATCCGATGCCTTCGTCTTAATGAACACACTCCCCCAATTTCAGCTCTCTAGTATCGAGTGCGTTGATCCATCAGTCAGGTGGAAGCATTTTATAGATATAGATTTAAAAATGGAACTAGCGATCAAAAATAGACATCATCAAGGAACTATCTTCTAAAAATAAAACTAGTGATTAAAAAAACCTTAGTAGCTCTAGCATGGAAGATTAGATAACGCTTATTGTACCAAAATGAAATAAAAACATGAAATTAACTAGATTAACTGGAACTGTTTATGGTAGCACTGACAATGAACCATTAGAACAATATCCGGGTATTCCAGCGTTGTGTATCTGACGACATGATGTGTGTGTGTGATGCTATGGTTTCTGTACAGGAAGGTCGCGCAGCGCTGCTACTGCGGCGCGGACACCTGCCGCGGCTGGATCGGAGCCGAGCCGGACTCAGATGACGACGACTATGAGGAGGTATAACTCTATTATCTATTTTACCTACTTGTACAGCGGACCTCTCTCTTTATACCTTTGCTGGTCATAGCTGGGGACGCTATAACATATATGAGTAGGTATTGGAGAACTGGGTTTGCTTGTACCTACTTCTAGCGTTTGGGGACACGAGCTGTCTAAAACAGATCCCTGACGGTTGCTCCCCGGAGTGGCCTGACGGTACAGAGGACCCCTATCTGCATATCCAAAGTGGTCATATTTGGGGACGTTATAACATATATAAATAAGTTTAGTCGTCCGGGGTCTCTTGTACCTACTTCCCAGTACGCACAGCTTACACCCCTACGCCCCAGCTTCGGTTGTTGCTAGCCCCTCTTAGAGGTGCGAATGGTGAGCGGCTTCATCGAGCGGCGGAGCGGCAGACACGGTCTGTCCATAACTGATCCCTGACAGTTGCTCCTGGGAGAGGCCTGACGGTACAGCGGACCCTCCTGGAATGCCTTCAGACTGTCAAGTTTATATATCCTGGCTTAGACACCAAGACTGCGACCGAAACTGGATACTGCAAGATGTTTTGATATACACGCTACTCCCGCGGGAAAATCGGTATACAAAGTCTGTACAAATCTTGAGAATTCCATACTAACTTTCATTAAAATCGGTTAAACAGTTTATGGGTGACAATGATCCGCATTAACTTATTAACTGTCCACCTTTATTACCTTTTACCCCCTTAGATGGTGAATTTCCTAAGAAAAATTTGTTCACAGATTACCAGAAGCCGCTTTTGAGTTTCTTACCATAAAATGCCTAATATTCATATAAACGTTCACAGGACGAAGACGTATCGACATCAAAGTCTGGCGCCGCGGAGTTGTCGGAGGAGTCCCTGTCCGCCGCCAGCGTGACGCCGCGCGCGCGCCCGCGTCGCGCCAAGAAGGACCGCGCCTACAAGCCTAAACCCGCGGACTTGGTGCAAGATGCTGATGTAAGACTAGTCGAGAGATATTTTTGTAGTTTTTGTCAAGTTTTGTCCATTCAGTCGAATCAAGAAGAATTTTGAAGTGACCTGACCTGTTTAAAACGGGATATTTATCATATTTTTCCATTATTATTTTACAGCTTTGTTTCGATATTATTTATAATGATTAAATAGCTTATTGACGCGACTGGATTGTATTGCAAATTCGATAACATCGGGATATAAGTAATTTAACAAAATAATACGGCTTAGTTCCCCTAGTAGCCAATCCATACCATCACATCACTATAGTCATTTTGTTTTCCTCCGTAGATTTCTCAATAGTTCTATCCGATCTAGTGATTGGCCTTGGCTGCATTTTATAGTGCAGACAGGGATAATCGCCGGTTTAGTGTCCACTTCATAGTTTGCGAGTAAAATTGTTATTGTCGCGGGCCTCTTCCACGCAAGCCTTCCAAAGGTCCAAGCAAACCCAGTTCTCTAATACCTACGCATACAAGTTATAGCGTCCCCAGCTATGACCAGCAAGGGTATAAAGAGGGGTCCGCTATACCGCCAGGCCACCCACAGGGGCAACCGTCAGGGATCTGTTATAGACAGATCGTGTCCCCAAATCCCAGATTCGGTTCTCTTAAAGGAGAGCTACCTCGTGCCCAAAACGGCACTACCAGGTTGTCCAGACTGGTACCAGAGCAATAAAGCCGCTCACCACCCTTCCAAAGGTCTGGGGCTCCATAGCCCTGTGTTTGTGACAAAGGCCTCCTCCAACTCTCGCCATTTCTCTATCATTGGCCACTCTTGTCCATGTGCTACCTGCTGAAGCTTTGATGTCATCAACCCGGCGTCTAAATGGTCTACCTCTTTTTCTCTTCATGTGCCTTGTGAACCAGTTCATGATTAGTTTTGACCACTTTTCACTTCCTCTGATTGTGTGGCCTGACCACTTCCACTTTAGTTTTCTTATTGTTTTGATCACATCTTTTGTTTTTGTGTGCTTCTTTATGGTTGTAAGTCTTACTCTATCAATTAGTCTTTTACGTATCATACTTCCATTGAGTTCTGACAAGTTTGTGAAGAGTGTCAGATTTCGGCGCTTCGATGACTCTCCAGCCCTTTGATACTGGACGTCTAACATGCTATATTTCCACCTCACAGATAGAAGAAGACCTGGAAGCTCTATCCCGCACCGGCGTCAAGAACCAGTCCCACACGCTCCGGCTGTCCCGTACCGTGGTGCGTGCCAAGTCTATGCCCGCGCAGACCGCACTGCTGCGGCTGCTGCGCGACGCGGACCTGCCGTGCCGCCGGCTGTTCCTGGACTATAGGGGGCTGCGGCTGCTGGCGCCCTGGTGTAACGATGCCGATGTGGACTTCAAGTGAGTACAGACTAGCTGCGCCCTGCGGTTTCACCCGCGTAAGTCCCGCGGGAATATCGGGATAAACGGTATAGATAAAAAGCCTATGTGTTATTCTGGCTTTCCAGCTATGTATATTCCAAGTTTCATCGCAATCGGTTCTGTAGTTTTTGCGTAAAAGAGTAACAAAGTCCCATACATACATACATACAAACTTTCTCGTTTATAATATTAGTAGGATAGGATTTAGGTAAATTGATAAAAATTGCGAATGCGTAGAAGCCAATTTTCCAGTCGCATGTTATTGTAATGAAATCACTGACCTCCATTACAACTGGACAGGACATAGAATTTTGTGCCAATTTGATCTTCGCCATGTTGTCGCGCGTTTTCTATTGGAAAGTAATGGCGACCGTCCATGGAACTAATAATTCCGTGAACGGTCACCATCACTTTCAATAGAAAACAAATCAAATCGGCACAAAGATCTAATGTCATTTTGTATGGTATGGCAATTCCAGCGTACTTGTATAGTTTCCTTTCAGTGAATGAAATCAACACATTAAGAGGTAGTTTCAAAGTTGTGCCAATAGGTGACAAGGTGGTCGAGAAACGCCTGAGGTGGTATGGGCACGTACAACACCGGCCTGATGACCATGTAGTCAAGTTAGCCCTACAAATTCTAACGACGAAGCGGAAACGCGAAAGACCTTCTGCCACATGGTTGACGACGGTCGAGAAAGACCTTAAGATACTCAACTTGACTCCAACTTAGCACTAAATGGTGCAGAATGGAAGAAAATCATGGGGAAGGCCGACCCCAAATAAATGCCTTCAGCCGGCAAAGAGAAATAATGATGATGCACGTTAATGTATTGCGCGAATACCCCTTCCACGTCAGTTGTTTTTAGGGTTCCGTACCCAAAGGGTAAAAACGGGAGACTTCGCTGTCCGTCTCTCTGTCTGTCTGTCTGTCTGTCACCAGGATGTATCTCATGAACCGTAATAGCTAGACGGTTGAAATTTTCACAGAAGATGTGTTTCGGTAGCCGCTACAACAACAAATACAACAATAAAACAAATATTTAAGAAGGGCCCCATACAACAAACGTGTTTCAAAAACAACAAGGAGTTTTAGTACAATGTGAGGTCGCTTCTGATTGGTCAGGCAGGAGAAATCGAGTTGGTCATGGAATTCAAAATGGCTGCCCTATCTGTCAAATATACCAGTCTGCCTTCACTTACCAAAGAGTTTCTTATAAGTTTACGATTTTCTTTGTCCAAGGTCTTTTTTAGGGTTCCGTACCTAAAGGTAAAAACGGGACCCTATACTGAGACTTCGCTGTCTGTCTGTCTGTCTGTCTGTCTGTCCGTCCGTCCGTCCGTCCGTCCGTCCGTCCGTCCGTCCGTCCGTCCGTCCGTCCGTCTGTCCGTCTGTCCGTCTGTCACCAGGCTGTATCTCATGAACCGTAATAGCTAGAAGGTTGAAATTTTCACAGAAAATGTATTTCGGTTGCCGCTACAACAACAAATACTAAAAACAAAATAAAACAATTATTTAAAAGGGGCTCCCATACAACAAACGTTTTAAAAATAACAAGGAGTCAGGACAGGAACAGGAGGGACAGGAGGACAAATCGAGTTGGTCATGGAATTCAAAATGGCTGCCCTATCTGTCAAATATACCAGTCTGCCTTACTTACCAAAGAGTTTCTCATAAGTTTTAGATTTTCTTTGTGCCAAGGTTTTTTTTTTTGAGTGATTCGGTCGTTTGATGGGAGTAAGAATCGAAGATAAATATTTCATATTTTTCTATAAAATTTAAAAATTGGTTGTTGTAAACCATTTTAGGGTTCCGTATCCAATTGTGATAGTGGTACGGAACCCTTTATGCGCGAGTGTCGCACTTGCCCCGTTTTTTTTTTTATTTGAGTGATTCGGTAGTTTGATGGAGTAAGAATCGAAGATAAATATTTCATATTTTCCTATAAAATTTAAAAATTATTTGTTGTAAATCATTTTAGGGTTCCGTACCCAATTGTGATAGTGGTATGGAACCCTTTGTGCGCGAGTGTCGCACTTGCCCGGTTTTTTTTAAGTTGATTGTCGGTTCCAATAGTACCATTATGGAGCATTCCACCTTAATGTAGTTCGAGCAAAGTTCGTTGTAGCATAGTCCAGACAAAATTGTTATGGATGGCCAATGGTTGCTCGTGGTGTAACAATACTGGAGGGTTACTGCTGTTCGTTTCGATACGACATCGATACTGTCATACAATGATTCTACTGTCACATTCTGATAGTAAGGTGACAGTAGAACCATCGTTATGACAGTATCGTTGTCGTATCGAAACGAACCGAAGTAACCCTCCTGATTCGAATTGTCATTGCCTACATTAATAAATTAATATTGCATGACGTTACAAACAGAGCAATCTAGCCCCAAACTAAGGACTGGGCTTCTACTATAAGTAGACAACGGAAATACTAAATATACTTATTCTTGTAAATACATACATAGGATACATAGAAAATACCCAGACCAGAAAAAAAAATTTAGCATAAATACTTGCACCCAGGGGGAATCGAACCCAGAACCTTCTGCATTACAGTCTGACCTTCGCTTGACGGACATTATTAAAGTAAACTCTAATCAAATAACTTATTTAACTCTGCACAGATTGGAAATGCTCCAAACAGTAGATCGACTCCCGATCCCCAACAAAAGCATGGTGCAAGAGAGTCGCTTCTTCACGATCGTGGAGCGCTGGCTGTCCACAGCCGATACCGTGGTGCAGGAATCTACAGTCTTCATCGATGAAGCTACAGGTATGTATTTACCCGGCTGCAAGGCAAGGGTTATGTTTTTGCGCCTATCTTGTATGTTTGTAATATTCTTTATCCCTCGTATCTTCCAAACCACTCAACGGATTTCTTTATAGCCGTCTCATCCCTCCAATGGTTCTTAGATAGGTGATTTAAAATTAAATTCAAAATGGCGACAACCAAACGCCATATTGTAAAAAAAAAAAAATTGACTGACTATGTCGAGTGGGGTATTGTCGAATAGGTATTTAAAAATAATTCTTAGGTTTTCTAGATCATTTTTCATTTATTAATTATTACATACCTGTTAAAACACGGGTCTAGATCGCGTTATAGAAAATCATTTTCATTAATTACCTCGACGTTTCGGCTAACGGGTTATACCGGCCGTGGTCCCGAGAAGACTGGCAGTCTGATTATCTATAACGCGATCTAGACCCGTCTGTGGGTCTGTGGAGCTGAAAAACTTTTTATAAAAAAAAAAAATATAAATATTGCAGGATGTTACATATAGCCCAATCTAGCCTCAAACTGAGCGAACCGGTTCACTACGTACAATTTTTTTTACATCCAGCACTAGGCTTGTACTATGGGTACTAGACAACGGATATACTACATTATTATACTTACGTTTTTTTTTGTAAATGTAGTAAACACCCAGACCAGATAAAATTTAGAGTGAGTTTGGATCAGGGGAAAATCGACTATTTATCGCTGATGCAAGAAAAAGAGAAGTTTTAAGTTTAAGGTGTCTGTCTGTTGTGTATAAGTGTATTTGTCTGTAGCATCGTAGCTGACGAGCGGATAAAGCGATTTTCAAAATATTTCATTGATGGTTGTTTGTTGCGCTAGTGT
Source organism: Idaea biselata (assembly GCA_958496205.1). Taxonomy (NCBI): domain Eukaryota; kingdom Metazoa; phylum Arthropoda; class Insecta; order Lepidoptera; family Geometridae; genus Idaea; species Idaea biselata. The sequence goes on from OY292397.1 coordinate 18,634,152, forward strand.
TTCAGCTCAGTATTCCCGAATATTTCCAAAGAGCCAACTGAGGTTATAATAGTATTTAACTTTTATTAAAAGAATGCAATTTTTTAGGTCTCCCAGTAAATCTGCCGAACAGTCAAGAAAACGCGACGAGTCCAGAGAAAATCAAAGACACAGCTGCTTTAGTAGACAAAGTGAAGGAGCTGTCGAAACAGTTGTTAGAACGATGGTCTAGTTTGAAGGTAAGCATTTTATTGGTAGAATGCGGATAATTTGTATTTATTATGCAAAACTAAGGTAATGTTTGACCACTATCTCACCCGATGGTAAATGGCACACGCTCATCTAGAAGAAGGAAGACGTCAGTGGAACTAGATCGGACCCGTCTTTCTTAGTGGCTGAACCGGTCTACGTATCGGAACAAGCCGTGAACGAAGCTTCCCAAGAAAACCCCTTTTGATCGCCTTTTACGACGAAAGTTGCGCACAATGGCCCAATTATAAACAATGATAATAAATTCTGTGAACAACACACAGCGCCATCTAGCCCCGTGTTAAGCTACTAAGCTTGTGTTATGGTGACTAGACAATAGTCCAGGATCCCTGGTACATTTTTGCAAATTGATTACTATCAAGCTAGTTTTCCGTGAGTAGTTTCATTTTAATGA